>BNST01001902.1:0-413040 GCA_019650275.1 Xylocarpus granatum | reverse complement strand
GTTCTGTGGAAATCTCAAACCACAAACTTCCTCAACTATTCTTCAGCTAATTTTATGCGACGTTTGCTAGTGTAGTTATTTCGTGCCTCAAAATTATTACTATTTTTAAAGTTTAACTAGTATATTTAAAAATATTTTAGGCACGAAATAACTACACTAGGCAAACGTAGCATAAAATTAGCTGAAGAATAGTTGAGGAAGTTTGTGGCTTGAGATTTCCACAGAACGCTATAAAATGGCTTCTAGTCGAACCAGGACTTCACAACGCATCCAAGAAAGAACAAGCGAAAACTGAGCAACAAAAAGAAGAAAGCAAATCATGGCGAAGTTGAACATCCTTGCGATATTTTTAATATTCCTCACGGTCTCCAGTGGTCAAGCTCAGGGCGCCGCTGTTTTCGATATCACAAAATTTGGGGCAAAGCCGGACCCGGGTGCAGACAACAGCCAGGTGAACTGAGCCAATAGCCTGGAGCTATCGGTTGAGTTAGGATTTCATTTTCTGGTTTGATAACTCATTATATTTAATTCTGTCGGTTATTTCATATGTATGCTTTAGGCTTTAAACAGTGCTTGGAAAGAAGCCTGCGCGTCACCTCAACCTAGCACGGTGTTGATTCCTCCGGGCAAGTACGGGTTACCTCCGGTGGTCATGTCAGGTCCGTGCAAGGCTGCTGTTGAGCTTCAGGTTAAGGGCACCCTGAAAGCTCTGACAGACGAGGCACGCATGAAGGGTGCTCCCAGTTGGGTGGCTTTCGATAAATTGGAAGGCCTGACGATAT
Organism: Xylocarpus granatum; assembly: GCA_019650275.1. NCBI lineage: Eukaryota > Viridiplantae > Streptophyta > Magnoliopsida > Sapindales > Meliaceae > Xylocarpus > Xylocarpus granatum. The sequence goes on along the minus strand of BNST01001902.1, from coordinate 412,258 downwards.
CTGGTGGTGGAATTTTCGACGGCGATAGTCTGAATGCTCCGAAATGCGAGACAAACGAGTATTGCAAGAAACGTCCCATCGTAAGTTCATTCAATCCTTGGCCTCCGCATCTTTTGTCTTGCCACATTTTACGCATTGCTAATTAACGGAATCTGATTCAAACGTTGTCCCCTTAAAAAAACTAACAGAATTTGAGCTTCAACGGCATTACAAACGCCATGGTCCAAGATGTGACTTCCTTAAACAGTAAACAGTTTCATGTCAACGTGATTGGCTGCAAGAACTTTACTTTCCGGCGAGTTACCGTCACAGCACCTGAAGGTAGTCTAAACACTGATGGAATTCACGTCGGACGATCCACTGGTGTTACAATTACGGACTCGAAAATAGGAACGGGTGATGATTGCGTCTCAATTGGTGATGGCACCCAAAAAATGGAAGTGAGCAAAGTTACTTGCGGGCCCGGTCATGGAATCAGCGTTGGAAGCCTTGGAAAGTACGAAAATGAGCAGCCGGTTGTTGGAATCAAAGTGATTAATTGCACAATGAAAAATACGATGAATGGTGTTAGAATCAAAACTTGGCCGGCTTCTTTTGAAGGGACTGCATCTGATATGCATTTCGAAGACATTACCATGATTAATGTCGGCAATCCCATCATTTTAGATCAAATGTACTGTCCATCGAATAAGTGCAACGCAAAGGTAACAATAACTGATACTGATGTTTTCCTTTAACTAATGTACTCGGTTCAGTTTATGAGGAGTTATACCTGGTTTAAGTACTGGCTTCTTTTCAGCTTCCATCGCGTGTCAAGATTGACAAGGTCGTCTTCAAGAACATCCGAGGAACTTCTGCGTCAGCGGCTGCAGTGAAGCTTGTATGTAGCAGTGGCGTGCCATGCAATGGTGTGGAACTTGCAGATATTGACCTTACATACAGCGGACCTGAAGGAGCTATTAAGTCCGAATGTGCTAATATTAAACCCAAGATTTCCGGCAAAATGAACCCAGCTGCCTGTAACGCTGGCGCTGCTAAAGCTTCTTAATCTAATTTTAGGTACCAATAAAGAGCTATGTCCAAGCATCCCTTCGTGCATGGAAGCATGACGCGCGATGGCGAATTTACTTTCGTTTTCCTTTGTGACTTTGAATTGAGTTTTATCCGGAATCAATTGTTGTAATAAAAAAAAGGGGAGATGAATAAATAAAGTTATATATTTATTTTTATTGAATCTTCCTAATTATTTTTTAATTAAAATCTAATAAAATTTTCAACTATTGAATTATATATTTTGAAATTATATTTTTTTAATTTTTTAATACATTTAAAAGATATTAAATTTAAAATAAAATTTTATATTTAAATTTTTTATAATATTAATTTATGTTACGTGTAAAAAGATCTATTAAGTCTTAATATATATATATATATATATATATATATTATATATATAAAATTCTTATAAAAGCAATTTTAAAAAATGATTGGCTATTATATTATACTTGTTTTTCTTTTAAAGATATTTTTGTTATAATTTTAATTCTCAATCAGTATTTTTAAAACTTTTCGTGAATAAATTAAAAAAAATGAGGGCTGCATTGTAATTTGAGTATGAAACGACTTTTGGTTCCAAGACGACGGGTTTTATGCCGTTTTCCATATGTCTCGATGAAATCTCTCCTATGCCCTTTGTTTATATTTTTTTTACATCATTAGCCAACCAGACTTGACAAAGAATGCTCATGGAAATTTTTGAAGGGAAAGCAGTGCGGCTAATTCGCAGGAAGAAAATTTGGTATGTGCTTTCTTAATCGTTTTTGGAGGCATCAAGCATTTGTCGTAATTGAAATTAAAGCAATTCAAATTCTTAGAAAAATCTTCCACGAAGTTAAAACACTCTTCCCTCTTCAAACTTGTAAACGATGCAGTGAGCAAATCCATGGAGTACTACACACAATACTACAAGAATTCACCATCGTGCAAGAAAGCATGAAGAGATGCTTATGTCTGTCGTTCACAACATCGTCTAATACTTGATAAGAATCCGACGGAAGATCGGGGAGATTCGACACAAGCCGGTGGAACCAGTTTGCCTGAAACTTTAGGAAACGGCAGCTCTTTTTCCGCTGTACTTCAAGTTAAGCCTTTGCTGCAAGCTTAGTCGCAGAAGCTCCCCTGGTGTTTTTGACGCTCACATTGCTGATCCTAACGCAAGAGGGAACCCAAACACACAAAAGAAATCATCAATTTAACTACGGATGTAATATTTCTCTTAACAGAATATGCTATTCAATCGGTATTTAGTTGAATGCCCTTGCTTGGCATTGATTATACAGGCAGTAAATCTCTTCTATTGAACTAGGAGCTCTAACTTTGTTCGTGATAATATCTTCGAAATGCAAATCCGATCCGAGGGAAGGCCACATGGCGAAGCTGGCCAAGTCTTAACCCTTACACCGTTCGTGATACGGCAGTTTCTCAGTGTGATTAAACTAACATTTTTCGGAAACATTTTTGATAATCGAATTTTTAAGTTCGGAATCAGAAGCCGAAGGACCGTATAATTTTAGAAGAATGTTATTTCAAAGATGGTTACTAAAATGTTTCGCTTTTCTCTTGTCTTCAAGATGCGGCTTTTCCGTTTTCATGTTCCCTTCTTTAGAATGGAATAAATAAAATGTGTTTGATAAATGAAAGGTGGCAACAGAAACTAAAAATAGGAAACAATTTTGAGGCACTAAATAACTACACTAGGCAAACGTAGCATAAAATTAGCTGAAGAATGGTTGAAGAAGTTTGTGGCTTGAGATTTCCACAGAACGCTATAAAATGGCTTCTAGTCGAACCAGGACTTCACAACGCATCCAAGAAACAACAAGCAAAAACTCAGCAACAAAAAGAAGAAAGCAAATCATGGCGAAGTTGAACATCCTTGCAATGTTTTTAATATTCCTCGCGGTCTCCAGTGTTCGAGCACATGGCGCCGCTGTTTTCGATATCACAAAATTTGGGGCAAAGCCTGACCCGGGTGCAGACAACAGCCAGGTAAACTGAGCCAATAGCCTGGAGCTATCGGTTGAGTTAGGATTTCATTTTCTGGTTTGATAACTCATTATATTTAATTCTGTCGGTTATTTCATATGTATGCTTTAGGCTTTAAACAGTGCTTGGAAAGAAGCCTGCGCGTCACCTCAACCTAGCACGGTGTTGATTCCTCCGGGTAAGTACGGGTTACCTCCGGTGGTCATGTCAGGTCCGTGCAAGGCTGCTGTTGAGCTTCAGGTTAAGGGCACCCTGAAAGCTTTGACAGACGAGGCACGCATGAAGGGTGCTCCCAGTTGGGTGGCTTTCGATAAATTGGAAGGCCTGACGATATCTGGTGGTGGAATTTTCGACGGCGATAGTCTGAATGCTCCGAAATGCGAGACAAACGAGTATTGCAAGAAACGTCCCATCGTAAGTTCATTCAATCCTTGGCCTCCGCATCTTTTGTCTTGCCACATTTTACGCATTGCTAATTAACGAAATCTGATTCAAACGTTGTCCCCTTAAAAAAACTAACAGAATTTGAGCTTCAACGGCATTACAAACGCCATGGTCCAAGATGTGACTTCCTTAAACAGTAAACAGTTTCATGTCAACGTGATTGGCTGCAAGAACTTTACTTTCCGGCGAGTTACCGTCACAGCACCTGAAGGTAGTCTAAACACTGATGGAATTCACGTCGGACGATCCACTGGTGTTACAATTACGGACTCGAAAATAGGAACGGGTGATGATTGCGTCTCAATTGGTGATGGCACCCAAAAAATGGAAGTGAGCAAAGTTACTTGCGGGCCCGGTCATGGAATCAGCGTTGGAAGCCTTGGAAAGTACGAAAATGAGCAGCCGGTTGTTGGAATCAAAGTGATTAATTGCACAATGAAAAATACGATGAATGGTGTTAGAATCAAAACTTGGCCGGCTTCTTTTGAAGGGACTGCATCTGATATGCATTTCGAAGACATTACCATGATTAATGTCGGCAATCCCATCATTTTAGATCAAATGTACTGTCCATCGAATAAGTGCAACGCAAAGGTAACAATAACTGATACTGATGTTTTCCTTTAACTAATGTACTCGGTTCAGTTTATGAGGAGTTATACCTGGTTTAAGTACTGGCTTCTTTTCAGCTTCCATCGCGTGTCAAGATTGACAAGGTCGTCTTCAAGAACATCCGAGGAACTTCTGCGTCAGCGGCTGCAGTGAAGCTTGTATGTAGCAGTGGCGTGCCATGCAATGGTGTGGAACTTGCAGATATTGACCTTACATACAGCGGACCTGAAGGAGCTATTAAGTCCGAATGTGCTAATATTAAACCCAAGATTTCCGGCAAAATGAACCCAGCTGCCTGTAACGCTGGCGCTGCTAAAGCTTCTTAATCTAATTTTAGGTACCAATAAAGAGCTATGTCCAAGCATCCCTTCGTGCATGGAAGCATGACGCGCGATGGCGAATTTACTTTCGTTTTCCTTTGTGACTTTGAATTGAGTTTTATCCAGAGTCAATTGTTGTAATAAAGAAACTCGAGATTAATAAACAAAGTTTATATCTTACTAATTTTTTTTATTTAAAATCTAATAAATTTTGCAACCGTTGAATTACTTGCATTTAGAAATACTCTTTCATTCTTCGTTGCATATATTTTATGTTTAAATTCTTTATGTTAATTTATATCGCTCATGAAAAAATTTATTAAATATTCATATATATGTATTAAATACATATATATTTACATTTATTGTATAACCTAAATCTTTAGGCTTGATAAGAATCCGACGGAAGGTCGGGGAGATTCGACACAAGCCTGTGGAACCAGTTTGCCTGAAACTTTAGACTTAACATTAGAACATTCAGAAACGGCAGCTCTTTTTCCGTTGTACTTCAAGTTAATGTCACCAATATCCACTTTCTGGCAAGGTAAGCCTTTGCTGCAAACAAGGTTCGCTGCAAGCTTCGTCGCGGAAGCTTTCCTGGTGTTTTTGAAGCTCGCATTGCTGATCCTGCCGCAAGAGGGAACCCAAACTCGAATAAGTGCAACGCAAAGGTAACAATAACTGATGCTGATGTTTTCCTTTAACAAATGTATTCGGTTAAGTTTATGAGGAGTTATACCTGTTTTAAGTAGTGACTTCTTTTCAGCTTCCATCACGTGTCAAGATTGACAAGGTCGTCTTCAAGAACATCCGAGGAACTACTGCGTCACCGGTTGCAGTGAAGCTTGCATGTAGCAGTGGCGTGCCATGCAATGGAGTGGAACTTGCAGATATTGACCTTACATACAGCGGACCTGCAGGAGCTATTAATTCCGAAAGTACTAATATTAAACCCAAGACTTCCGACAAAATGAACCCAGCTGCCTGTGCCGGAGGCCCTGTTGGCGCTGCTTAATTTAATTTCGGATGTTAGTTGAGTGCACAAAGGATCAAGTGTTCTTTCCTAAGTTCTTGTTTTTCAAATCAAATAATTACTCGCATTAGGATAATTCGTAGTCAGATAATAAAGCATTTCGTGCAATTGTGAGCGTGATTTTGGTCTGGACTGTTTAGAGTTGCCGCTGTAGGTGGTAGGACATCACTGCACTGTATCAATTACAAGCTAAATTTTACCTAATCATCTTATATTGCTCTGTCTGGCATTATGTACAAATTTCTGAGTCCATATTCCTGAGCCTACGGTAAATTTCATATTGGGCAAAATTTACTCTCCTTCGTTAAGAGAATTGCACATGTAACATAGAAATATACTTTATATATGACAACTACACATATAAGGGCCAAACTCAAAGTACTCGTACTTTATTTTCAATGAAAACTGCTTAACGAACACTCATAATAAAGACGGGGAAATAAAAAGGATATTCATTGCATCATCTTGTTAACTTCTTTGTTTTTTAGCGACCACTCCAGCCTCAGAAGTCCGACTAGAAGGAGCACACACAGACCTAGCAATTTCACTTTTTCCTTGAGGGGATACCAAGCTATTCACATATTTCACAACACAAGCAGGCTGACGAAGCCCGAGACTCTTCTTTGTCATGGCCTTTTGAGTTACATGAAAATAACTACCCATCTCTTTCACTCTCCATTATGATTTCACCATTCTCAGAAATTCCCAACCGTGTCATCATCGCGTCTCCTTCATTCGGAAAACTGTATTGTTTAGTCCATGATTCTGCCTCGCCGTACTCGTTCATAATCCATATGTCGCAGTTCTTGTTCAACTGGTATGGGTTGTACACAAGCACAGCAAGAGAACCTTGAAGCACTGTGACCATTTTTTCATAGTATCATGATCCTTTTTGCAGCATTGGGCAGCATCACTTTTCCGAAAGTTTGTTCAAGCATATTGAATGACAAGATGGGGTACCGAGAATCGCCCTCTTCATTTTTTTTTCCACCAACCAATGTGCTGCTCTATTCACATATGCTTGTGAAAGTTGAAAACTGATATGGCACTGGATGCTTGCATCAACTTTTTTCCAGGAAACGGCGCTTAATGAATACGCCTCCACTTCATGGACTTTGCTCCCAATCTGGATAATCATTTTCACCACTTTGCAGTCATTGATCAACGGCAACAATGCAAAACCAAGACCAACCACAACAAGCGAGCCGGTGAATCGGTTGATGTAGAACCTGGGGACGGTTCTGAATTATCTGGTGGCTGGATTCCAGAAAAATGACTTCAAGCTGCAACATGAGCCATTGAAGTTTGATTCATTCAGACAAACTAGTCCATGGCTGGATCCAACGATTGAGCAATAATTTGTTATGCTTTCACCTGCAACTTTAGCCTATCAATCTCTTCAAGAGTTTCATCATTCCGCAGCGAGAAAAATTCTTCTTCACCAAAATATCTCCCCACACAAATCAACGAACCGCCGGATTTCAATGTCAAGTAATTACTCCTTTGATTTTTAACCGGCATTTCTATCCGGTTAATGTCTCCAAGTGTTTCCGGATTCCATTCTGAGAAAATGTTTTCATCCCGATTGGACACATGACGAATGGGAAGAAAATCAGCATTGTTGGTAGCTCGATTTAGATGTAACTCAATGAATTTGGAGTCAGCAAATAAGGTGCACAAATGCTTGCTTGCAGACCTAAACCTGAGAAGAGATTTAACAGGCAACGTTGAAAGAATGTCAATCACAATTTCATTTGGAATGCTTTTGGACATTGTGTTTCTGATCAATTCTTCCCACTGAGACAAACCGGTTGCCATTAAAGCCAAGTTGAAGAAACAGAACGATAACTATGGCAACCAATTCAAGAATTGCTGAAATCTGAGAGCGAAATGCGATCAAAGCCAAGGTGAGATAGAGAAAGAGGAAGAATCTAAGCAGTTAGCTTTCTTCTAATAATGTGTCACTGAATTACTTGCGATAACAGCAAAAGCTAGCAATTCATGCCGAAGCCCAGGTGGTGCAATACCAGAGCACACAAATGGCAATCCTCAAGGGATTCTTCAAATTCATTGTATTAGCCGGTGTAGACAATGTACGAAGCTAACACATTTCTCCTTCAGCTCTTGTCACACTACCACGTCAGAAATTAGCTTGCTTTGCTGAGTGATCAACCGATCAAGTCCAAGAAATAACCAAGTGTTAGTACTGCATGTAACGCCTGAAGGCAGTTAAGATTTTTCTGGCAATAATGACTTTTAACAAATTCACATTTTTAAGCCACCAAACTTGAACTGGAATGCCAACTCATAACCTTGAAGCTTGGCGCTACTAACTAATGGAAACTCGTTAATGACGTGCCAAAAACTTAAAGGATTAACCGGGATTTTTCGCTTTCTCCATTATCACTCTGCTGAGGACCGCATAGTGGGGCACTATTTCACCTTTGGTCAGTGAAGAAACCAGCAGTTGACATCATCTGCCCATTATTATGAAATTGAGCACAGTTCAGGAACTTCCGGTTTGATGGTTGTTTGACGCCATAGTTTTTGTGCGTTGAGATATTTAACATCGAATTATGTATGCGAGCTTGTAAATATTATAATTCTTACGTTATTAATAAATTAATTCGTTAATATCATCGAATTAACATCAATTCTAAAATTATAAATTTTTTTTAAATTTTTTTTTAACATATATATAATTTTAGAAGAAATTATTTTTTTTATTAAACATTGTCATTAATGTAATAATAAATTGAATTAAATTAAAATCAAAACTATATTTGTACACCAATTTTAAAATTTTCATCAAATTAGTGGTTAGTCATTATCTCATTAATAATTTCATATCCATCATTTGATGATAAGTTACTTTATTTTGCTCCTTATTTTCAGGTATTGTATTGAGGGGAATCAAAACCGGGCAAAATGCGAACCTTGATGATGAAGCAAAATTAAAAGAGAGAATATATTTGCAAAAGTCGAAAGGAGTTAAAGTTCCCTTTATTTTAGTTGCATGCCAGTGTTTTCTTTAGTGATTATTGATGGGTATCTTTCTTTTCAGTGATATTGTCTGTATTATTATTGGTTATTATAACTTTTTAATTCCACTACCTACCTTGTAATTATTTTCAAATTTGAAGTAAAATCTAAGCTCACCCAACTATTCAAAGAGTTTTGCCAGACTGTTGGCATATTTAATTTGTGTTCATCTTGCAGGCATCTCAATGGAGAAAGAAAAACAAATTTTGTGTTGATAATGGGGGAGCAGACGTCAACAATTAGTTTTTTTTTATTACAATTAATAAAAAAAATTTAATTACATATAAAATCCATATAGAGAAAGAAAAAGAAAAAAGTGTTCTAGAATGATTGACACAGTATTTTAATGAGGACAAAACTATTATTTGAGAGTGTACCTTGCAATTTTATCTGACGCATGTAATCAAAATAGTGTAGGCTTACTAGGCAATGAATATTTCAAAAACAGAAAAGGAAATCTTGAAAGCAACAAGAATGAAGCCGAAAATGTTGAAAACTATGCTAGTGAGTAATTGATAAGGTTTCGACATGGCAGAAGGAGTAATGATCATGAAGAGATTCATTTTCTAGATAGATATGCTTTGTAAACTCAAAATGTACAACTCATACAAAATTTGTTTTCCCATTTTCGGATAAGAATCCTAGTAAATTGTGATAACCTTGGCTAAAGATCATCAAGTACTGAATTCCCATTATTTGTACCAGTGCCACAATATGATGGCTATTCTTATTTTTACAATTCTAAAATGTCTTGGTTCATACCAGAAAAAGAAAAGAAGAAAAAGGATTTTGCTTTCAGAATATAAAGAAAGTGTCCAACTATATGTTTGTTCATTTATCAACCACTCAGAGAAGTTTCAAGTTCAAGTTTGGCTTACACAAGAATGAACATTTATAACGAAATTGTGTCTAGAAGATTACATGTTGGTTGCCCTTATCTAAATTGAAAGATTAGTGTTGTGAATTGAAAATATTGGAAGAAAAATCTGAAACCAATGGAAGTAATACGTGGTACTCGTTGGCACTGACAATAATAATGATAATAGGCAACACAATATAGGAGAAGTTAGTTCGTGTTGCACTAAATATGGACACAAGTCTAACCACATCATTTTCTATTTTCTCAGCCACTCCTTTCATTTGCACACTTCAAAATCTACTTAACTTCCTCTCATTATTACTCACTGTTCTTCACTCATTTCCTTTCTAGATACGGAGTCCATTAAAATGTTCATATTTGATACGATTCCCACTTAAAAAACTATAGAAATTAACCAAATGTTGACGGTAGGGAAAGCATAATAAACTTAAATATATGTAATCCATGATGTGGTAGTAGGAGATAGCTGGTGTCTGAAAAAGTTGAGGCTTGTGGATTTAGTAGAATGTGGAAACAAATGAGTTAAGGTTATGCTGGAGTATCTATCATACGTTTGATGACAGAACCTGAAGACAAGTACACAGTAGCTAGTGGGATAGGCTAAATTTGGCCTATAACATGAAGATTTGCAGAACCAAGTACACTATATTCTTCAACATGGTCCTTTAAATTCATATTCTCTGATGTGCGAAACATGCTTACCACTGATAATGAAGGGATGAAATTTATTTCTTTGTCACTTCAGAGCTGCAAATTGCTTTAATTATGTAAAATATATATAAAAATTCCCAGCTAGCTTCGTTATACAAAAGTTTTAAAAAAAATTACAGCCACCACTAGTTTAATTTCAGTGGCATACACAGTTCTTGTACTTTATATAGACTTATTAGACATTAAATAATGCATATGGTCTTGCAAATATTGAATTTTTAATCTCAAAATTGAATAGAGTATGCTCTGATAAATTATATTTGGATTTATATTTTCACGTAACAACAAAGGTGTGATTAGTAATGGAGAATATGAACTAAGCAAAAGCATTAAAAAACCAGAAACAGATTTATTCATGGCTGCTGGCAAAACTCCCACTCATAGGTGCATATATTCGGGTACTTCTCCACTAACCCAATACCATAATTTGGTTGTAAAAGGGGAAGAAGAAAATTTACATGGTTCGCAGTCTTAAAAAGTTTAAAAAAAAAGAAACCCACCCAATTCTATATAGGGATCAAAATTCAGATCATGAATTTCCCAGTAATTGATGATTAACTATTGCAAGCTAATAGGGATGATAAGATCTGTGCATCTATATGTTTATCTCTTTACATCAGGATTGCGTAACGCATGCTGTCACTCACCATCAAATGATTCATTTCTGATATTTGCGCGAATTCTCCAGACGCCCAAACACCGTCAGCGCCAGTGACATGAGGCTGAGAGAAGCAAGAAATGATGGAAAGCGGCGCCCGAACAACGTTGTATATAACTGACAACGCATTCCGTCCATGCCTTGACGATCTTCTACGGTTCACAAAGATTGGAATGTTCTGATGATGAGCAGCTCCATTTACAGCAACACCAACACTGCCACCAAGCATGTTTTCATCGGCAACTCTTGGAGACTTTCGAATGTTCTGAAGGTTTCGCCTCATTACTGACAACATATGCAACATTTGATGTTTTCTGGAAACAGTTTGGTGGGTGGTGGTGATGGAAGGAGTGTATTCTGTATTCTGATTCTTTGTGAGTAATTGACAGTGAAGAGAAATGGGTTCAGAAGGACCACCTTTTTGTAAATTGGAGAAAATTTGGGCTTGGCTTTGGATGATAATGGCAAGTTGGTGGTGCTGTTGCTAGTGCTTGTGTTTATCGCAGGGGTTTCTTTTAAGGACCCTCTCAATTCACCTAATTTTTCTTTTCTTTTCTTTTCTATACAGTTTTTGTGGGGTCTCTCTTGCCTTATATGCCGACAGACTTGCCTAATTAACTATATTAATCAAGCTTTTCCATTCGAACTTGAAGAAAATCATACACTGTTCACCATATTTAGCATATACAAAGAACATTTTATAGCTTAAGACAAAATGTTCTACTGGTGATTGATCGTTACACCATTTGATTGGCCAATTATTGGGGAAATTCAGTTGATCAGTGAATCATACACCGTTCATTATTTGAGATACATCAATTACAGATTGAAATGGAAAGGAGCTAAGATCGATGACTCAGCAAATATGAAAGAAGGGAATTTCCATACAAAGAGAAATTGGAATTTATTAAAGGAAGATGATTTGAAGGGACTAATTTGGTGGGTTTGTGTTTGTAATTAATCAGTTAGGTCCCCACTTCTAGATTCCAAACAAAGAAAGGGAAAAGGGACTAAACACATTCATGTTACTGTAATTGTGAAAGATGACCAGCCATGGTGTACCATGATTGTAAGTATTGTATTGCTCCACTTATTATTATATAATGTCCTAAATGAAATCAGCAATTCTGCTTATGCACACCAAGAAACAGACTAATAATCTTTATTATTTGTAAAGGATCATCAACATTTCTTGCTTGTCATTGTCACACTTTGGTTTATGGCTAGCCCACAGTTTATTCCATTAGTGGAAAACAAAACCAATGTTCAATGTAAATACATGTATAGGAAGTTTTGGTCTGCAAACAATGGCACAAATTAATTTGTACTAAATCAATGTTGATCTTAACTTTAATATATATATATATATATATATATATATAATCACTGTCAAATTAAACTAAAATTTTTTAAAGTAAATATTATTTTTTTAAAATAAAATATAAAAAATTAAGTTATAATTTAATCTTAAAAATGGACAGTAACATATTAATATGTTTGTGAATTTATTAAAAGATATTAATGAAATTAATGCAATTTAAATCAAATTAAATACTCGTTTATGTTTAATACGATGAAATCTCAATTATTTTATAAAAATAGAAATGATTTTAAAGCATGTATTGAAATGGAAAAAGACTTTTAAAATCCTTTGATCTTAGTGATATATTGATTTGTGTACATTATCTTCAATCAAGTGTATGTAATGTTTTTGTGGCTTGTAGGAACTCACTAGAATGATTAGTGCACCACCATCATTACCAATAGCATTCATCCTGCAACACTGGTTGACAACCAACTACTAAGTCAAAAGCCTCCCTTCTTCAGGTTTTAAGTCAACAAGTATCATTTAAGAGGTGGGATTTATTTATTTAAAAAAAATCTCGATTTCGATTTAAGGGAGATGAAAGGAAATAGTTTACACATGTAATTGGTGGCGCCACTAGTATTGGATAACAGTGTTGCTCCAAATATTGCTTGCTGGATGAAACGCGCTTGGTAGGTTAGGTTTCACGAGGTCAAATTGTTCCATTGTTAATGGCTCAATGCTCATTCAGATTCAAAGCCAGATTCAACCAAATGCACCATTGTTAAATTTTAATCCAATTACTTAGGAGATAAAAGGGTCATTATGCCAATGTATACCTACACTCTTTGGACCTACCAGATTATGTCAAAAATTTGTAGGACTATTTAATTGTCAACCCCCAAATCGTTGGATGAGGTATTTCCGATTCCAATGTTTTATGTCAATAACATAGAAAAATGAAAAAGAAGAGGGTCTGTTCCATTGAATCAATTGATGGGCCGCCAACACTGGGCCTGACAGGAGAATACTGTTGGCCTTGTTTTGATTGATTCAAAAACCAGAGACGTGGAAAGTCATGAGCGGAAACAAACGTGTACGAAACGCTTTTAGATAATGAGATTTCCAGACTGCGACAGTCTTGACTTGTCTTTTAGCATTTACTGGATGCCATTTCTTCCACGAATACTCAACATCGTTTACAGTTACAGGCAATTCAATGGAACTTTCGTACAGCTAGCTAATTTATGACAACGCTACCTCAAACCAGTGATTGATTGAAAAGCTACCACTGATCAAATCAATCCATAAAAGCATTTCCAGGTTCTTCTGATCTGGATTTCTGTAAGTTGTATGTATATTTGAGGCCATTTGGGCAATAAACTCCAGTACTTGCAGAAGAAAAGTTCAGGCCATTCGAGCTGCTTCTAAAGAGCGAGCTGAAGACCAGAGGGCTTATAACGTATATCCATGTTTGGGCTTCCACTGCCAATTCTTATGGATATCTTTTCCAGGCTCCCAATCAAGACCATCCTTCAAATCAAAAGTGTTTGTAAAACCTGGTTCAGCTTATTCTCAGATCCGTATTTCGCTGAACTTCATCTGGCGAGAGCACCATTTTCAATAATGATCCTCACAAACTTTTGTCTGAGGATCTGCAGTACTTCTCTTGCACCCTTGTACAAACTGGATCGAAGTCAAAAGAAAAATGAACAAGGCATTCCGGATCAGAGATTGTCATTGCTAACTTCATGCAATGGATTGCTTTGTTTACATGAATTTAGTTACAAGAACGAAGTCGTTTCCATTTGTAATCCAATTCTGGGCGAGCATTTAGTTCTTCCACCGCTTGAAAGGAAAAGGGTTGATAGAAGAATACGTGGCTTCGGTTTCAATCGAAGTACTAAGCATTACAAGGTAATTCAAACTCTCAATCACAAAAATCATGCTGTGATTTATAATAAGCTTCAGGTTGAAATACATACAATTGGTTCAGACCTGTGGAGAAACATAGGAGATCTTCCATACCAACTCATTCAACCATATTATGGGGCTTTTCTGAACGGTGTTCTTCATTGGTATGCTCATTCACTCGATGATCAAACTGCCTTTATGTGCTATTTTGACCTTGGAAATGAACAATTTCAACCATTTCCATGTCCCCCAATTGAAGATTTTGGCAAATGTAGGCCTACCAACAGCATTTCTGTGGGAGTTATAGGAGGTTTTCTCTATTTATGTGATGGTATTCTTCAACCTAATCTTGATATTTGGGTAATGAAAAATTATGGGGTGAAGGAATCATGGACCAAGGAGTTTGTTCTTGTGAATCCAATAGTCTCTAAGTTGCAAAGGCTTTTTGGATCAATGCATATTCTAAACTATATGGAGAACATGAACAATGAAGCAACTGAAGACACAGAACTGTTAATGCTGTTTGGTTCTGAAGATTTGCTTTCTTACAATGTTACAAGGAAAGTTGTCAGAAAACCAAAAATGTCCTGCATTCAGTCAAACTATCAAGCCATTCCTTTCATTCCAAGCCTGGTTTCAATCAAAGATGCTGTAACGAAACAAAGTTCACAGGGTCTTTGAACCTAGAGGCAAGTTATTGCTTTTAAATGGAGACACCTTTTTCTCATCTTGCTGGAATATGTTACACCAATTATTTATTCTCTTTCCATAAGAATTATCAAATGATAGATCCGACAAAACAAATTTCCGGGTGGTTTCGTTCTGTTTTCATATTGATTAGATATATCAATGTCCTGCTTTGTTTCTTTCCATCTTCTTTTTTTACCGGTTAAGCTTTTCCGGCATTGATACAGAAACCGCTAAGCTTGTAAACATTTTCCTCGAGTATTTAGCAAAGCAGGCATGGTATATCTGTTTTCCTTTCTGGGTGCTTAATGCATAATCTCCCTTCTTTGTAGTAACCACCGGTACGACTCGTAAGCATATCCAGTTGTTCCCAAATCAAATGAGTTCTTGTCTTCGAGGGACAAAACCAAGAGGGCAATAATCAGCCTCCTTTTGTCTTGTTTGCCTGTGTGCCTTGCCAGCTTTGCTCTTCTATGGCATTGTTACGAAAATAATTTGGGAAAAATTTGTCGTTATTGGAGACAGTTGACCAGCAATTTTTCTTCGAATTATCAAGCTAATTGATCCCAGAAAGCAATCTCTACCGTTGGTTCCGTCGTTTTCTTTTTTCAATTAATTTGATTTCATATATTTCCACTCTGGTTTTCTTGTGCCTTTATTTTACTCTAGGATTTGTCCCTTCAAATTCTCTACCTGGTTGTCGCAAGAGAGGAGAAAACAGAGCATGAGAGCAACCAACAAACACAGCACAGTGGAGTATCTTCCGCAGGAGATTGTTCTCGATATACTATCAAGACTGCCCGTAACATCTGTACTGCGATTCAAGCTTGTATGCCGAGCTTGGCTCAACTTGGTGCAAAATCCTCTGCTTGCCAGTATGCAATTTTCGCGCATAGGCGAGAATGATCCATGTCTCATCTTACATTGTGACCATCCCATCCGGAACCAGCTTTACTCTTTAGAGCTCTCATCTCGCAACGAAGATGATCAAACGGTGAATAAAATCCGTGTTCCTGTGTTACCAGAATTTGATGTGGTAGGATCATGTAAGGGCATGCTGTGCTTATGTGATGTATCGACAAGAAATGAACTGTATGTGTACAACCCTTTTACTAGGGACTGCATAGAGCTGCCAAAATCCGTAGATTTCAACGATAAAGATGTAGTGTTCGGATTTGGTTTCCATCCCACAACAAAGCAGTACAAGATAGTCAAGATTCATTATAGACGTCCTCGACGCCGCTACGGTTTTGGAGAATCAGAGGTTCATATTTTCACTTTAGGCAGCTCAATCTGGAGAAGTCTAGGTCAAATATCTTACCATTTCCTCAAGGGATCGTCACAAGTTCTTGTCAATGGAAGACTTCATTGGTGTACTTGGCCGCGATATCGTGGTCCAAGCCGCTTGCTCGTCTCCTTTGACCTAGAAGATGAACAATTTCGGGTCGTCCAGAAACCTGATTCCGGTGAGTTAAATAGGCGTCATTTTGATACAGTAGTTTTAGGAGGCTGCCTTTCTGCTGCTGTCCATTGTCACTATGGGAAATTTGAGATTTGGGTTATGAAGAATTACGATGTGAAGGAGTCTTGGACCAAGGAATACAGCATTGGAAGTTACGTGCCAAGAGTATTGGAACTTGATTTGATACGAACTTGCAGGGATTCAAAGTTTTACAGGAATAGCTCTTTCGTTCGGATCCTGTGCCTTCTGAATAACGGTGATATCCTGCTGGAGTATAAATGCAGAGCTCTGGTTTCTTACGACCCAAAAGATGGAACATTTAAGGATGTATTGTTCAATGAAATGCCATATATATATGAAGCTAGTGTTCATGAGGGTAGTCTCAATAGGATTGACGCTCTCACTGATAACGAGAATTAAAACGTACCAAACCCTGCTTCTTTTATCAGTAAGTTTGCTTCTCGTTGAAATAAAAATGTTCTATTATATGTACATTTCCGTTCCATATTCCACCATTGAAAAGGTTTTGACGACCAAAACTTGAGTCCATGAATCCAACCTGTACTCTTCCACATGAAACCGGATCCTAAATTCGGCGTTTCTGAACGACCCGATGCTGGTATACGCCATGCTGGACGGGTAATACAAATAGATATGTATTCAGAAAAAGAATATTCTCTTGTTCTCCTCATTTTGAGATGGATCCATACAAGAAGGCAAATCTTCATCGTATGTTCCGCCCCCTTTTGATGTTAGCTTAATCTTATCAAAATCTCACTTCGATTGCATCTTCGTTTTCCTTCTCAGACTTGTCTCTTCTTACACTCTGCTCATATGTTGGGACAAACAGGGGAGGACAGCAACAACATGCACTGAAAATATCAATTATCAATACATTAACAAGCACAATGGAGTCTATTCCGCAGGAAATTGTTCTCAACAGACTATCAAAGCTACCCGTAACATCTATACTGCAATTCAAGCTTGTAGCTTCCCGCTGAAATAGAACGACTAGATACAGATTTTGGAGTCTATTCCGCAGGAAATTGTCCTCAACATACTATCAAAGCTACCCGTAACATCTATACTGCAATTCAAGCTTGTAGCTTCCCTCTGAAATAGAACGACTAGATATAGATTTTGCTTTCGTATTTCCTTGTAGCCCACCATTGATGTTGTCAACGCTAACAGTGAATAATCTAGTTAACTGAGCAGCTGAAATGTACCAGTTCTCATGGCCTACATTACAGATTTTCAAGCCACCATCATTCGTATCACAACTAGTAGCTCAAATCGAGAGAGACACCGCATAAGACAAAAGGCAGGCTACAATCACAGTCACTCATGTGACAAGGCCTACCTCATCCGCTTGATCACATTGCACCAAACATAGAAGAAGAAAGAAAGCTACAGTAAAAGGAAAACAAGAACGATCTGTAAGAAAGTCCAAAATGGACTCTGAAAGCTTGGTCCTCGATCATTTGTACCCCGTTAATAACGGTGGAAGATACAATGGGAATGGGCCTGGATAAGTCTGGCCCAGATCTTACTCTGATGAATATGAGCCCAAACCCCTATAACTCCATATATTGACAAGATGTTTCATTATTTCTTGAAATTCGGTTGGGGCAACTGTAGTTTTCACTTTTCACCCATCCTGAAAACCAATTTCAGAAACCATGTAATGGCTATGGCAGCAAGGTCTCGTAAAATCTGCATCTAACTCCCTATTTAGTTAACAGTATTAATTGGGGCCAACCTGCAAAGCGCACTCTCTCTAGCCAAGCTAGGCGGTCGTCTAAAGCAGAAGGCCATCAGGAACTTTCTTGGCTGGTTCAGTGGGCCTTGTCTTTTTGCATCTGTTTTGGTCTCTTTTGTCTTTGTAAATATCGTCTGCTACGACTTTTGTTTTGTATCTTTAGACTTTATGTATTGTCATGGGTCCCTTCTCTACAGAAACTTTCAACAAAACGATTATAATACCAAGTTTGAATACTGTTCTCGGGTGGACACAAAAGAAAGAGGCATCGGGGATTTTACCTTAGCTCTCTTTTTCTTTATATTATATTATCTGTCAATTTTTTTTTAATTATTGGATACTTCAATGTTGCAGAGTCACCCTCAGTAGGGGGATGGAATTGGATTCATGAGTTCTGCACTTTCTGCACTCGCATTATCGACGGTGCTGATTGTTTTGATTCACTAATTTCTCCTTTTCAATTCTTTTGTTAAAATTTATCTCTCTCTCTTTTTTTTTAATTTATTTTCTTTCTTCAAGAGAATTATTCAATGGTGGATTCCATACATTCGCCATGTTCCTTGTGGGTTTTCGTCTCTCTTGGCTAAATTTAATTTCGGTTTCACCAAAGTCTACCCTGCTTATCTGCAACAACCCCTTTTAAATTCTTCAATCTTCAAACTTACTACTCCTAAATCTACCACAAATCATGGAGTTGGAAGATGAGCAAAGGGTTTACAAACGAAGCAAAGTTGAAGATGATCATCAACAACAACAACAGCCAGCAACAGGAATGGAAATTCTACCTCGGGAGATCGTTCTGGATATATTTTCAAGGCTACCCATCACGTCTATGGTTCAGTTCAAGTTTGTATGCAGAGCTTGGCGTACCTTGGCACTGGACCCTCTTCTTGCGAATCTGCATATTTCAAGCAAAGCTGAGAAAAATCCATGCCTCATACTTCACTGCGACTTGCCCATCAGAAACCAGCTTTCCTTCATAGATTTAACCATGTCTCACAAAGATAACAAGGTAAGGAAATTTCACATACCTTTTCAAGCTAAGATGCCTGAGTTCGAAGTAGTAGGTTCATGCAATGGCTTGATATGCTTGTCTGATTCACTATACAATGATGCACTCTATATATATAATCCTTTCACCAGGGATTACATAGAGCTGCCCAAATCTATGCAGTACCCTGATCAAGAAGTGGTGTTTGGATATGGATTCCATCCCACTACTAAAGAGTACAAGGTGATTAAAATAGTTTATTATAGGAAAAATTGTAAAAATTTTCAACGTGCTCGTAGAATCATTTATCCCCGATCAGATGTTCAAATCTATACAGTAGGCAGCCCTGCCTGGAGAAGTCTGGGAAAAGTAACATACCAGTTCGTCCGGCGTCCGTCGGAGGCCCTGGTGAACGGAAGACTTCACTGGGTCACAAGACCAAAAAGATACAGTCCTTCGCGTAGAATAGTGTCATTTGACGTAGCAGATGAACAGTTCAGAGAGGTTCCAAAACCAGATTGTGGTGGCCTAGACAGAGGTAACTATCATCTTACAGTCGTGAGAGGTTGTCTTTCTGCAGCAGTTCATGGTAATTATGCAAAACTAGAGATCTGGGTTATGAAAGATTATAATGTAAAGGAATCCTGGATTAAGGAATTCAACATTGGAGCTTACATTCCAAAGGGACTAAAACAAAATCTGGACAGACCTTTGAAGATTTGGAAGAATGCTTCAAATGGAAGAGTTGTTCGATTCGTATGCATTCTGGAGAAAGGCGAGATCTTGCTGGAGTACAAGAGCAGAGCCTTGGTTTCTTATGATCCCAAGTGCCGAATATTCAAGGATCTCATGTTCAAGGGTATGCCGAATTGGTTTCAAACGATCGTACATCAGGGAAGACTTAATTGGATCAATACACCACATGATATGTAACTGCTTCAGTTCCTGTGAGTTTATGCCCTACTGAAAAACAGTTCTGTTTTAATCTTTGTTTACATTGTCTATCTAATAATGAGTCATGACATGGTATGAAGCTTCATTGTTAGCCCCCTGAATCTGAATGTTTATTGCAAATTTGCAACTTCATTTGAAGAATCTGGCATTGTAAAAAGAAGACATCATCAATTCTGTAAATGAATGATAGACAACTTGTATGTAAACGTATTACCCTACTGGAGCATATTGAGCATCATTAATAACCAAGAGGTTAAAAGTACTTACAAAACTTAAGCGAGTGGTATTGGGAGTGAATCTAATTGTGCTAGTTGTCTTGCGAGTTTGCAAGTTATCTTTGTCTTGAGTAATCTTCTTTTCAAGGCACGAGAAGGTTATATCTTCAGAGAAACTAGTTCGTGTTGCAGAACACTGGACGGAACTCGATGCTAGATATCCTTCTAATTTAATTGATTAGAAAGCGTCTGCAAACTTGTAACGTTACAAACTTAGTTATAAAAAAGGGCGAGTAAGAAAACTAATTTGATTGTCATACACGTGAATGAGTTTGAAATTACCCTGTTTTTCACAGAGAAAATGACTCGGTCATTCCTGTGCTGACCAGCAATGATGATTTCTTTTATATAACTATTCAGTTTTTAGAAAAGCTCACTAATCACTAAGTGATTCAGTGGTTTAACATTGTTCACCTACTTGCTTGTGTGCTCTTGCTTACTTGCAGATACTTCCTCACAGAGAAGCCACCCAAGCGTTATCCATCCATCAACTGTTCTGAAGCTCCAGGCTGCAAAATCACCACTCCCCACCTGCAATCGCTAGTGCTATATTTCACAAAAGAGAGAGGGTCCTAAAAGAGCCGTTTAATCATGCTTTTCCACCAAACAATAGTTAAGAGTGTGCTTGAAAGTCAGTCGCCTGAAAAGACTCCGCCTCAAGGCCCATTTAGTTACAGTACTCTTCCCTTGAAGGTTCTGCAATCTCAGACATTTACGTAATTTGACATTCATCTTTTGCCATAAATGATAGTGGCCTTTTGGTTCTCCGTTTTTATTGTCAGAAATAATGGCTCATCATGAGCCAGTGCCTTCCCACTCTTTTATCAGCATCTTCTTGTTTCTAACCCAACTGGTAGAAATATAAAATTCTATGAATTAGAGAAGTTTTCACACCTTGCATAACCTTTTTTCTTGTTTCTTAAATCAGACAGAGAAATAAGAATGGAAAAAGTTTTCCACCAATCATTTCGCTCAACATCCGTTCACAGATTTTCCTGGCCTCTCTCATACAGTACAACGATGAATGTTTAACCTACCGCACTTTTGCTCCATACCTACGATAACGTGTAGTGTTTGCTTTTCACCTTGCTCACATGAATATCACAATCCATCTCCCATGCCACCTACTACCTTCACTGCTTTAAAGGTGTTCAAATCCAAAATGATAAAGATTGACAAGAGATGACCTAAGACAGTATCCACAATATTGAAAAGCAAATTGATCAAGACACAGGTGTATGTATAGCAACAGTGAATGTAGAATCAAAGAAAAACCTTTAGACTGCATATATGGATCCGCAAAAGTGACTTCTCAACAAAGCTCTTCGTTAAGCAAACAAAACAAGTATGCCACGATACCGTTCATGCAGCTGGTAGGTCTTCTTGCTGATTTTATTCATTTCCATGATCTCCTGCAAGGATTCCATTATGCTTAATAAAATAACACAACTTATAAAAATGTTTCTCCAGTACACATTAACTTATAAAAATGGGCGAAAAGAGGCCAGTTGTGATCAAAGAGACCAGTGAAAATAAGGTTGAGCTCCGGCCACCAATACCTCTTAGGTGCTCTAAGAAACGTTTCTTGCCAGTGAGATGCTCAACCAATCCTTCAAAAGTAAAATATAAATGAATTAATTAACAAGTTAAGACTCTTAAAATCAAAGTAGGTAAGGTCTAATGAGAATAATGTGTGCAGTTAAATTTGCATTTATAATGGAATGGTGGATACTTTGTCAGCAATAGTGTGCGTACGTGTGGGTGTTGTGGGCACACATGTAACCTAAGAGTATTTCAAAGAAAGGTACATTTCTTTTAACTTGAAATTTTGACTAACATTTTAATACAAACTCTTAACCATTGACCGGTCCGTTTGATCAAATAATGTAGATCTAAAATGGTGTAGCATTTCTTGTTTCCAATTTACCAACACTCTGCACTATTGAATATTAGCACTCCCACTAAGTAAAGAATATATAGGAGATTACCATTAGTATAATCTCAACAGTCATGATGGCCAACCCTCAAATCCGTTTCCCAGCTCTCATTGAACTTAATTGCCAGCTCAACATCATCCAATTTGGAAGATTTAACAAACAACATTTGTTTCTTCGCAGTTTTGTCAACTTCCTCACGCGAACAGCTCCTATAAAAAGCCATAAGATGCATGATATGTGACAATAAAAAGAACAGAACCCTCGCTACCTGTAAATGAAACATCAAGTGTCCAATTTCAAAAGATAACCCCAATCAAACACAGTTGTCAAACCTTCCAGTTAATTAATCCATGGTCTAGCAAATAAACTCAATTTCACTTAGTTTTTCATGGTCTGAAGAACAGAAGACAGAACCTGAGGGTCGTTCTCAGGACTTGACAAAAGTGAATTGCAGGAACTAATTAATGTAAAATAAAAGGTTTTAGAATTTAATTTGCAATAGCCCGCTTTGAAGCGATAAACAAAAGATGTCCTGCAAAACAAGACATTATTTTCCACTTTCTTGATTATTGATTTTTCTATATCATAAAGATTACCAATTATTGGGGATGAAACTTCCATTAACACTACAATAACCAATGAAAATTATTCGAAGTAAAATGTGGCAATTTTCATACCCTTATCAGTTACTGATCTGCCAGATAGAAACGTCAAGTGCTGTATATATTTTTTCAGTATCTTTGGGCTGAAAATCAAAAACAAATGCCTACGAACACAAATTCATATACCAGCAGTCACTTTGGATCGATCCAAGGAGATTGATCATAAATCCATCAACATCCTTTGGCACCATCAATCAAAGTACTTCAACACAAAGCCATCTTTATTTAAGGATAATGATTCATGCAATTGAAATTTATTTTACGTAGACCACAGTGAAGCATCAAACACATACCATGATTCCAATGAATATATTTTACGTACTCCAGGAGTGAAAAAGATTTCTTCCGGCAAGCAAAAACAAGTTAAATGCAAAACTGAAAGTAGGTAGAAACATTATCACCATCTATAGGGAAAAGAGACAAGAAATTGGTTATTTGAGTGTTTCGTAAAGCTCAGGATTAAATATTCTGCATATTAAAGTTTACTACTGCGGCAAATGAGCCTCAGCTTTGAACAGGTCTGTTAAGATGCTCGAAGAAATATTTTAACAACTTCCGAAAACCTGACATTATGTTTGAGACGCTTTTTAAAATTTTCAGCAAAGCCCTCCAACGTATGCAATCAACAGACAGCAATTATTACACATTTTAAGAAAGTAAATCTCAACAATGTGAAGTATATTTAGTCACTTTAAGCAAAAAGAACGACATGATGCTCAGAATCATTCTAAATTTGGATGTACTTGGCTCATCATCATTAGTTTACCACTGGCCTTGTAAGGAAGTCAAAAAGAATAACAGGTAGATTGAAAGGAAACATTATGAGAGTGCAAAAGGCAAATACAAACCACAGAATTTGCTCATTACAGTCTGTTAACAAAAAATAACCATAATGTTCTATTTCCCTTTCTTTATCAACTCTTTGTTTCAACTCCACGTATATTCTCCTTTGTTATATTGAAATAACTTAAGATAAAAAACGCTATTTGAATCATGTGTTCACCTTTATCTAAAGAATCAAGCTCAATACCAGGAAATAGGCAAGCAAGGGAGTGCAACTTTCATAGCCATATTATCTGGACACAGACAGAATGTTTATTGCCTAAAGCATTATAAGCATTCATTAAGAGGAACAAGACATTGGCTCCACAAATCTTCTTGACATGACAACATTATGGTTCAACCATTAATTCTCTCAAATGTCTAGTCTTATATACCCCAACTGGCAGCACTTCACTTGGAATTTACACTAACAATCACCAATGAAGATGAATAAAGAAAGCACAAGGAGCGAGAGAAGAAACTATCAGCACATCGCCTTCTATCCAAGTATATATAAAGAATCCACGAAATGACTGCTGATGAATTGAAAGTAATTACTATCTATTTAACTTGAATTTGAAACATAGTATAAATTAAATTCAATCAACCAACAATTATCATTCATAGAAATCAGAAATATAGTTTACTACATACATGGATCTCAAACATACACTGAAAGGCTTAACCATTTGAGTTTCACCGAGTACCATGTTTACAACACTATTCAAGAAAGAAAATCCTAAATCATCAGTTCTATGTCGTTTTTGGATCAAAAACATACATAAGTTTATGAGGAGTTCTCTTTTACATGTTTAGACAATCTTTTGCAGAGACTGAGCGATCATTTTCCCTGACCAGCATAAATTTCACCGTAATTCGAATTAGGGTTTCTGTTTACAAACCTAGCTATAATTTACACCAGATATAGTAAATCTCCGAATGATTTTAAGACTTATCAAAAGCTCACAAAATACATGTACCTATAGAGAGAATTCTGTCTCTTATGTTCGATCCATGGCACTTCACAGAATCAAATAAAAAGACCATAATGTTTTGTTTCATCGACGTTTCTTAGGAATAAGATGCTTCTATAAGACCAACAATCAAAACTGTAAGTCTTCTTCATCATAATTTCTGCACGCATTGCCAATTAATAAACAAGATTGACTCAATTCAAGAACAAAATCAAATTTCATACCTCTTTTCCTGCGAATGCAATCGAAAGAACTGGCTCATTTTGATTGTTAATCAATACAATTTTCGCAGCTGTCTAGATCCTCGGTTTTCTTGCTGTGCACGAAGCCGACAAAGAAACTAGGAGATTTTGAACGTCAATGACTTTGGAGGGAAGAAAACGCGGCATATAATTCATAAGATTAATGACGAAAATCACCTTTACCTTCGCCGACTTTAAAAATTAACAGAACGGTGCCGTTTCGTTAGCGAAATGGTTACACAATGACGGAAATAGCCCTTACCTTCACCGACTTTGTAAATCCATTAAACCATGTCGTTTCGAGTCCAACTTCGGGTTCGGGTCAATGTGGCGCGCAACTAGGTCGTTGGTTACACTTACACGTAGCCAACGGAATGGAATTACGCACGTGTAAAAAATATAGGGCTTTGCGTTGAAAAATAAATTTGAAACAAATTTTATAACCTTAATAAAATTGATTTACAAATATTACGATGGTTAATGTTATTGAAACGATTCATCAAATCCAATTAGACAAGTCTGAGTTAATTGTCATGTCATAATCCTTCGTCAATTCGCCTACTTGACAAGCTCATTAAGTGAACGACTTAAGAGGAATTTTTTTGGGATATTGGAAAGATCAGCCCAAGTTGCGTATAGAAGCTAACCATAAATAGAGTTGCACGAGTCAAAAAGCCAATTGATGAAGGTTCCTTGAAGCCTAGCCGAAGCCACGGGAAAATTAAAACTGCAAATACCAGGTGCAAACCCACATTCTAGGGCTAAATATATGTTACAATCCAGAAGGCAGAAGGTATAAAGTGTACTGAAACGAAGGAGAATTAAAGAGCAAAGAATTAATGAAGTTGAACATACGAGAGGAATTATTGAACAAAGCACTAATATATATTTTATTCAAGCCAGCATACTTCAGCATCTATGAAACATACAACACAAAATACCCGCTTGGCACCAACAATTCAACCACGGCTGTTACCACAAGGTTTTACAGTGAAGCTCGGAGCATGCACTTTTGTAAGTCATCGATGCATGTTGCCAGCCTTTGGTGAGTTGGTATTGGTAAATCCAAGGAGGTCATGACTCACTTGCATACTTAGATGCCAAATCCTTTATTACAAGACTACAAAATAACTGAATTTTTGACATGCAAGCTAGAAAGAGTAGTTAGCAGCCACTACACAAGCTTAGTAAAGTACTGATCATGATGGCCGCATTCTTATAAGTTTATTACTCGGTCTTCTCAGCCCGGGCTTCTGTTTCAGCTTTCTCCTCAGCTGCAGCAGGCTTTTCTTCTTCTTCCTTCTCAGCTGGCTTCTTTTCCTCCTTCACTTCCTCCTTTGCAGCTTCAACTTCAGATGCCGATTCCGGTTCCGGTGCCTCAACGGAGTCTTTAGTTTCTTCTTTAGCCTCCTCAGCTGGCTCCGCTGGTTTCTCCTTGGGGGTTTCCTCTTGAGTTTTCTCTACTGTCTCCACAGTCACAGCCTTGGCCTCTTCTACCACCTTCTTTGTCTCAACTTCGGCTGGGGCTTCAGCTTCTGGAGCAGCAGCTTCTTCAGTTACTGCCACCGTTTCCGCTTCCTTTTCGGCAGGCTCTTCAGCAACAGGTTCTGCTGCAGGTGGTGCAGCGACTACATCTTCTGCTTTGGTCTCTTCAACCTTGAATGTCTCAGTTTTCTCCTCTTCAAGGGCAGTCTGTGCTGATACAACCTGCAAAACAAGCTTAACAAATTAAAGAAATGTTCCTGAATTGCTATTGGAATCAAAATTGTTTCAAATATTCTAACCAGGATAAAGTTATCATATGAGGCTACACGAATCAAGAACCAAAGTTTGGATGATTAATTAATCTCATTTGCCCATCAAAACCAGCTCATTATGAACTTGATACTAGAATTTGAGTTATACCTCAACAGCGGCCATTGCAGTATCTCAAGTTAATGATACAGAAAACAAAGAAAAACTAACAGGAGCAAACAAAGGGTAGAAAATGCTTTAATTTGAGGTGCAGAGAAGAGTGATGATAGTAGTTTATATAGCAGTGTAAAGGCTTCAAGGTGGGCGAGAGAGTGAGGGAGTGGGGTGGCCAGGTGGGGCATTAGATGGAAGAATCTTGGGATTTGACACCTCACCTCACTGACTTCAAGGCATGAGCATGTTTGATAATAATGTTAAGCAGAGTCTAAAAAGATAAGCCTTTTCTAATTACAATGCTTCTAATTTTGATTGGGAGAAAGCAAACAATGGTGCCGAATTTTGAGCTGAACCATCATCTTCTTTTGTAGTGTGTGCTTTGTGCAGTCGGCTGAACGAACAACCTTACAATCATTCACCTCGCCTTCTTAAAGAATGGTTACTACTGTTAAAGTTTCAAAAAATTTACTTCTCAGCCTTTGAATGAATGACTGATAGCACAAAAGCAACTGGCAATTCATGTGAAGCAGACAACACAAGCTCGGCTGTAAAGAGCGTCGGGCGGTGTCACCCCTGGGTCCCACCGGAAACCAATCAGCGTAGTTTACCTGTAAGAAACGACTAAACTACCGACGTGGCAATCTCTTCCACCGAATTGTTGATCAAAGCTTGGTGGACCGCGATGAATATACAACGAGGCAGATGATGACCTTGCCGACTCAGGACCCACGTTATTTCATCATCATGATCAACATCAACGGAGGAGCTGGAAGATGACCGCGATCATGGGTCTGGCTCCCTCTTTTCCACTTCACTGAAATTGTATTAAAGTATATGAAATTGACAACTATGGACAACATCCAACTGCCTAACTTTTGTTTGTCTCGTACTAAAGTTTATGATTTATAATTTTTTCAAATCATACTATAAAATAACATTTTCTTGTTCAAATTAATCAAATTTATTAAAATATAATCGGGATTAAACTTCAATGGACTGAATTACTTTGTAGTCAGAAATAGGATAAAGCATCTTGAGCAAGCACGAACCACGAGAATTTTCTACCAGCGAAGTAGATCCGCAAAGCACAAGACAAACTGAAGACTGCGTACGGTAGCAGGCGCTCTCCTATGCCTCGAGATCCGAGTTCGATTTTGCGTCTGAGACACAGGGGCCTAGGGCTCCATTCGAGGTGCTGTCTCAACACTAACCAACTGGGCCGCGCAGAAGCCTTAAAAGGTGGCCTCGAGCCTGCAGGTTTAGGGCAGGGACCCAAAAAAGGCCGAAAGAGAGGTGAAGTGGGGCCCATCCAAGTGGAACCACAACTGACTATTATTCCGATAAAATTACGCCACGTGGAATCACATCACCGACCACGTATGTTCTTTTGTGCATCAGTCGGTTTTTGATGTGATTGGCTTTTTTGGTTGCCAGTAGAAGCCCCACATCACAACCAGCACAACACACGCCTCCCTCCCCTCTTTCCTTTAATAAACACTCTCCTAATTTCAACAATGTCAGTCAGCATCCCAACTGCGTTGAATTAGTCGAGCAGTTGGGGTTCGCTTAGTGTAGCCTAAATAATGAAAAGCCCAAGCCCAATATTGCTGTCAAACGACCTAGCCCATTTGCAACAAGGAGGAAGTTGACGTAATTTATGTTTGCAATCAGGTTGAAATCTAAGAAGAGAGTGCACGTAGGATTGAATTACAGAGTTGACATAATTTCCAATAATTAACCGAATTGTAACGTCAAAGGAGCCTCATGTGAATCCAAAATTAGCATAATTCAATGCACGATAAATTAGAAAAAGGAATCCCAGTTGCTTTTGTCAAACCTCTCGCCATCTACGTGTACGCAAAACCTGCTTTCAAATCCTTTTACGGGGAGTCAAAAAGGATCACAAACACAACTAACACCCCCACAAAATTCCACACAATCTTAGGACTCGTTTCCATGGATCTTGTTTGGAAACGCCTTAGTGATCTTCGCGTTCTCTCCTGCATTGCGGATCACCACATGACATTGTCTCACTTTTAGCTTGGAAATCTTCAAAAGCTAACTACTAACTCACTTCTGTCTTCTCATGTCTGTCCACATTTTGTTCTGCTGACATATTCAAACAGTTCAACAAACCACCACAAAAGGCGAGGAGGAGGAGGAGAAAGGAAGAAAAAGAAAAACAACAAGTTTTTCTTTTTTGTTTTCTCTTTTTTCACTTTTGTTTGTTGGGTTTTTCTTAGGCAAAGATAGTTCTTGCCTTTTCCTTCTTTTTGACAGACAGTCTTTCAACCCCTTTCAAAGAATTCTTCATTCATCGTTTTTGTTACACCATTCATAGTATCTTTCTTTCTGGGTTTGTTTTGGGATTCAACGTGTCGATGGATTGTTGATGTCTTTGGCTGTTGGAGCCGTGTCAAGTTCCAATAACATGGGTCTTGAAGAGAACCAAGAGGCAGGAGAGGAAAGTGGTGGTGCTTTGGAAACGAAATCACCACATCCTCAAGGGAATAAAGATGAGACAGTCGAGAAAGTGGGCAAATACAGGTGTGAAACTGATGAAGATGAAGATGAGGAGAGGGAGAACACTATCCAGTTGGGTCCTCAGTACACTCTTAAAGAACAGATTGAAAAGGACAAGGTTTGTTTTGTTTTTACTGCTATTGTCCAAAATCACAAATTTTCTACTTTGCTTTTGCTTAAGATATGTACTTCTAAATCTTGCATGTACAATTATGTTGACAAGTTTCATGAGTTCATAGGATGATGAGAGTCTGAGGAAATGGAAGGAGCAACTTCTTGGAAGTGTGGATTTTGACAACATTGGAGGTATTAATGTTCTTTTGACTAAGTTTTGTGATATTTTAGATTTTGTCAATGTCAAAAATGGTGTTTCTATGGATGGCGAAAGACGTAAAAGTTGAAGGCTTTCCCAGTACTTGAATTTAATGTTAAAATTTTGTGGTTCTGTTTTGAGGAATGGTTTTATATGGAGTCATATTGATAGTAATCTCTTCTTTCTGTTTGCTGACAGTGGATCCTAATTCTTGGAAATAACCGCCTCATTCTGCTATCTTCAGCAATTAAGTATTGTCATAAAAGTATTTCCATTTTCTGCTTTGCCGGTTTTAGAATGAGGCCACTGCTTGTGGTTATAGTCAACATTGTGAAGCTGAAAAGTCTTTGATTGTGGGTTTGTTTAGATAAAACTGTTCAATCAGTGAAATCTTTCTTGATTGCCGGATTATTTGTCACTTTAGAAGGCACAATCATTAGATGGAGGCATGCTCATTATTTGGTAAAAGATGTAGAGATCATTGTCAACCATTGGTGTTAACTGTTCAGCAATCAACCTCATATCTATCCAACATGTACACGAAAGAAAATATTTCTGTAAACCAGAATCGTCTTGTATTTTGGTAGTAATTATCCTCTTTTAATCAAATCCGTCAGATGAATCACATTCATTGAAGTAAAAGTTACCCTGTTGCTTTATTTAGTTTAACCAAATTCAATTATATCTTTCTATCAGTTAAATGTGGTTTTGCTTTTTCTTTGATGCAGAAACTCTTGAACCTGAAGTGAAGATCCTTAGTCTGTCAATCGTTTCGCCTGGCAGAGATGACATTGTTCTTTCTGTTCCAGAGGATGGAAAACCACGGGGAACATGGTTTACATTGAAAGAAGGTAGTCGGTACAGCTTGAAATTCACATTTGAAGTCAGCAATAATATCGTATCTGGCCTTAAGTACACCAACAATGTTTGGAAAGCTGGTCTCAAGGGTAAACCATCAATCAATGCTCTAATTTGTGCTAAAGTTTCGAATCTCAATCTCTCAAATTTTTCACTCAAAACAAGCTTTATTTCAGTGGACAGCGCAAAAGAGATGCTTGGGGTCTTTAGCCCTCAGCCAGAGCCTTACACCCATGAGATGCCAGAAGAGACAACCCCTTCTGGCTTGCTTGCTAGAGGATCGTATTCTGCAAGAACAAAGGTTAGTTAAATGGTTGTGCTCTTGTTTTCAGTTAATAGTATTCTCATAAATCATTTGTAATTTTGTTTTATAATCTTGGATCACATTCCTCCTTTTCTTGTTCTACTGGTTGGAGTAGTCACATCTCTTAATCCACAATTTTTTCCTGTAGTAGTGTACACTCGGAAATCTTGCTGTCTAAGGATTCATATATAGAATAACTGAAGTTTGTTAATTTTGTACATGATCTGAAAATTTTTACTGTCCAAGTAAACTGTTCAACAACTATACATTGAATTACTCTTCCTTTAAAACTGCTTGCAAATCAAATGAAGACCATCCAGACAGGCTTGATCAATTTGAATAAGCTGGTTAAAAGATGTGAATAAGGTGGAAAATATTAGATTTTTACTTTACCATTATGTGAAAGGCAATGTATGTCGTCTCTTTTATTTTGTATGGTTCATGTGACTCATCAATTCATTTATTGCACAATTTGTTATTTGGCCATCTTATCTAGGGTTGGGGACCAGTTTGCAGTTTCTAGTGTAATGCCCATTGCTTGATGTAGTTTTGATTTTGCCAATTTTCCACAGTTTTGGCTTTGTTTCTGTATTCTACAATTTACTGGCTTAAGTTTCCA
Organism: Xylocarpus granatum; assembly: GCA_019650275.1. Classification (NCBI taxonomy): domain Eukaryota; kingdom Viridiplantae; phylum Streptophyta; class Magnoliopsida; order Sapindales; family Meliaceae; genus Xylocarpus; species Xylocarpus granatum. Next base: position 381,000 of record BNST01001902.1, on the reverse strand, counting down.
TACAAACTGTTGATTACTCCCTTTGTCTTTCTCCTCTCTGTTTCTGCAGTTTGTTGATGATGATAACAAATGCTACTTGGAGATTAACTATACGTTTGACATCCGCAAAGAATGGGCAGCTACTTGAAAAGAAAACTTCGCGACAAACTCGAGCATGTGTTCATCATTCACTGGTCATTTATACTGCTGATATTTCATTCATACGTTTAAATTATTACTTTTTGCTGCTACATCAGTCAATTCATCCTACCCCTGGCAAGTTCCCCGGACAACAGAAAAATGCCTCCAATACAAGGGATACTTAGCCTGACTTTTGAAAACTTGTTTTTAACTTTCATATCTTCATTCAATTAGAAGACTGTAAACTATCGCTTTAGTAGGATTGTTAAGATATTAAAAAGCAGAGCGGGTCATTAATTTGATTTTCTTTTTAAGTAACTGGACCTGTCTCTTTGAATTGTTTAGCTGTGCCATGTTAATGTTAACTAGGCATCCATTTAGTTTTCATCAACTAATCTCTTCTATTATTTCCATTACATTATTGTTTATGGTGAAATTGCAATAGATTTCAATGAGCTTGTGCTTTGTATTGTGCTGCCAAGTACTTCCGAATAAACCCAAATGGTAGATGCTTTTTCTTGGACAATGACCAGAAACTTGGTGGCATGAAAAGAATTCAGTGTTGATCCTTTAACTTGACCTTATACAAGGCTGAGGAGTCAAATAGCCCACCACCAAATTTTGAATTGCGGCCGCTAAGCATCACCCTCGCTTGACAGTAACCTCTCATTTCACTACCCATTTACTAACTCTTGCTTTGCTTGGCATTGATGTATAACAGCATGCTGTAGAATATAATAGAATTAGAGCCTTCTCATCAGCTTCTTTTAAAGAAAATATATATAAAATTGCATACTGTATTCTTGGCCTGTTAGGTTTACCGTCTTAATTATGACAATTGCATCGTCCAGACAATATCCTTAGGGACCTGTTTGTTATAAAAAAAAACTACATCCTCATCTGTGATAGTATGAAAAAATAGAGACCCGGATATTATTACCCAAACAAAAACTATAGCTAGCAGCGTGAAATACTTGCATTTACGCCAAGCGTGTTTGATTACCATTTAACGACATGATTAACGTCTAAACCTTAACGGATTGTAACATCCACTTCACTAAAGAGACACTCAACCAAAACCGACACAAGTAAAATCAATCTGTTTTAAATTATCGTTAATAATTTAAATCATTAATTAAAAAGACATGATTAGTTTAATAAACAAGTTTCGTGTGCCAAAAATGCTAAATCCCAACCAAACAAATCGATTGTAATTGATATTGTCAGCTCACCTTCCTCCCCACAAATCCCACCTCTTTAAGTCAATGTTAATTAAGTTATGTGATAATCTTGACTTAATTTGGCCGCATTTTGCGTTTAATTATTGAATTCTGTCAACTTGACATTAATTGCTTCATTTAAAATTTAATTAATTATCGGTTGAACATATATCGAGTAATGGTACTAGTGATATTAGTGTCGGCGAGCGTAGGAGTAAGCCGGAAGGAAACGATGTCGTTTACCTCTTTCCTCGAGCCGTGCAGTGTAAGTCGTGTTTTGCTAAAATAAGCGACGAATGCGCAATACGAGGTGGCTGGCTGGTGCGCACGTTTGGCACCGCATCATTGAGAGCAACAACAACAAAACAGTTGGCATTGACAGCCAATGCTGGTTGGCCCGAATCTCATGATAATTTTATAATTTTCCAAATATTGTTTAATCAAATATTCATAGAAGACTACTTATGGGTCAAATTATGTCATCCCACGTGGGCGCAAACTAGCAACAGCACACAGCATAATTTATCATGGTAATGAGTGCGCTTGTGACAATGATGGTGTAGATTTCAACAGTGGAAGGTTGGTGGTCTCAAAGATTGTGAAAAAAACAAATTAGTTGAAGGAGCTGATTAGGAAAGGCCACCCTATGTCTACATGGGCCACTTTTCTTCAAAGTAATTCCAATAAGAAATTAAAATCCCAAGATGATAAACTTCCTTTGTTATCTTCCATGTGAGGCATTTAATGTTTGATTAGACTTAGAAGAATTGTATTAGACCACCTAATACACTTACCGTTGTTTAACTTTACATCACTTGCCCACCAGCTGGTACCATCACCAATTACAGCTTTCTTGTATTATTTATTTTATGCCAGCGAATCAATCTTTATGTAGTGTCAAGACATTTCAGTTTTGGCTGCAGCAGCATTATCATCTCAAATTTCTCCTCTCTCTCTGAATTCCTCCTGGTCAGGTCAGGTCAGTGTGTGTCAAACTCGGCTCTCCTTGTACCTCTTTTTCTTTTTTTTTGGCTCTCCGGTTGTTTGGCTTTACTTTTGCCGTCATTTTAAGATTTTGCACTTTATGCAGTTGAGATTTTGTGGGTGTGTTTAGTTGGTCTAGATCTGTTTTCTTTGTCATTCTTCATGTACATTGTGCACTCTTCTTGATCTCACTGGGATTTGTTGACTTGGGTTTACTGAGAAATGAAGTAATGCGTATACTCAAAAACATGGCTTTGATCTTTTCGTGAATTCTCAGCTGGGTTTTGTTTCTACTGCTTTGGCACGGGTTTCGATGCTTGCGGTCTCCCACTTGTCAGCTCTTGGATGAGTTGATCAAGATCTGAGTCTCTGTCATACTGCGGCTCATCTATTGATTCTATTCTTTCTTGTAGAGCTATGGTGAGCCGCGTTTTGTGGAAAACTCGTGTATGGGATAGAGTTTGGTGAATAAGAAAAAAAGTTACAGATTTTTACGCCCGTATGGACATTCGGGTTTAGATTTAGTGTTAAATTTGACTCACATTGCTGTTTTACAAGATTTGCTCACAGAATATTGTGCAGATAAGCCAAGATCTAGCTACTGATTGATTCTGTCTGGAATTTAGGGAGTTTGATCACCTTAGAAGGAAGCATATAAGTTATGGAGAAAATGAAAATTTCCACGGCTGTCATGGTTAGTGCGCTATTGCTTCTGTGCTCTTCGGCAACTGCTCAAAAAGCTGCAAGTCCTCCCACATCTAGCCCAACTCCGGCCCCGGCACCGGCGCCTGATTATGTGAACCTCACTGATTTACTCACCGTTGCTGGCCCTTTTCACACCTTTCTTAACTATCTTCAGTCCACCAAAGTCATTGAAACTTTCCAAAACCAAGCCAACAACACCGAAGAAGGAATTACCATTTTTGTGCCAAAAGATAACGCTTTCAAGTCTCTTAAGAATCCTTCCTTGTCCAACCTCACTCAGGATCAACTTAAGCAACTCTGCCTTTTCCATGCCTTGCCACATTACTATTCTCTGGCTGATTTCAAGAACCTTAGCCGGTTAAGCCCTGTTAGCACATATGCTGGTGGAGAGTACACCTTGAATTTCACCGATATTTCGGGAAGTGTCCGCATTGATTCAGGATGGAGCAGAACTAAAGTTAGTTCCAGTGTGCATTCAACTGATCCTGTTGCTTTGTACCAAGTTGATGAAGTCCTTCTTCCTGAAGCAATCTTTGGTACTGATATTCCTCCTATGCCGGCCCCGGCCCCGGCTCCGGATGTTGCACCTACTGCTGATGCTCCAACTGAAGCAAGTGAAGCTGGTGCTTCACCAAAAGCTGCTCCAGCAAATACTTCGCACAGGATCATGAATTTGGGTATCTGGAGTCAGCTGATTTTGGCAGTCTCAGGTTGGCAGATCTTGTTCTTGTAAGAAGAGGATTATCGAGTCTTTTAATTTATGCACAAGGGTTATATCCGGATTTCGTTCGAATGCTTTGGCTTTTACAAATTTTTTATTACAGATGCTATTGAGATTATGTATCAGAACGTGATTTCTTGTGTTATTATTACTTTTTTATTATTCAAAATTTCATCTGTGTTATCTCAATGATTCAGATTTGGGATACTCTGTTTCATATATTTTGCTATATCTGCTCAGGTGTTTTTTGTTTAATGGAGGTTTTCCAAACTTTTTAAAAAATAAAATGATAATGCTTCGTCAAGACTCAATTTAAAGCTTCCTTTAAAAGAGACATCCACCATAAGAAGTGGGAGAAACAATTGGCAATGACTACCAAATATATGTTCCTCTTCTGTTTAACACTTGCCATACAAGTCTATTTAACAATCACAATCAATTTGCAATTCTCCAAAAAACTTGGCTGGAAAAGAGAGTGCGAGTCATGCAAATAAGCTTAAACGTCAAGAACCCAAATACCGAAATCTCCTGTAGCTAGTTACTCAACCTGTTGAAAACGTGGAGGATCTTTGAATTGGATTGCAGAACAATGAAGCCATGAATGCTACATAAGAATGAGAAATACATTATTAAAGCTGGAAGCATCAAGTCCCAGGGGAGGGGAATCACCTGTTTCTACAATTATCAAACACATATATTAGAGCAAATTCGATAAGATGGTCACAATAGTCAATTGGACTGGGCCGTGAATATGTAAATTCACTTCGTGAATGGTTCTACTTCCATCTACATTGGGCTTATGTTCTGTGAAGTTAGATTACTACATAAGCCTAGCTCAGGCCAGAGTGTTTACTTCAGCCAGCACACATGCTGCTGCACAAGCATTGCAGGTTCACGACTGGTTCAAGTTTGATTGGTTGGGTGTCCGACACCGCCGTCTGCTGCCGGCTTGCTTCCCTAATTCCTTAACCAATCAAGCAATAGTTGTATCACTAACAACCCAGTGTTCAAATTCCCATCAATTTGGGGACAAATTGTAATTTAAATATTTATTAAACCGTGTATTTTTGGTCAACGTTATATTACACAAAAAGTAAGTTAACCATTTTTAAAATAAAGAACATAAAGATTGTATGACACTAAGAAGTACAAACAATTAAGGGACAATGACAATACGACAATGGGTTCTCTAAATTTTCAAGTTTTACTAAATAAAGACATAGTTGATTCATTTGTTACAAATAGATCCCTAACAGTTACAGAAAACAATAACACGTATTTGAAATGACAAAATTATTTTTGCAGTACTGAAGTTTCAAATCTGAGAATTTTAAAATTTTTGACTTATCATTGAAGAGTATTTATGTTGTTTCAATACGGATTATTACTGGGATTGGCAATTTTTTTAATCTGTTTAATGGTTCAATCCATTCGAACAGTGAAATGGGGTCATATTATGGATTGATTTGTTATAAAGATATATATGTACGTATGTTTCTGAAAATATAATATTTTACGTACCCAAATGGTATTATAAAAAATTAAAGGTTCGTTGCATTAAATATGGAACATTTGACAAAGAGTGCAAAGAGCAATTGTATTTTCACTGTTTTGTGTTGGTTTGGCTCTCTTCTCTCTATTTCCAACTTTTCTATTTCATTTCCTGCGTCTTCGCGGGTACTCTGACCAACACGCTTTTCTCTCCTTCTCATTCATTCATTCTTCTTCTTCATTAAACAATCCACGCTCAAAACATTTTCTCTCCTTTCTTCTCTCTCTGAAAAAACTGTGAAAAAAAATGAATGACAGTATCATTTAATTGTCTTATCTCGTGTACGTTTATTTCTACGAGGTTGGTTTGTTTCCTTCGGTAATCTTGATCTGCATATTGTTTTTCTGACGTGCGTTTGGATTTTTTGTTGGTCTTTCCGTTTTGTATTTCTTTCATTGAATTAGCCGTGTCGAGGGTGATCATTTGTACATGCATTTGTTTCTTTTTTTTCCTACCTTATGGATCTGTTTTGTGTTATTTTATCGTTTTTCGTTATTCAGTTTCATGTTAGCAACCAGTTTTGATGTTAGGTTGATAGGAGTTTTAAGCAAAACAAGGCCAAAATGTCTGGTTTTGTGGGTGTAATTGTGTCTGATCCATGGCTGCAGAGCCAGTTCACCCAAGTTGAGCTACGCACTCTCAAATCAAAGGTCGCTAAACTTTTCTCTTACTTTCAATTATTTTTGTATTTCATTATTCATTGGCAAGATTTCTTGACAAAATGAAAAATTTCCACTGACGTATGATTGGGATGTTTTACAGTTTATTTCAATAAGGAGTCTGTCTGGTCGTGTTACGGTTGGTGATTTGCCGCCCGTTTTCACAAAGTTGAAGGCTTTTTCTGAAATGTTTGATGATGATGAGGTTAAGGCTATCTTGGGAGAATCATGTACCGACATGGAGGATGAAATTGATTTTGAATCTTTCCTTCGGGTGAGTCTTTATTTATTCTTAACGTGGAATTAGCTATCTCAATTGATTATGCTTTTGATTACTCATTTTCATTTATGGTGTTTGAATTATCGTTTCGCGGGTGGCTAAAATGACATTCAATGAATTTGCATACTGAATTTGAGGGTATTGCTGCACGCATTTCTCTTTAGCATTCTTTTTAGAAACATATTCTTAATTTTACTTTTTCTAATTGATTGTGCGCGAGAGTCCTTTCAAATTTCATATTGGCGTAAATACTATGCATGTTTTCAAATATATTCATGGTATTTTTCATAGTTGGTGGATGGATTATGGTAATGATGAAATGGGGCAGGCATATTTAAATTTGCAAGCCCGAGCAACAGCAAAATCAGGAGGTTCAAAGAACTCGTCTTCATTTCTAAAGGCCACCACAACGACTGTTCACCATGCTATTAATGAATCTGAGAAGGCTTCCTATGTTGCTCACATTAACAACTGCCTGGACGAAGATCCATTTTTGAAGAAATATCTTCCGATTGATCCTGCTACGAATGCTTTATTTGATCTTGCAAAAGATGGGGTTTTACTTTGGTAGATGCACTGGACCTACTTGACTATTTCTTTGCTTGTTGGGGTTTATAGATCTAATTATTTCACATTTATTGATGATTGTTGATTGCTGCATGCAGTAAGCTTATCAATGTAGCTGTCCCTGGGACCATTGATGAGCGAGCCATTAACACAAAACGAGTCCTTAACCCATGGGAGAGGAATGAGAACCATACCCTTTGCCTAAATTCTGCAAAGGCTATTGGCTGCACGGTTGTTAATATTGGAACACAAGACCTAGCTGAAGGAAGAGTAAGTTAAGCTAGTACCAGCTATTAGTGAATCTTGTTATCATATTTTACTGTGGATTGAACTTTGCTCAACATTCTGATTTTGTTTTTTGATCCCTTTATTTTTTGTAGCCTCATCTTTTACTTGGATTGATTTCTCAAATAATTAAGGTATTCAATTTGATGTTCTTCCTTTGTATATATATATATATATATATCCAATTATTTTACAAAACACAGAAAATTTTAGTGAGATCATATTGCGGATTACAAGATTTTTAGTCGGATTATCAATGATTGCAAGTAATTGATTGTGTTGTATTTTCATGTGGTGGTGCCAACTTCAGATTCAACTATTAGCTGATCTCAATCTGAAGAAAACTCCTCAACTAGTGGAATTGATGGATGATAGCAATGTAATGATATTTTCATCAGTTTTCTACTTTTGATAACAGGAATGGGTGGATGGGTTCTACTTATATTTTTGCATCCGGCAAAGATGAAATAATTGTTTTGCCTCCGTTCTTATAAAACTTGCAGGATGTGGAGGAGCTTTTGGGTTTACCTCCTGAAAAGGTTCTGCTGAAATGGATGAATTTTCATCTTAAGAAAGCTGGTTATGAAAAACAAGTTACAAACTTTTCTACTGATTTGAAGGTAAGTTATCTAAAAAAAGCTCCCTGTTCCTTTTGATGTTAATTTCATTGTTTGGCATGGTTTGATGATAAAACCAAGCTTTTTGGTTGAGTGGATTTGCATATGCTTTTTGTCAAAGAAAAGCACTCCAATTACAATCTTTCTAAAATTGGAGAAGAAAGTCTAAAAAACTGCTATCATTTTTTTTGTTTATGATTCATCCATCAGTTGTCCAAGACATTAATAGTTTCCCGGGTGAGCTATAGATGTTATTATATCTCATATACGAGCCACTACAGCTAGCATTGACTACATATTACTTGATGAGCAGTAACTAATGCATGATTACTGCAACATATATTTTGCTGTGTTGATGACACAACCCATGTGCAGGATGGAGAGGCTTATGCTCACCTGCTTAATGCCCTTGCACCAGAACTTAGTAGCCCCTCCACCTTTGATACAAAAGATCCTACGGAAAGGGCAAACAAGGTTCTTGAGCAGGCAGAGAAAATGGACTGCAAAAGATATCTAACGCCAAAGGATATTGTTGAGGGTTCACCCAATCTTAATCTTGGATTTGTTGCACAAATATTCCAGCATAGGTGAGCTGCAAGAAATAATGTGTTCATGCAGTTTATACTGAAGACATTCTACTTCATTTGTTCTTTTTCATTTGTTTCTTGCTATTACTATCACTCTGCCCTTCTAGGAAATTTTTATTCAATTATTTCCTCTATTTTTTTCCGGTTCTAATGTTCCAACATTTATACAATTATTTTTATCACTCTAATTCTTTCAACAGCAATTCAGGCTGCTGATCTTCTTGCCTCATATATGAACTTATTTTATCTAATAAACCTAATTCTTTCCTGGACTGAAATGATTGTTTTTTGCATTTTGTTTATGTTCTTGGGTTAGAATTTCACTCTATTTTGTTCCTTCGCATATGAGACTCATTTATGCCAGATGTTTAAGAACTACCTTGTGTTCATTTAAAAAAAAATCATGTACCTGCATTAATAGTCAAATCCTTTAATTAACACAATCATTTGGGGTGTCAGAATATTTATTACGTAGGAAAGACAAATACAGAATGAGGGGAAACAGAAGTGAATGAATTTAGTTAACTGCCCAATGTTTTCATTTGCCGACTTACTTTTTGTTTGAAACTTGATCTGTTTCTAATATTTGGTTCTTGATTTTGTCTTTGAGCTTTTCCTATTTAATGCAATGAATTTTATAAATATTGCCAAAAGAAAACGGAAAGTGTGAACTGTATCCAACAATGGAATCTAACGTGTCTAGTTTTGTCATTTTCTTCCCAGTTTCTTTTACAGTGGCAACAAATGGTTTCAATTTCAAATCTTGCACATCTGTATTTAACAGTTGACATATTCAATCAAGTGATTCATGTTAGCTTCTCGCTGTTCATTTGCATTGAAATCCCCAAGTTTTCTAGTGATTCCTGATTATTAGTTGCTGCAGTTTCAACGGGTCTACGTACTGAAAGTTGCTTTCGCGTGTGCATGTGTACACTGTGGCTTACTTTTTGTTATGGCTCCTGCAACCTGCATTACTAGCATTTGTTTTCCTTTGCAGGAATGGATTATCCACTGACAGCACAAAGATTTCCTTTGCTGAGATGATGACTGATGATGCTGAAACTTCTCGGGAAGAGAGATGTTTCCGACTCTGGATTAACAGTCTTGGAATTGCTACATATGTCAATAATGTGTTTGAGGATGTCAGAAATGGGTGAGGATTAGTTTCCATAACAGTATAAAGGTGTGTTGAATTTTGTCAATTTTTTACCTCTTCTGCATGCAGGTGGGTTCTTCTAGAGGTTCTGGACAAAATTTCACCTGGATCTGTTGGCTGGAAGCACGCAACTAAGCCTCCCATAAAGATGCCATTTAGAAAAGTTGAGAATTGTAACCAAGTGGTGAAAATTGGGAAGCAACTAAATTTCTCCCTTGTGAATGTTGCTGGGAATGATATAGTCCAAGGCAATAAGAAGTTAATACTAGGTAAGTCATTTCTAACTTTACATTTCCATTGGAGAATGGCCCCCACTGACAAAATTATGTAGCATATTAACACTGACATTGCAGTTCAACGTGCAATGAGAAAACAATTGACACTTCATGTTTTTTTTCCAGCAATTTTATGGCAGCTGATGAGGTTTACTATGCTCCAACTTCTGAAAAACCTGAGATCTCACTCCCAAGGCAAAGAAATTACTGATGCTGACATTCTAAACTGGGCAAACAAGAAGGTGAAGAAGGCGGGTAGAACGTCACAAATTGAGAGCTTCAAGGTAACCAAGCAAACAACGACCTTATTATTGTAATTGAATTCTATCCCATGATTGATTCTTTGCTATTTGGTATAAAACTGCTTCTTTTAGGATAAGATCCTGTCAAATGGGATATTCTTCCTTGATCTTCTTAGTGCAGTGGAGCCAAGGGTGGTTAACTGGAGTCTCGTTACAAAAGGAGAAAGTGGTATGCCATTATTCTATAATTTGTACACAGAAATGGTTATCTTTTTGAAATGTAGACCTTGAAGTTGCAATGCACTTGAGCGTGAAACTGGGCAATGTACCAGGCTGTACCACTTTCGGCTTCCTAGCAAGCATTAGACTGGAACAGATATGCATGAATACTGTCCATTTATAAATTATCGAGAAAGACCCTTACTCTGTTGTTATTGACATGCAGAGGAGGATAAGAAGCTAAATGCAACCTATATAATCAGTGTTGCTCGAAAGCTAGGGTGCTCCATTTTCTTGTTACCTGAGGACATTTTGGAGGTACGATAATTATGTGTGGTTAAGGGCAATGCAAACTCATTTATACTCAGAAAATACCAGATTATTCTCGATATATTAAAATTATGGAACTTTGCAACTGCATGGAAATTTTCATCCTGAGCCTGTTTCATTTTCCAAATGCAAGCTGACTGACAACTAGCAGAAAGGGAATTAATCAGTGCAATTGAAAAATCTAAACTAGTTTATGCAGCACTTGGGTTAACTTCCAATCTGAATCATGTGCACCTTTTTGGCAGGTGAACCAGAAAATGATCCTCATTTTAACGGCCAGCATTATGTTCTGGAGTCTACAACGACAAACAGAAGAGTCGGATTCAGTCCCAACAGACAACAGTGGCATCCTTGATGCCTGCCCAGCAATATCTGTGGACGGTGAGAGCGAGGCAGCCGTGGCCGGTGAAGTCTCCAACTTGTCTATCAGTGATGCCGCTTCAGATCCCGCCCTCTCTCCAGAGGCTGACTGTGAGGAACCATCTCCAAGTGTTGAAGTAGATGACGCTGATAAAGAATGATGGATCCAAAACTGCATCTTTTTAATTTTTTTTAAACCCCATGTTATTAAATTTTTTAAAAGAAAAGAAATGAAGACTTGACTGCATTTGGCAGAAACTTCATGGCTCTTACATGCAAAGTGCTCGTTCTTTTATCCTTGTAAACTACAGAAATGCCCTGTAAATTCCCCTTCTGTAATTAGGATTTGCCGCTCATAGGGACATTCTTTGGACTGTGCCGAACGATGTGACACGGGTGAAGAGGATGGAGAGGGTTTTATACTTCCTTCCAGCACTTGAAATCAAATTATTTGACGTAATTCATTCCTATTGTTTCTCTACTCTCTCTCTCTCTCTTTTTTTCTTAATGATTTGCAAACCGTTATATTATTTTATACTTGCATCATTTAAGCTTATTATTCCAACAATTCGTGTCAACAGAAAGACTCATTGCAGATCCAACGGAAGCCAACCAATAAAACTTGATGATATCTGATCTGAGAACGGGGAACACATTCAACTAAAGCAATCGGAGTCTTAACACACAAATTTTGCAGACTACAAACCGATTCACTTATTGATATATCAGGACAAAAGAATGTCTATAACTTACATTGTGTTATCTTTTCTAGTTCATTTAATGAGATATAAGATTCACGTAGGGTGGCCTTCACTATCAACAGGGAGCGATTCAGATTTTTCTTGCTCTGCTACTTGCATAAGCACCTCCAGGCGCTTATCAAAAATTAACGCACTTTCATCTCTCTGGTCAAGCTCGGCACCCTCGGATTCAAGCCATTTTTCTCTCAAGTCATCAAGAATATTTCCTTGGTCCACATTGACTGTAGCTCCTGGAGCACTTGGGACAGTCGTACGAAGTGATGAATCTCCAGATGGTGGTGGCAGTGTCAAAAGCATTGTCCGGAACACACGGGTATCGGCAAATGTCTCAAAGTTACAAGCTATTATTTCCAAACAGTATTCCCGTATCTTAAAAACACCATACCTGCAAATGCAATTTCAACATTCAACAGCCTGTAGTCACCACTGAATCCATAACGACAAATGTTTCAATTAATTCAATTAGATGTGAGCTCCCTTGAAGGATATGACTATTATTTAATATTTGCTTAAAAGACCATAAATGATCAAAAAGAAAAACCAAGATAATTGAGAAAGAAGAAAAAACAGTGGCTGCATACATATCTGACAATATCAGCCAATGGCACAATTCTGCAGGTGAGACCATTTCTAGATGCTGCAACAGTACATCAGCCACCGCTCGCTTAAGAGGAAATAATAAATATCTAGAAGCAGCATCAAACATCTCCTCTGCCTGCTCAAACAACACAACAAAGTTAAACAAATATAATGTTGATGTTACAGGCTATGTTGACTGATTTATAATGGGATACCTGATTGGGGTTTATATCCTTCAGACCATCAGTGTACCTGAACCAAGCAATGAGTTGAAATAACTACCGTGACAACATAAGAAAGTAGCTAATAAAAAGTGATTGAACTTTAGATCATCCCAAAAGCTATAATATGGATTATTATGAAACGTAGAGTAAATGCAAAATACTAATAGAGGAAACTAAGTTGTGGATGGCTATGTTGCACTATTTCTTACTCCATGCTGCTTGGATAACACTAATACCAACATTGACAATGTTTCAGCCAAGAAAGTCAAATCTAGAACATAGACAAATGCTTCATCTACATATCTCGTATTAAGCTCATGATTTTATGATAACAAATAGAAAACACTTACATATACTCGATCATTTTCTCAAATGTTTCCACGCTCAAATCATGCTCTTCAATACACGGAAGGGTGTCGGTGGGTAGCCCATCCTTTCCTTCATAGAAGTCTTTCATACGAGACAATCTAGCTTTAAAGTATTCTGACCTTGATGCTAAAACTACTTGATGGCAACGGAAAATCTTTTTATCAACTTTTACACATACATCAGCAAGATCATCCATGGGGTCACTGACATGCATTGCCTCAACACTAGATGCTAGTTTATAAATGCCACTGTCAAGATTGTGATCCATGGTGGACCTTGTTAAGGAAATTTGAAGCATACGAAACAAGGCAGCAGGAAGCCGGTCCTCTTCAGGCAGTGATGAGCCTTGCAAGATGAACCTTTTTTGAGAGTTGTCTACATCTCTCAGTGCCTTATACTCTGCATATTTTTGATGAATCAATTCTTTCTCAAGGATCCTCTGCAAGGATTCACATTTGCACACCTTGCAAATTCTCACCAGATCTTCCATGTCATCTACTGCAATCTCCAGTCTATCAGAATAAAAGAAGTGGATGAGGCCATAGAGAGCAGGATAAGACAACTTTTCCTTTGAAAATCTGACTTCAGTACGGTATTTCCAATCAGTCTCAAACTTTCTTCTAAAAAATAAAGACCGAGCACTTAGAACGACTCTGTGAGCTTCGATGGGTCTACCTTGGACATAAAATACCACATCAGGAGGGAATGAATTGGAAATGGATGTCCCATTGGATGTGACACCTACTCAGAGTACCAGATGTCAGCTTATTAACGAGAAAAGGAAAAAAAATAAATCAAGAATTGATGAAAGAATACATCCCATCTTTCTATTGCAAGTTGGTTGGATTTACTCTTTTTTTTGTCCTCATTGAATAGAGAACATCAAATTTTATGGCTAGTTCCAGTTGTTCTGCATATCACTCGATCAGGAACTGCAGAGATATTGACTGACGTGTTCAAGACTATTGAATTTGAGTAAAGATATATACTTTTACCAAATGAAAAACTGCTCATGCCCCGGCTTTATACACTACGACGAACTGACTACAGATTGGCTGACGAGATTAAAATTGATTCAATGTGACAATCACTGAATCAATAATTTCCAAATAAGTGAAAACAGAACACAACAACATAAAAAGAAGGAATTTTTCGATGGGAACTAAACATGTCGGATGGATTCAGCCTAAGACAACCTGATAGCTTATTAATACAAAATGTACCTGAAATCCCCAAAATAACCTCGGCCTGCTCCAAAAACTGCCGATTAGCTCCACAGGCTAAGAACGTATCTCTTAACGCCGCTTGCAACGGTCCCAACGGCGGCGGCCTCGCTTCATACGCCTTCAAAAGCTTCCTCACCTTCAAATTAAGAGCGGCGTAGTGGCATCTATCGCCGTCAAACGTGTGTTCCGAACAAATTGCGCCGCTCTCCAGCAACATCCGAGCAGCATCGAGGTGTCCTGCGAGGGAAGCATAGTAGAGCGCCACGGAGTCCCACTGATCACGCGCGTTGACGTTGACACCGGACTGGAGAAGGTACCCCAAGCGGTCGACGTCGCCCGCACGTGACGCCTCAAATACGTCGCCGTTCGGTACCTTCTTTAAAGGCACGGATGAGTTGAAGTCGGAGGCGTCAAGGTCGATCTCGTCTAGTTCGGCGTCGATGGCTGATAGACGGTTGGCCGGCATTTTGAAAATAACTTGGAGTTTCTGAGATGTTTAGTTCCTTTGGAAATTATCATAATTGATTGAGACTTGTAAATTAGGGTTTAAGAGAGCGAGCATTTCTTGTGTGGGGAGTTCTGCTGAGTGGTTTAGGAACGAACAGAGTGAAAGAAATCAGTATTACGGAAGAGTCTGGCTTTTATATGTAGGTTACGGGACATTTGACTTTCAACAGTTTTCCATTTTCTCGGTATTTTATCATATAGATCCTTTATTAACTGTATATTTTCAAAAAAAGACATAATTTTTCAATGATATCAAATCAGTACTATAAAAATAACATCTATGCGAGCAGTTTAGTATATCCTTCCAGTGGGTTAGGGTACTCATAATTAATTTACTTATCCGATGAATATTATGCAGAGTCCTTCAAGTTTTCTTTGCAACTTGCTGCCCTTATTCTTCTGTCAAAGACTGAACATGGTTGGTTGGTTTAACAGGATGAGCGAACAACAAAGAAACCCAAGTACATGGTTGATTGTGATGAAGATAAAGATGATAACAGTGAAGAACTGATAAGAAGGAGGACCTTCGCTGTTGTGCCATTTGTTTTATATCCTCCAAAATGTTTTCAATGATTTCTTCAGCTTATTTTTGTACCTTAGCATGGATGTCTTCCGTTCCCATTGCATTGCTTTTATTTTGGGGCATCACACTATCGTAATTTATCGAACCCATTCGTTCTCAGCGTAAGTTTAATCCTTTTATTTTCATCTTTATATTGTTTTACCGTATTGTCATTTTGCATCTTCAGGTATTTCTGGATCTGGATATCAGAGAGGAATGAATCACCGCATGATTCTTGAGCATTGTGCACTCAGTGTCGGAAACAATGTTCGCCAGAGAACCATTGAACAGATTGTTGACTTCTGCTGCGATTCTAATGATTTTACCTATTTGATGAAAGCAAAAGATTGAACAGAGTCAGAATTTTTGCTCTGTTCCAACCCATGGGAGTTTGATTTTGGCTCTGCAAACAGTGTTCACAAGTATAATTATTCCAAGTTCAAGTTGCAGAGATTTAGTTGAGATAGATGTACATAGAAACCTGAAATCATAAACATTGTCAGAGAGGTATGAATCCTTTTGATGGGGGTGAAGATCATTTCCTTATACGACCTCTATCTCAGGAACTATCTGCAATTTAGGTTAGTGAGATTGTTGTAGAGTCAGATTATCTCTAATAAAGCCCAAGGTCTACTAAGATTTACTAATGAAATGCTATTCATAACAAATAGGATAATCTTAGTCTTGGTTGTTAATGTTCAGTTCTACATTGTGTGGTTTAGGATGTACACCAAGGGGTAATAAAATATATATAAATTCAAGTGCATCATGGTACTGGAAAAGGTTATAACAGCAGAAGATGTCAGATGTACTTGGTAGATAATAAATTTATAAAATTTATTTTTAATTTTTTTATTAATTAACTGATAATACATGTTTAAAAACCTTTTTCAATTCCCTGAATACAATTCCCAATGTGTCCAATTTTAGCTTCTTGTCCAGTTTATACAGTATGCTTGGAGGGTACTTTCCAAGCGTTTCAGTAATGAGATGACCGACCGTTTTCATTTGTAATTTTCCCTCTTTCGATATCTTCATTTTCTACAGCGCTTTGGTGGTGAAAGAGTACCAATAAACAAACAATTGCAGGGAACATTTCTCATCTGAACAGAGAAAGAAAAGGTTAAAAAGGGGGCATGCAGTAATAATCCAGGCAATGCCCTGACTCAAGTGCATAGCACAGACTGTACCAATCCGTAATTTACATTTACCCCCAAGCAGCACCACATCCCGGAAAAGTAGACACATTTCTCTTCACATGGGTTTCCCCCATTTTTGCACAGATGAACAAAGTTTAAAACTTAACAGAAAAAATAGAAGAAAACGTTAATTTAATCTCCTTCACCAGAGGGGCAACAGGCCCCCTACTTGGATGTCTGGCACATTTTAAGTTTTTTGGGTAGTCCAGGTTTGTCAATGGACAAATACTATTTGTCATCCGCTTTGAGGGAATTAAGTCGTCTCAATCTCTGACCAAGTTCTGCCATTACCGCTGGTTCTTGCTTTTTCCGTTGCTTTGATATTGTGTCCGTCGTCATTGACCCAATCTTATCAAATGCAACCTGCCAATTTTGATTCACAATAATTTGTATGAAATTTCAAGGTTACCCCAGAAACAATACAAGCCAATAAAACAAGCATTGGAAATCATGAAGTCAGAATGCTTATGTTGTGTGTGGCCGGCTAGCACATGAAAAAAAAATTTTCTACGGTTTTTGTTTTCTTCTCTTCTGAGTAGGAAGGATGGCTTATAGATTTTCCATCCCGATTTTTTCACCCATTTTTTTATAGAAAGAAAGAACTGGGTTGCAGTAACAAACTTCAGCTCTTTTGTTTGTAAGACAAAGAAAATAAAGAAGTGAGCAATGGGAGATTGTCTTACAGTCAACAATTCATCAGGATCGAACAGGTGATGAGTGGTTCTTTGTAAAATGTTGATTACGTCACCAACATGATGGGCTAAAAGCAACTCATCTTCCTTCATCTGTAATAATTATCTCTCACATCAAACATAAACATTCAAGAAACTGATAATCTTGATTAGGCAAACTTGAGAATTGTAAAGCATAATGGAAAAGAAACGGCACCTTAAATATGGCCAAAGCTACATGAAATAGAACCTTTGCCCCCTCATAGAAAAGGACATCCCACACACGCAGAGTTGTCTGAAAATTGGGGCATACAGAGTGCAGATTTCTCAGTAAAAGAAAAGTCTCAAGCTAAATCAGTGTATTAAGCGACATTAAAGCTAATTCAGCATTTGTCTAACCTCTGAAGGCAAGCTTTTAGAGAAGAGGCACAAGAACCACTCAGTGGCAACAAGGGAGACATCGAACTCCAATGATTCCAAATGAGTGGCAATCCTGCATATTTTTTCCCTAGATTGCCTCATTTTTCCCCAATTTTTAACAGATAACAAGAATTAAACATAACAAATATCAACAAAAACACAAATAAGTGCATACCTAGGGCACTTTTTCACAAGCAAATCTTTAAAAACCCTTTGCTCAACGTGGCATCCTGATAAATTATTTGTGTAGCAGTCATTAACTAAGACATTCTCCAGAAGGACAGCAAGCATCCAGAAAGCATCTTCCTCAGTTTTCATAACAAGTAACAACAGTGCTGCAACATAATTCAAGCCCTGACCAAGAATATTTCAATTCTGAGCTAAGGATCACTCAAAGAGAAAAGAAAGCGCATGATCATGATGAATCCATCAAACATTTGATTGCACATTCTCGTAATCCTATGATATCTGATAACCAAAATGCAGAAGCAATATGTCACAATAAGTTGATAAAATTGCAACTTCAGGAGAGTGAAACTTGCGGAAAAGATCATCATCCTATAGCACAATTGCAGAACCAACTTATGTTGCCACTGTTGCCAAAATGGTAATTAATTCTAAGGTTATCTTTTATTGTTATAGACTCAATTTACAAACTAACAAGCACAAAGCATGCATGACTATCTTTAATAAAAAAAGGTGCAATAAAATTCAGCGGCTGAGCAATGGACAATAGAGAAATAACTTCTATATGAGATATATTCTGTCTTTTGAGAAATATGCTAATGTATCTTCACCTAAAGCTTGCTGATATCCAATTGAAGGTGCAAGGGAATGAACCTACCTGGCAATAGCCAACATCAGAATCACGGAAAGAATAGCCAACAAGAACACGTCTGAGGGCTGCATGACCCTCCTGAGTATCCAGCCATGGGTGACCTGGGAAGGTCCGCGGTAGGTCCTGCACGCATATATAAGGAAAAAAGATGATCAGCAATTATGATGGCCATCCAACCAAGGTCCAGAAATAATAACTCTTCGAAAGCAAGCCTTAGAACTACAATTAAGAAACAATTAGTGCAATCCAAATATTGAAAGACAATGGTCATATTTGAAAGGATAACAGGAAAGCTTACAAATGCATACCACTTTAGAACATAAATGTTCCCTTCGTGGTTTCGTGATCGAAGTCTCCAACATTAAATATGATCATCACATTTCTGGATCAATATTTTCAATAATTGTGATCCAATGTCATAAAAAACTCCAGGATGATAAAATGTCGTTGTAACTAACTTAAGTCATACAAATCCTGATTATCGGAGCCTATAATTCATATCACAAAATGCATTGTTCAAAATTGCAATAGCTTATGATGCCAAATAATGCCTTTTTGGATCTGTCTCGTCCAGACAACACACAGCAAAAATAACCCAATCATAACTCCAAAGTAAAATCAAAATATCAACCTAAAATACGAAACTAAGAATCATTTGTGATGCCCAAATGCATAGTACAAATCAATTAGTTTCCAAAATAAATATAATCCCAGAAGTTTTACATAGAGAATTATTTGCATAAGAAACCATTCGAATGCACTCACATGATCAATCTGCTTGGTAGCAGGCGTCACCTTGCCTTCAACAGCCTTTGTCAAATCATTGTAGTAACTCTCCGGCACTGTGGATTTCTTCTTCGCTGCACCCGAAAGCGAAAACCAAACCTTAGGCCGAAGCACAGGAGGTATACCCTTCCTTATAAGCTTCTTCAATATCATAGCATTAGCCAAATTTGACAGTTTTAGTGATGACTTAAGGGCAATCCCTTCAGCTATTGAAGAAATCTGAGGCTGCAAATACCAATTTGCGCCTTTGCTAGCCTCTAAAGCCCACCAAACACGGCCTTGTTCTCTCACTTTTTCTCTGACCTCGTTTAGAACATTAACATCATCAACATTCCCTTCCACCGTGAACCCATAAAGATCTTGAAATTTGACCACGATGTTTGCTCTTCTCGCATGGATGCTTGGTCTCAAGAATGGAATTTGCGCTTGGAATTCTAGAGCCAAGTCTCTCTTGCTTTGTGTTCCATACATTTCTTCTTGCTGTTTGTTTCACTTCTCTTTCCGTGATAGATCGGTACAGAACGATGGATTCTTGATTGTAGAGGTCAAAAGGGAATTGCCAAATGTAAAAACTTTACAATTTTGAAACGATGAAATGATCAAAATTCTTGTAGAGAGACAGATACTCCAATTCAAATGGCTATTTCAAATTCTGGATTGAGAGAAGTCATTAACAACATACATTCCAAAGAGCTTGCATTTGTCATATATATGAAAGTCCCATTATAAAACTTCTTTCTTTACCATGTTAATCCGGAAATTAACTCCTTTTCTTTCCCAAGATGGCTGTTTCGACGATAAAATAAGATAGATTTTTAGAAAACAACACAAACCCAGAAAAGAAAAGGAAAAATAAATTATTAAAAAAATAAAAAAGAAAATAAGGAATGAAAACAAAAGCAAAAAACAGAAACAAATCGTTCAGCTATTGCTTGTGCAGAAGGAACAAAAATAAAAACAAAAACAAAAATTACTAAAAGAAGGAACGGAGGATAAAATAAGGGGTTAGGGTCATTGATAAAGGCCCGATCTTCGAGGGAGAATTCAAGCTTGAAATTGCGGAGGACACAGCGAAACAACAGTTGGCTAGGGATGTCCTCTCTTATGAGGAAGACGTGATAAGATGGGGTTAATTTGAAAAGAATTTCGAGTATTGGGGTTTATTTGAAATTAAATTTTAATTACTTTCTGTAAATATATATACTTGAAACGTTATAAATTAAGAGTTGACATTTAAAAGAGACGTTGATGTTTGTGTTGGAACTGTTTGTGCACCGTGTGGTAGGTTAACACTACTCATAGCGAGGATTTTGTATTGACTAATGTACCCCTCCGCTTTGTGCATGCTAGTCCGTGACTTTCAATATTTGCCCTCAGAAATAAAAAGTTTGATTCAAAACGGTTAGGGTCAATTTGGACTTCTTACTTCGCCTAGGATGAACAATTTCGTCACTTTACACCTGGAAAGATATGGACGCTTTTTGGCTCTAGAGAGCGCCAAGGACATAAAAGTAATTGACTGGCACAGATGAATAGCCCGCAGCATATGATTGATTGCCTTAAATTGTGGCGAGCTGGCAACAGGCTGGTTCTCCTCATCCCAGTGGGCCACCCCACTGCAAGCGCGGGAACATTTACAATGTCACGTGCGAGGATCTCTACTAAGCAAAGACAAGAGAAGCGTTAGAGCCTCTCACACGTGTGCTACCATTACAAGTGCACCTCAACGAATACGACACATCCCCAATTTCCTTTATTTTTTTTAACTTAATAAAAAATTAACTTATTTTATGTATCGGACTATGGGCCGGCTTGCATTACAAAACATGGGCCCGTCAAACTGTGGGTCCCAGGATAGAAACCAATTTATTTTTATTTTTAAAAAAAAATAATTTTCTCAATTGTAATATAATTATTTTTAAATTAAATATTTTTTATATTAAATTATTGGGTTTCTTATAAATGCTTTTTAAGTAATTAGGGAGTAATGCAGTGAGTAAATTAAAATAAAATAATTTTATTATATTAATATAATAAATATAATTAAATTATTTCACCGGCTTATTTCTTAATAAATAATGCATGAACATTACAAACGTTGAAAAATTTTACTGAAGTGGAGTGGGAAACAGAGGCAAGACGTTCTATTCAAGATTTAATGGGAGATGTATTTATCGAGCATATTGGTTATGAAGTGGAGTGGTTGGTTCTACTCGTGACCACCACTCTTCGTACAAAGCAACAGAGCTTGGTTCTTGTGACATTTCTACGTTGTCTTCTCAGTAAAACAATGTCGGTCGAGACTACTTATTTCTTTAGAGCAATTACTTTGGATGATTTACATGATTAATTCAGAAAGCTTGGATGAGTCTCGTGTCTCGTTTGCTTGAAAGGCACGAACAGCAGGTAGCTAGCTAGGAGTTTTGGAACAAGGTTTGCTTCAAAGAAAACATATCAGAAGAGTTCAAACATTACTTGCCATCAATCTTAAATGGTTGTTAGCTAGATAAAAGGTATGCTCTTTTGAAAATATTCATTCTAAATAGTTATTCAGTATTTCTTCCATGGTAACTTCAGATCCAAGATCCTTTGATTGAGGGTTTCCCTTTGGTAGTCTACTCAATGAATTTCATCATTGTCCCTTCATAGTATCTGTATATTTCTTGAGAAGCTGCCATGCAACTTTTTTTGATATCTTTACAACGAAGACAAGACCATCCCTTATTGAAGATTTATAAAGCAAAATTAAAGCATTATATATCTATATTTGAGAGCAATTAGTATGTCACTTCTTAACCCTAACCCTAACGTGACCAAGTGTAAGACAGCCATAGACATGCTTGAATATAGATCGGTTTTGACTTAAAGTATTCAAGATCGATTCATTTTTTTAATAGGGTACGTGAATTCATGGCCCTACTAACGGAGCTAGTTCTTGTGAGTATGGGTTGTAGCGATGCATGCTCTTTTCATTGAATAACAAGAACATGCTGTTTGGTTATTTATTTGTTTTAGTTAAACAAATGCAAAGTTGTTCAACTACTCCTAAACCAAGAATTGTCTTGACAAGGGTTTCACAATTTTGAATTTGAAATAATTAAGTATTTGTTGAGTGGTAGCCTGCATGTCTTGTCATTCTAATTGCATACACGTGGGTATATCTTCTTACAAGCATTACATTACTTAATCGACCACAGACTAGTAAGAAAAACATTGATTACAAGAGGGTTTGTTTAATAAAAGAGATCAAATAGTGAAGTTCACATATAATGAGCAACGCCCTCATTCAAGTAAAGCTCATTTTCATTTGAACTTTTCCTTGAGTGGTAAATGAAATAGAAAATTTTTAATTAACTTAACAACTTCGTGTTAATATATATATAAACTCTAATTAAGTTTTTTATTATTACATAACATTGTAATTGTTTAAATATAAAACTTTAGAGTGCTTTGTAATTAGATTCACTTACGACATGAGATCTCCACAAACATCTAGCAAACTTCAACTAGATTTTAAGTTATGATATAACATTGGAAATGATCTAATTTGAAAATCTAGAATGTTATTTGATTAGTAAGACAATATTTGGATAAGCATTTGACCTCGTTATTAAGACGAAGTCTTCAACTTTCTTCAAGGCAGCCCACCTTACAAAAGCTTGTGACTAGTAAGTAGACATAAGCTTGCTAAATGCACACCAAACAGTTCCATTCCATTCCAATCAATGAACATAATGAGATGGACCAATTCTCTAAATTATGGGTATACCAAGAAAGTATTGAATTGTATTCATTAACGCTATTGGCTTAATAAAGTCTTTGTAAATACAGTCTTCAGCAGCCTCTAAATTTATTCAATTAGATGCAAAATTCAAAGGCATTGATTCTTGTCGTTGAAGATTCGATGTCCCTCTTCTCGTAATTGCAAATCATTGAAGAAAATGAGTGTAATTACAAAAATGGTTAAGGATAGGAAGAGGAGAGAGTCAAACAAAAAAGTTAACCCCCGGGCGCCATGCAAGCTTTATAATTTTGAATGGTTGTTCCTCCGACACGATATACCTAAAACTAATACTATTATTTTTCTCAATGACTATGCATTAACACATACACTTATTAAATCAGTTATTTATTTTCTTGCAAAACAATCCAGAACTGTGGCATGGTGCTTCAATTTTGATGATAAATTGGCATTTGGCAAACTGAGTTGTCAAGGAATAGGTGAAGACCCCTCTTCTCTTCTTTTTATTAGAGAATGGCTAATAACAACACTCCAAAACTAAAATTAAATGATAAGCTTTGTATCGTTTGCTTCCTTCAGCCAATTGTTTAATTTATAAAATTTGATTAATTAGTGTTTCGAGATGCTTGATTATGGTGGAGGGTAAGGACTTGATAACATGAAAGTGATGTTGCTGATGAAATATTCAAATTCGTTCTTTGATTCAGCGCTGTACCAACCAAATTATTCATGCATGCAGCTGGAACAAGAACAGTCAATGAACAAATTAGAAACCCGGGACTGATAGTTTTCCTCTCTGGCATTATTTTAATTTATTTGTTGTAATTAATCCTATCAAAAAGGGTAAAAATAGCAAGGAAACACTTGTGATTAAGTCACTGCATGTGCTGTAAACGTAAAAAATGGACAGTGAAAACAATCAAAATGAGAACATGCAGAGATACAAATTAAGGGGAGAGATTCGATGATTAAACCAGCCAAATCTTATTTTCTTTGCTATTTCATCTCTGCCTTAACATTCTAAGAGCATTTTGCATATACCTCGTGTCAGTGTTTCTCCCTATCCCCATCCCTAAATCTTTAAAACAAAAAAATAAAAATAAAAAACAGGAACACAAGAAGAACAAATGCCTGGCTTCCCCATGTACGCCGTCCGATGAATTCTTCACCCGAGAACAAGACTCCTCTAACCAGAGGGATCACGAAGGAGCACTGAATCACAAAATCTGAAAAAGCTTCTGCAACTCTGCCGTGGATACATACATATTTCTTGAAGAGACGACACGATCATCTTCATAGTTCTTCTTCTTCTTTATCATCGTCATGCGCAGCCCAGGCTTTGCTTCTTCTTGTAGTCAGAGAATAAAGAAACCCAGAAGCAAAAAAATGAAAGAAGAGTTGAGCAGTGTAGGATTTCAATGGAAGATGAAGAATATAAAAAGGGTTAAAAGAGAGAGATGATTGTTCTCAAGAAGATGACGACAAATTGTAATATTGTTTTCAAAGGTAGGCCAAGAACTGGCCTTTTTATTTCCCACGTTGGGGTGGTTCTCTTTGTCTTCCCTTCTTCAATGACCGAAATCACTTGCTGTGTTTCTTCCGTTTCTTTTCAACAAACCTGGCCTTGATTTCGGGAACAATTTGCATTTTTAATTTACTTTCAGGTTAATGATTCGAGGAACTTTTTAAAATTTTATTGTACGATATATTAAATTGTTTAATAGTTATCAAATAAAAATGTGGCACCTGTCTGGTATTCTTATGATGTTGATCTGATCTTTTTCATTCAGACAATTAAATACGGCAATATTTAACGATTTCTTGTTGGAATGGTATGTTGACAAATGAAAGTTTGGTTGATTTTATGTTACTTGGAGGATCATGATTTGATCACACAACAGTTATTGCAGGAGTGTGCCACCATAGTTGCCATTAACACCAACCATGGACATATTAATCAAAAGCTGGGTCAAAATAAAGCATTAATTTGTCAACTGCTGTCGTTGGTTTTAAAAGTCTGCGGGGGAGTTGGACTTATGGCCCTCTCCATCTGCTCATTTCTCAGTCATGATTACATCAGTGTTTTCTTGCAACCAAAAAGTTCATTGATGAGAGTTGTTTTCTTGAATTCAGTCATGGACAGATGAAAGTTTAAATCAACATTTTCAATAATTCAATCAAACATTAAAGTAGACCCATGAATGGGGGAGTTTTGCCAGGCAGGATATAAAGTTTATTCTGGGTAACACCTCTGCATGTGTGATAAACAACGATACTTGTCGTGAAGGGCCAAAAAACCCGACAAGATTTCCCCAATAAGGCAACAGATAACGGCAACAAAGATCTTTGACCGGCAGAGGCCGTTTAGACGGATGGAACACCAGGTAAATTGACACAACACGATGAGGGGAAATTGTGGCCTTTCCTTTGACTTTTATTATTATTAATAATATTTGGAATCTACTTGTTTGAAATGTAAAACAAACTGCCGAGAATCATCGTGTAACCCCAGAAAAAGGGGGACTTGTTGAAGGGAATTTTGTCATCTATGCCTAATAATATCCAAAGACTATTTGACAAATGCAACTCCTCCCTTTAGATTTCAAGTCCAATTTCTCAACATAATTAGGAATTGTGAATGTGATTCAAATTATAAAATAAAGTAGAGAGAAAATAAGTTTAATTATTTATTTTTTAATTGAAAAGTACTTAAAATTTTTAATAATAATTGTAATAAATTATTATAAAAATTTAAATAAATATTATATATAAATTTCAAAATTTTAAAATCAATACAAGGAAAAAAATGAATAATTGATATTTTATTGAATGATATTGAAAGGTTATTACAATCTTTTTTTTTAAATAATTTATTTTTTAAAAAAAATTAAAAATTAAAAATATTTATAAACTCAAAATAACTGATTAAATTTAAATTAAATGAGTTAATAAATTGTATCAAATTAATCATGTTTTGTATAAGTATTTATATTAATTTCACTTTTCATAATAATCACCAATGATAAAAGAGATATATGATTGAGAGAACTAAGAGCATGAGTAGGATGGCAGACCACCCACCCATCATAATTTGTTTATTTATTTTTTCACGATATATATATATATGTATTACATAGATTTCTTTTCACATCGTACTAGCGTGCCCGATGTAAATGGTGCTTTATTTCAGAGTTATAGCTTCATCTTAGCATGCCCGATGTATATGGTGCTTCAGTTCTTAGGTTTTGCTTCAGTTTGTGCATTGAGGGCCTGGCCGGCATAAGAGCAACACCTGCAACCTCTCCTATGATAACCACGACCACAGCAACCGTAGAGGCAATATCCTCCACCATAACTGCCTCGTCCTGGATATCCTCCATAACCGCCTTGGCCAGGATATCCTCCGTAACCGCCTCGGCCAGGATATCCTCCGTAACCGCCTCGGCCAGGATATCCTCCAATGCCGTAACCCGGATATCCACCATCTACACCTTGCTTGGCATCATCTATTCCATTCGTCTCTCGAGCAATCTCAGCTGCATATATATGGCGATTATGTTAGGCAATGTAAAGGTGATATATCTTACTCATCCTAGGTAACCGATTAACGTGTTAAATATATAATTTAATGCAATCATGTAATGATATATGAAATGCATGGTGCAGTTTTCATGCATGAGCAGTATTATTGGGTTAATACTGTAAATACATGTCATGTTAGCATAGATTGACATTCATATATGCGGATCGTGCATGTCGACTCTTTATGCGCTAATCACTAACACTCTTCCTCGGCGAGGTCTCTGGCCGCCACCTTCGTAGAGAGGAGAAGAATGGAAGCCGCGAGTAAAAGACCCAAGACAAGGAATGCCTTAGAATTCATTTTCTTGCCAAAATATCCAAAAGTCTATACGAAGGAACGAGATATATTGGAATGGGTGATAAAACCAGCGTCTGAGTCCCATATTTATAGGCTGGTGATGAAGACAGAGCTGATAATTGTTTGAGTACATAGACATAAATAAAGGAACACGTACTGTTGGTAGTTCAAGACTTTTGTATCACCTATAATATTCTACGTTCCTTCATCTTATCTTATACAATAAAGAAACCTTAAGAAAGTCAACTAACTATGGCATAAAGAATTGAAGGAGTTATTGCAACACTGAATGTACCATAGGGGATGGCGGTTGTTTGATGGTTATTGAACGTTCTTTTGACGTATTACTTACTGATTCGGTGTCCTCGAAACTTAGATATAATTCATAACCGTTATATGAGGGCAACTCTAAGGGATGAAAGGCCCCTCAAACACCACCTAACTCTGGCTCTAATGCCACAAACGCAAGCCACCAGATGCTATACTCAGTTATGGAGCACAGTAGTTCCAATTGGATTAGGTAGAAATTATCATTTACTTAAACAAAATATAGATAGAGTAAACAATAGGGCACAACTTTTCCACTGGTCACTTATGCATGAAGCTATTCCACCGGCTTATTATTAACAGTTACATCTTTTTACCAAGAAAAGAATAGGTAATTAGTAGTTTTTTTTCAATTGACGCCTGCTTTATTAATCTGCCCACATGCAATATTAATCATTAGTTCATCTTTCTTACTTCAAATTGTTTAAATTTTACAGAGCGAATGTTCTATCTTCAGTTAGAGAATTGAAAGTAAAGCACAACTTTCCCACTTAGGAATGGAGCTATTTCACCGGCCTATACTCCATTGAATTTTCAAAAGAGTTGTTATAAAAGAAAGAAAGAAATATTATCATAGGCTTTTTAGCATGATTAATTCGTAGTTCATCCCTCTAATTAATTTCAAATTAACGTTCGAATCTTATTGAACGAATTGGGCAAACTTTCTTTCTTCAATCAATAAATTGACAATAGTGTACAAGATTGGCACTTTATGGGCGCGGCTCTTCCACCGGCCTATGGATCCTATAACTCCATTGATTTTACCTTTAAAATAATGCTATAATTTTACCCGAAAGCCTCTTATTTTCAATCAATTGTAAAAGTGAATGATGGATGACTAAAATTGTCAAAAAGCACGAGTTCCTAGAGGCTTTTAGCCGCCATTGCTCTTCTCATCTCTTCGGAGGTTGTAGCTAGAGCCTGTCCGAGCTTTCCACTAAAGAAAACGATGAGCTTAATTGGGTTCTTTATTTGTCATCCTTTTCCAACTCTTACTTACGTGCATCGTCATTGCTTTGAATAAATAAATATCATGCTTGCAATTAGTTGATACGCTGCCACGTATGTGTAGCCGACGAAGCGGTTACAGAGACAAAATATGTAATTAACAAAGCAAAGTTTTTGGGGATTTGGAGGCGGCGGTGATTTTGATGCCTCGCTGGCGAGAATGACTGATACCATGGAGGACATGGTAGTTACCATTGCCGTAATACCATGGCCGACAAGACAGACCTTCGTATACCTCTTGTTACTCGTTAGCTACGGCATTGCTAATGTCGAGTTAACTTACAGTGGTATGATCTCAAAGTCAATATTAAATCCAAGCCTTTGATTGCTCAAATAATGCATTTCACAGCAATTAAAAGCACGATCATGTCCCCTGTAGCAACAAATGTGATTCTTGTGCTTCGCTGATCAGTTTATATCGGTTGTTGACATGGATTTTACGACGTGTTTGTCTGCAGATTTAGTCATTGTTTACAGAATTCAATACGTTTCTGAATTAAAATTGAACTGACAAAGGGGTCAAACCAAAATCTCTAATTTCTTTGTAAATGCTATTACCGTATACATACGTACGCACGTACATACATACATATGTACGTATAGGTATGTATGTATAAAAGTTTAGTTTTCACCGCCTGTGGCTGCTTGCCTCGTATAAGCATGTAATCAATCCTTGGTACATATATCCCCTATTTTTAATGTTCTAATTTAATAATCATAGATAATTAAACTAAATGTTATATTAAATTCAATTAATGTTAATATTCTTAAATTATTATCTTAATTTTTTAATAATATTATAAAAAATTTAAATTATAAATTTTTTTATATCTAAAATAAATTTTATATTTATATTAATATATTTTTATAATCATTATAAATTTAAATATTATGTTTTTTTTAAATATTTTTAAAAGAAAAATTTAAAAAGTTAAATAATAAAATTTTTATTATAATATTAATATAATTTAAATAATATATTAATTTAATATTACATTGAATAGTTTATATCAGACTGATTAATTGATTAGTCTCCGTTAAGCGATGATGATGTATTTAATATAATATTTAATGCTAACGTTAATTTGAATATTATATTGAATAATTTATATCAGACGATGACTACTTTTCTTTAAATGCTACACTGACTAGTCTGTATCAGTCGTCAACTTCATTCGTCCTACGGCGACTCCATTCGTCCTATCAAAACTCAATTTTCTCCCATGAATCATTTATGTCAATGGCTTAGTTCCATTCAAGACTGTTCTTCTTTCAGCAGAGAAAATATCTTCAATAATTTTATTAAAATAATATAAAAATAGCATGAAGCAATCACTTCACCCAATAAATTTCTTACATTAATTAACACCAATGTTTTATTCAATTCGTTCCCTTACACCAAAACATCTGTAATATACTGACATTATTACAGAAGCACATGATACTTCTGTTATGCCAGGCACGATGCCAAGGTAATTAATTTTTTACAGATAATTAACCTCATATAATCATGTTTAATTTGCAGCAGGCGAGATTTCATTTGTTAGTTCATTTAAATCTTAGCTAAGAATATATCATTTCAAATCCAACGGTTGTCAGTGACTTCCAGTTACAAGATTTTGTTTCAACTGCTTGCCGCATCTCGTTCTTAAGAGAGATAATTAAAGATTCATATGATCGAGTAAGCTTGGCGTAAATAAGAGAAACGAAGCCTGATTATGTGGGGACGTAGGCATGGGTGTTCATGTCTGAGTGTGACTACTCTCGAAGTATTCGGACTCTCTCTCCCACAAAAATAGTTAGCCATACGGAGTAATAACTAATGGCATGTTAAAATGCCAAGACTTCATTCATTTAATTCATAGAGAGTGGCTTACAACGCATAGATGTAAGCAGCATTTTATTTAGATACACGTATAGAAGCTTCAGTTGTGAGGTTTGATTCAGTGTTTGCTTCAACAGCCTCGCCGGCGTAAGTGCAGCATCTGCAACCTCCCCCATAATAACCAGTGCCGCAGCAACCATAACGGCAGTACCCACCGTAAGGTTCAGGTCCAGGGGGAGGGTAAACGCCTCCATTACCTGCATTACCGCGGTCGTCCATATCCCAGAGTCTGCTTAGAATCGTCAAATCCACTGTGCTCCCTTGGGCCTTCTTAGCTGTACATGTATTAATAATAGCACGCTATTATTTAATTAATGTTGGTATTAAAATGCATATTTTATACGTGTCAGAAAATGAAAAACAAATGTAAATAATGTAGCTGAAGGCATCAAAAACCAAACCAAATAACTAATACTCACCGTTTTGGTTGAGATCAGTGGAAGTCGTCAGTTCAGGGCTCTAGCTGCGACATCTGAAGAGATGAGAAGAAAAATGGCCATTACAAGCCCCAGAAGAAGGAAAACTTTGGAACCCATTTTTCATTTTTGCAAGAAAAGCAAATCACTTACAAGGGACTATATGGGAGAAGAATATGATAAAATCAGTGACTTCTTACCTCTATTTATAATGGGCAGACGAAGAAGTGTGAAACTTATGACCCCACTGCGATTTCTGGGGTGTTAGAGAGCTTCTTGTAGAAATCATCCAATCTTTTTAAAATAAATTTGTCGGTACTTGAAGTTCATCTCATACTTTCTTTTTCTTTATAAATTTTCTCGGTACTTGAAGTTCATCTAATACTTTCTTTTTCTTCTCTCCTTTTAGTCGGTATATGAGTAAGATACGGATCGGAGACAAAATATGTAATTGACAAATCAAAGTTTTTCGTATTTGGATGGATACCCTCGACTGGCGGGATTGACTGATACCATGGAGGATATGATAGTTACCATTGCCGTGACGACTAGGGTGGATACCATGGCGGATAAGACAGACATTCGGATACGTCTTGTTACCCGTTATCTACGGCATTACTAATGTCGAGTTAACTTACAGTGGGATGACCTCAAAGTCAAGATTAAATCCAAGCCTTTGATTGCTCAAACAATGCATTTTATAGAAATTAAAATCATGATTATGTCCCCTGTAGCAACAAATGTGATTCTTGTGCTTCGCTGATCAGTTTATATCAGTCGTTGAGCTGGATTTTATGACGAGTGTTTTGTCTGCATCTTTAGTCATCGTTTACAGAATTCAACACGTTTCCGAATTAAAATTGAACTTCTATTTTACAGACCTCAGGATTCCATTCGTCTTTCATGAAATGATCCCTTAGTTTTCACCACTGTGGCTGCTTGCCGCGTATGAGCATGTAATCGATCCTTCATACATATATCCGCTTATAATTTAATGATCATAGACAATCCGAAATAATTAAACTAGACGTTGTATTAAATTCAATTAATGCTAATATTCTTAATTATTATTTTATTTTTTTTAATAACACTATAAAGGAAATTTAAACTTCAAGCTTTTTGTACCGGCAAATAGATTCTACTACGTATAAATAAACTTTTAATCAGCAGAAGCATCGATTATCGGTCTGTAAGTGGCTTACAAGGCATAAATGTAAGCACCATTTATTTAGATAAACACAGCACATGCATATATTATTATGGCACTTCAGTTGTGTTTGCTTCAACAGCCTCACCGGCGTAAGAGCAGCATCTGCAACCTCTCCCCTAATAACCACCACCGCAGCAACCATAACGGCAGTACCCACAACCAGGACCAGTACCGGGGCAGCTTCATCAACTCCACTTGTCTCCGTGGCCTCCTCAGGTGCACATGTATCACTCACAGCGTGTTATATGTAGATATCCAAAAACTTACATTAAATTCTCTCTGCTATCTTGTATTGGAAAATGGAAACAAAGTGGTCTAAATGTGATGCTGGTATAGAGACCCAATTTGCTCATCATTTATAGCAGATTCAGGGAGAGTTGGTTGGCACGGCGCAGTCTAAATAGCTCCGACTAAATTTCTAGCTTATGAGTTATGATGACCCACAAGGCAATCATTTCAACGAAGGAAGGCGATCTCGAAATGAACAAATGTTTGCGTCGTGTGCGTCTATTTTTGTAGCAATTCTGACCCTTCGATGATAGTACTGTTTGTAACTCAGCAGTTAGGGCAGGACTCATGCGAAATTAATTTACAATTGGAACACTTCAAAGATCCTAGTCGTCGAATGCACTCCGGTCCAATAATACATTTTAGATCAACGAACAGGAAAGCATGATGAAGACCTTTGCCTAATTAATGTAATTTGTATTCTTCACTGATCAGTTTATTTCAGTCGGCGGCTTAGATTTTTCTTCTTTCAATCGAGAAAATCTCTTACATAATTTTATTAAAATAATAATAAAATAGATTTGTTACGGTAGTGAAGCAAATGATAGATTTGTTTTGCCAGCCTCGACGGCGCGGTATTAATGTAATTAATCTTAACATATAATTAATATGTGATTAACTTTATATAATCATGTTTAATTTGTAGAATGCAGGAATCCATACATCAGTCTATTTGAATCTCAGCTGAGCTTTGTCCAGGCTACAATATATCATGATCATTTAAAATCCAATGGTTGTCAGTGACTTCCAACTTCAAAATTTTTGTCTAATTGCTTGACACATCGTTCTTGAGAGTCAACTACAGATTCATATGATCAAGTAAATTTATGGCGGGACATAACATATATGCCCCCATGCACGTTGTTGATGTCTGAGAGTGACTATTGTCGAAGTACGCCGGACCGCCCTCTCCCACAATAGTTGTTAGCCATGCCGAGTACTAATGTCGTGTTAATTTATCAGGTGGGGAGACTTTCTGAGCCGTCGAATTGCTCCTCAAATGACTTGAAAAACATCAATGTGGTAAATAAATGTGATCTATACAAGTCACCAACCATTTGGTATGTCAGTCGTGGACTCCCCAAATCGCTAGGCTTTATCCAGGCCACGTATCATTTCCATTTCAATCCGATCGATGATTGTCAAATTCAATGTCCACACCATTCTTGAGAAGTAAGCAATTTGAATTCACATCAAGGAAGGAAACCAGTGTTCTGTTGCCGCATCTAATGCAAACATTTCAACGTCCTTCAATTAATCTGCATGGCATTTTATCATTACTTCCCTTTAACGAATGTCTTATTTATCAAAAATAATTTTATTAAATTAATACAAAATATTATATATATGATTAAAATAAAAAAATAAATATAAATAATATTACGTTAGTATTATTAATATAATAGAACCGTTTAATTTATAAAAAAATTAATAAAAATTTTTATAAATTTTTTAATAGTAACAACAAATTAATTATATATATAAAAAAATTATTATTATATTAATTAAATATTAACTTTTTTATTAATTAAATAATTATACTATATTAATAATACTTATGCAGTAAATCCATTTTATTTAAGACTTCCTTCTCGCTTTAGTATTTGCTTCAATAGCCTCGCCAGTGTAGCATCTGCAACCTCTCTCATAATAACCATGGCCACAGCAACGGTACCCACGCGGAATTAAAATCCTTTGTATAACAAGAATCAAACAACTGAGAATGAATTCAAGACTAAGTGTTATGTAGTCTTGCTTTCAAGGATTGCAAAGATGATAATGGTACATAAGAACATTTAATATATGTACTAACGTTAGAGAAAAGACAAGTATCACTACAGAGAAATGACACTTGAATTAGAATATGCATCAACATTATGCAAATCACCAATTCCTTAATCTCAGCATTGCATGCAACAGGTGAAGAAGACAAGTGTAAGATGTTGAATGCTCGGCGCAAACGAGAGGTAAACAGAAAATCTGGACCTTGTGGGCTTAAGAGATGCAAGTGGGCTTAACATTAGAGGGTCTAGAATGTACTTAAACCGGGGTCTCCATATCCACCGTCCTTGGCATCGTCGAACCCATCTGTCTCCTTGGCCTCCTCAGCTGCGCATGTGTTAATAGCACTTAATGTTGGTGTTACAATGCATATTATTAATGTATCAGAAAATGAAAACAAAAGTAAACAGTGTAGCTGAAGGCATCAAAAACCAAACCAAATGACAAAACTCACTGGATTGGTTGAGATCAGTGGAAGTCTCAGTCAGGTCTCTAGCTGCGACATCCGAAGAGATAAGAAGAACAATGGCCATTAAAAGTCCTAGAAGAAGGAAAACTTTACAACCCGTTTTTCTTTTTGCGAGAAAACAATCACTAAAAGGACTATATCGGAGAAGGATATGATAATAGTCAGTGACTTCTTCCCTCTTATTTATTACAGGCAGACGATCTCATTAGTCATAAAGGAGCGTGAAACTTATGACCCCAGTGGTAGGTGGGTGTTAGGGAACTGCTTGTCGAAATCATCCAATCTTTTTAGTTAAATTAATGAGTACTTAAGTTTATCTAAGAGCTAAGATTATGGATTCATTATTATGTGGGGCATATGGATTTTGTGTTCGTGTAACATGTCCAAGTGTACGTGTGTTGTATTTTACTGTATTTATTACGCTGGACCATGCATGTGCTTCCACTAGTCAGGGCAGTAAAAGCAGTGTCAGCTTGATTTATAAGTAAATGAATCCAGAGTCAATGGATTCATTCCAAGCCATGAATTGGTCTCGGATTTCTGTAAAAACAGCAAGCCCTGGTCGCAATGAATACAGCATGCCTTCCTTTACCAGTGTCCATACGTCAGTCGTGTCCTTGTTCTGTTATCTCAACTCATTGCAAGGCACGGCATTTTCAATCATAATAGAACACTTCAAAAATATCAAACTCAGTTACATATTTGCTTTACAATACAAGAGACTCAAAATTTTCACACTGCGAAGGAGAAAGAGAGCAAGAGATCATTATCTGACCCGTCCTTTTGTCAAATATGGAATCCATATTCCATATACAATTACAAGAGACCATTTTGGTGATTGGTAATCTGAATTAATAAAAACTATCTTCTAATGTCCTGAAGAGTGAAGAAAAAGAAAGACAATGATATGACTCAATCAATTCTTTTCACCAAAACTTGAAATCAGTAACAAATAATCTAATTCATAATTTATGTTCAAACCCTTTTGTCGTGAAGCCTGTTTTACCCAGAGGTTCGAGAAATACTTTCTTTCTCTTTAACATCAATGTTTTATTCAATTCGTTCCCTTACACCAAAACATCTGTAATAGACTGACATTATTACAGAAGCACATGATACTTCTGTTACGCCAGGCACGATGCCAAGGTAATTAATTTTAACAGATAATTAACTTTATATAATCATGTTTAATTTGTAGCAGGCGACATTTCATTTATTTGTTCATTTAAATCTTAGCTAAGCTTTGTCCAGGCAACACATCATTTCAAATCCAACGGTTGTCAATGACTTCCAGATACAAGATTTTTGTTTAACTGCTTGCCGTATCTTTCTTAAGAGGTGATTAAAGATTCATATGATCGAGTAAGCTTGGTATAAATAAGAGAAACGTAGACTGATTATGTCGGGACGTAGGCATGGGTGTTCATGTCTGAGTGTGACTACTCTCGAATTATTCCGGACCCCCTCTCCCACAAAAATAGTTGCCATGTTAAAATGCCAAGACTCCATTCATTTATTCATATAGAGAGTGGCTTACAACGCATAGATGTAAGCAGCATTTTATTTAGACGAACATATAGAAGCTTCAGTTGTGAGGTTTGGATTCAGTGTTTGCTTCAACAGCCTCGCCGGCGTAAGTGCAGCATCTGCAACCTCTCCCATAATAACCACGGCCGCAGCAACCATAACGGCAGTGCCCACCGCGACGTCCACGTCCGCCGCCAGGGTAACCCCCATAACCGCCGCCGCCACCAGGATAACCGCCACGACCTCGACCGCCACGGTAACCACCTCCATAACCGCCATGATTCTTAGCATCGTCGAATCCATCTGTCTCCTTGGCCTCCTCAGCTGTACATGTATTAATAATAGCACGCTATTATTTAGTTAATGTTGGTATTAAAATGCATATTTTATACGTGTCAGAAAATGAAAAACAAATGTAAATAATGTAGCTGAAGGCATCAAAAACCAAACCAAATAACAATACTCACCGTCTTGGTTGAGATCAGTGGAAGTCTCAGCCAGGTCTCTTGCTGCGACATCTGAAGAGATGAGAAGAACAATGGCCATTAAAAGCCCCAGAAGAAGGAAAACTTTGGAGCCCATTTTTCTTTTTGCAAGAAAACAATCACTTAAAGGGACTATATCGGAGAAGAATATGATAAAATCAGTGACTTCTTACCTCTATTTATAATAGGCAGACGATCTCATTAGTCATAAAGGAGTGTGAAACTTATTTCCCCACTGGTGGTTGGGGGTTAGAGAGCTGCTTGCAGAAATCATCCAATCTTTTTAAATAAATTTGTCGGTACTTGAAGTTCATCTAATACTTTCTTTTTCTTCTCCCATTTCGGTTGGTATATGATTAAGATACGGATCAGAATCGTGCAGGAGCTTCTGGCTATGCAAATAGTTCAGAACATGGATTTTTGTATTATTTGTATAATGGCCAAGTATACGCATTTGCATTCTGACCGTTTTAATTACGATGGACCATAAAACAGCCTACCCCTAGTATTGGCAATGCCAACTTGATTTATGATTAAATGAATCCAGAGTCAATAGATTCATTCGAAGCCATGAATTGGTCACCAACTTCTGCAATTTAGGCCACTGAACAGCAAGCCCATGTCGCAATAAATGTAGCATGACTTTCTTTACCAGCGTCCATAAGTCGGCTGTATCATTGTTCAGCTCTTATCTCAATTCATTCCAGTTGCAAGCTACAGCACTTTCAATCAGTATATAGCTACTTCGGAAATAGCAAACTGGGTTAGATATCTGCTTTACAATCTGCAATCGACAAGATTCAAATTTCACACTGTGACGGAAGAGGAGAGAGAGAGAGAGAGAGAGCAAGAGGTCATATTTTGACACGTTCTTATGTCAAATATGTAATCTCTATTCCATACATAATTGTAAGACACGCTTTTGGTGATTGGTGATCTGATTGATAAAATATGCACCATTCCCATTTACGAGACAAGATATATATGAATTAAACTGTCCTGTAAGGCCCTGAAGAGTGAAGAAGAAAGACACTGAGTTGACTTCTATTAATTCTCTCCCCGGAGAAAGTGACCGAGTTTTTTTTTATTTTTAAAATTTTCCAAACTGATTTACAAGTAACGAACTTAACGGAACTTTATATCGATTAAGTGCAAATCAAGCAGTTTTTATTTTTATTAATAGAAAATTCAGTCCAATCCTCTTGCAGTGAATCGTGTGCTAATCCTCCAAGTGCTTCCTAGTGGCTTCTCAATTACTTGGAAAAATAAATTAACAGTCGGGAAACCAAGCGACAGAGGTCCACATGTGATGTATTAGAGTTCATCACTGAAATATCAGTGTTGTTGTGGTTAAGAGTAAATGTGGCTTCATCTAAGATTACTTTGTTTCTTCTCACTTGTCTTCTCTTCGCTCTCGTTCTTATGGCTTCAGCTTGAGATGATGTCTCAAGTGAGTACACATAAAAGATGTGTTACTGCTGTTCTTATAGCTTTAATTTTGACTAACAAATAATGCTGTACAATACTTTTACTGCAGAGGGAAGCGTGAATCCCAACACCGTCGAGAAGGCCAAGTACAGAGGCCCCCGATGCGGGCATCCAGGAAATGGAAATTACGGAGGCGTCAGTGGCGGATACCCACCAAGGAGAGGATGTTGTCCCAGCTACCGCTATTCAAATGACTGCTATAGGTGCTGCTCCCATGCTAACGAGAATCCTGATGCCCAGTTTGAAGACGATGTAAAGCACAAAATTAAAATCTCCACATAAAATCTGCATCTTTAAACTCTGGAGACCTAAGTCTGTGAGCTTATGTGTTGTATTCAACAGGGCCTGCAGTGAGTATGAACATTCGTGCTCATGGAAAATACCGTGTTTGAACACCAAGGCTTTATTTTCTAGTACTGTACCTATTTTTATTGCGGTCGTGGAATTCGGTCTTCTTCAAGAATTAGCGACTAGGAATAATCTATGGATGACTCACAGTCTCAGACCTCCATTGTTTTGTAGAGACGCGTAGAATCGAAGCAGTAGTTTCAAATTATGCTTTTGACTTCCATTTTATTTTGTCAGTTTCAATTCATAGTTGACTTTTTTGACCCGGTAACGCCCATATAAATCGCACTATCCCATGCAAGCCCATTGGCTCATATTAGACCCATTGAAAAGGGTGCATCTGAGAAGCTTCGAATTAGACCAATTGTTCAAGAATTCAAAAAACTATGGCGGTAAGAAACAGGAGGCTCAGGAGTAAAGTTTTGCAAGTGTCACTATAAATACAAACTCAACCCAAATTTATGTTTCAACAAGATCTAAGTTTTCGTTTGTCTTGTCTTGTAGATCACAAACATCCCCTGACTCCGCAGATTGTGTGGTAGAAAAGCCAGCATAAGAGGAAAATGAGTGCAGTAGTTCTGGATGGTGCAACCATTGTCAACTTTGTCGAAGACGAAGAAGCATTCAACGGGTCGGTACGCGACCGTTTTGATCACCTTGATACAGATCACGATGGTATCCTTTCTTACGCAGAAATGTTGGAGGAACTAAAGGGTCTGAGGGTTTTCGAGACCCATTTCGGCATCGACGAGAAATCAGACCCAGATGAGCTAGCCAGAGTTTATAACTCTCTGTTTGTGCAATTCGACCATGACTCAAACGGGATGGTGGATTTGGACGAGTTCAAGGCAGAGACTAAGCAAATGTTGCTTGCTATGGCCAATGGTCTAGGCTTCTTGCCTGTACAAATGCTCCTGGAAGAAGATAGCATCCTCAAGAAGGCTGCAGAGAAGGAGTCCACTGCCAAAGTGGTTGCTTAAATCGCTTGTTTCTGACCTGAGAAATTGTTTTAATTTGGGTTGTTTCCTTTTTATTTTTCCCTCTCTATCTGGTACACGTTCTCAGAATAATAGACAATGTATTAATAAATGATATGTTACTTTCTTATAGGCAGAAGACAAGAAATTTCATCCGTGTACTTATCCTTGAATTTGTGTTAATGAGAAGAGACTATCAATCGGAGGCTGTCAAATCTAGGGTCAAACACCTAAGTTCCCAATATTCTGCATAAGCTCTACAGAAATCGTGAATTTCATTAATATATTTTAACAATTCACAACACAATCATCCTTTTACCACAGGTTACAAGAACTAAGACATTTCAGGAGCTGGAATGAAGGGAAGAATACCTTCACCAAATAGCTCAATTGATGAAACCAGAAGCTTACCGGAATCTAGGTCGTCCTTCCAAACCGGAGGGACGATTGCTGACATCTTGAGCCATTGAATATTGCTCTTGTCTCTCCCACGTCTGCTTTCTGATTTGATATCATGAGGAATCTGTGCAGAAGATGATGACGGGTCTTGCATCAGAATTATCCAAAGAAACTGCAGCTAATGCTTCCTCCTGCACGGGAGTTGGTGAGAAGCTGGTTGACACAACACCAATTGGTCCATCGGTTGCCATTTTCTTGAGGGGTGACTGCTACTCCATGCTTGTCTTCCGTTTGACTTTGAATATTTTACGAGGGCAAGCAGCTGTTACAGATTTGTACAGTTGCTTAATTCAAATAATAAACAAAAAATAAATTGCATATGTTCTAGGGTGTCAAAGAACAGGCTTAGATAAACTTGCATGTCTCCAATTATTATTAGCACCAAGGAATAACTAAAATAATTTGACACAACAAACAGAACAATAGATCAGATTGTTGGCAGCTAATATCATCCAAGAGGAATGATGGAAAACAATGTTGGAAAGTTGAGAATAGCTCCATTTCAGTAGAAAAGAAAACAGAATAATCGTCAATTTCCTTGCATCTTTAAAATCCACATCCTTGTCATCAACGTAAAACAAATCCCTATGCCCAATAGCCATTCTTCTGAACCGCAAAGGACCTCCCGAGACGAAGCCATATAGTGGCTAATGCAAGAAGACCAGACAGAAGGAAAGTAAATGAAAATACAATTTCCCAAAAACTTACATCATCGGCATCACTAATGGCACTCCACGTTACAAGCATAAACTTATACTGAGTATTATACTCAAGCTTAGAAGGCTGATCCTTATCCATGCTCCTCAGTTCAAGCACAAGTGCTAACCCATAAACTTAACATAAGAAATTCATATCTTCCACTATTTTTTTATTTTAAAAACAAAAATCCAGGTTGGAAACTGGAGAAAAATATTGATACCATTAAAGTATTTGCAACTCACCTCCACGTTTCTTAATTTAAGAGCACTGTCGACATCATCAGCTGTCAATATAGTTCTCCTTGAGTGAAGCATGCATTTGATTGCCTCCTGTAGTACAATTAATGAAATTATATTAGTTCTAAAATAACTATCAATTTTCTTAATCAAGTAACCTATTTCTTCAACTCAAAGAATTCCTCTGCAGCTTTAGCCTAAGGCAAGTTCATTTCCCTAATTCCATTCCTCTAATCTAAAAAAAGCTAAAACGAAAACCTTCAATATCTTCCAAACGAACACTTCATACAAAAATTTCATCAGACAGAAACAAACATCAATAGTTACACACTTTAAGCTGCATGATTTCACGCGTACGATCCTCAACATCAGGAGCAAGAGCAACCGCTGCGTCCATAAACAAATTGCTGATTCCAATGCTTTGCGTTATCACCTCTATTGTTTCCTTCGGGGACAGTACTCATTTTCCTTCTTCTTCTGTTCAGTAATTTCTCATTAGCCTTGTAGCCCTGGATATATTGCCTTCAAGAACGGAGACTGACAAACCCGACGCACAATATTGCGGAGAAACAGAGTACGGTAGAGACAGCTGCACGTTCAGGATCCGAATTGCAGTTATATTATATAACGAGGAAAACCAATCCATCTACCCAACATGACTCTGAATCTAGAGGCACTCGACATGTATACTCTTAACTACACCCGCTTTTAAGAAGGCTTTCTTGCATAATTAGCGTGTACAAAATCAGCTTAATGTGGATGTAAATTTATTCTTATAAAATTTTAAAAAATATATTTTTTTATTTAACGTGAAATCAATAACTGTAAGAGTATGTCACGTTAAGCTTAATTTTTCTAACACGGGAAAAGGGGAAAAGATTTGGGCAAGAAAGCTTGCTAACTTGATATAATTACAGGCCAAGACATTACAGGTTTGATTGGCCTGAAATCCAACAATTATGCTCTATTATTTTCACGTGTAATCTCCAGGCAAGATAAGCATTTGCAGGTTTATGGACCACGCCTGAGTTCTGCCATTACACAATAATGATTCATAATTTTCATGCCAATTTTTCTTCTGATCTTATCCCCAACTACTAGACCACATTTCTACAGCCAACCAGTCAAATTAATGTGCAAAAAATTGCTTTAGATTTACGACTTTAGAATGAAATATTTGACAAACATGGATGATTCAGGGCCACTTTTACTGAATTTTTGGTCATTGTCCATGTGGGTTTCCTGGATCCAGCACATAGCTGCCCCTGGTAGTGATAATTCAGTTGTCTCAAGATGAAAACATTGCAAGTCATAAGTCACTTGTGCTGTTCCTAAAAGCATTTCTTTAAGTCACTTCGACCTGCATAGAAAGTTTCAAATCCTTGTTTTCGCTTTACCACAACAATACAAGAGATTTTGATGTGGATTTGGGTACGTAATAAATGATTAAAACCCTTGCCACTTTTCTGGCTTACCGAACTGTGCCTTAAGTTATTGACATGTTTTCCATGTTTTGCAAACTGAGGTAAGATGAATCAAAATCAAGAAGAGCAACTTTAAGGGGTAAAGAAGCAGTAATCAGAAAGGAATAGACATAGCCCCAGTAGCAAGCAAACTTTATGAGGCCAATCTGCTGCAATCCACGTGCATAAAGTGAATTAAAAGCTTCCATGCAATCTTTTTTTCTAATTTTTCTAATTTTTAATTATTTTGGAAGTAAAGCTCAATGTCCAGCTGTAAAGCTCTGCAAAACCTGAAGATATTCTGATTTAAACTACATCCAACAATTTGGTTTATGAATATATTACCAGTATTAGTTGTTCACCCAACTTTATAAAGAATAATCCAGTGAAGCTTATAGTCTTCCGAAAATAACTGAGTGATAGAATGCCACTTGCAGTTTCAACTTTTCTTCAACATAAATAATTATTCAAGGAATCTCAGTACCTATGAATGGTTTCTTAAATAATTGAAGACAAACCACATGACAATTCTGCTTTGGTATTGACTGCTGGTAATCTGAGATGGGTATCACTGGAGAATTGGTTAAGAGTGTCTTCTCAAGAAGCCGGTCTGACGGGACTCAAGAGAGCAATGTAAGTCTTCATCATATTATATTTGATAATCCTGAAACCATTATTACCAAAATGCTGGAAATGGATTTGCTTTCTTCTTGCAGTTTTCTCCTTCTGATAGCAGTCTGCGTTTTAATTTCTAGTTCTCAGCTGTTATTTCTCATACAAGAGTGATCCACCTCTTTTCTCTGATGAAACCAGGCAAGGAGCAACGTAGTGGAAAAGAGAAAATGGAGTTCGGTTAGATCATACCTGTGTGGGGATGAATTCAATTCAGTTCTTGCAGAGGAAGATTCTGCCTCAGTTAAGAGCTCTGAGGCCACTGTTACACAGCCGATACAAGACGAATTAACAGACAAGGGAGATATCCAGAGTGAAGAGACAGTGGAAAAGCATAATTCGATGTCCAAATTATTCCATGAAGAGGATGCAGCAATCATTATTCAGTCAGCGTTTAGAAGCTTTTTGGTAAACCCAACTGTTGAATAGGTAGCTCCTTCAACTGTGGTGCTGTGATTATAGAATGTAACTCTAGTACTCTGATTTTTTTCAGGCTAGACGCCAAAATGAAGAGGAAAAATTTCAAGATAGTAAGCAGGAGCCAGTTTCAGGGAAAGAGAGTCCAAGTAGGGAATCTGCGGCCACATCAACTGAAGTTCAAATTGGAAATTCTGTAGAAGGTTTCTCAGTTCAAAAAGAAAGCACGGTTGCACCTCAACGAATTCAACCAAAAGCTAGAACTCAAGCTTTTAAAATAAAGGTAAAAGAAATAATACAGTAAGACTTGTTGATTGGGAGACTGGGAGCAATAGTAGAATTTCACTTGACATGGAGTTGCTTTATGTATGGCACGAAATTAACAGGAAGACTGGGATGATAGCACAGTGAGTAGCAATGTCTCAAAAATGAGGATCCAGAACAGAATGGAAGCAACAACTAGACGAGAAAGAGCTCTGGCTTATGCCTTTTCACAGCAGGTAGAGCTTAAACACTTGGCATGAAAGACAAATTAAGAATTTCATTAGTGAACTGACTTCAACTTATCGACTTGATTCTGTAGCTAAGAATCTGTTCAAAGAAGAAACAAACCAAATCTGATGCCTCAGAAGAACTCAACATGGGTTGGAGTTGGCTGGAACGGTGGATGGCAACCCGCCTCCCAGAGAGCTCCTCAGTTGACAATCCTGTAAGCAAGCAACTTGGGTCATTTAGCAACAGTAAAAAATTCATCATGGGCAAAAGATATTTAGATGTGTCATGGGAAGAAAAGGAGAGTTGTGGATCAAATGAGGTATCTGTTCAACTTGATAGCTTTTCAACAAAAGAGATCGATGGCTTTAAGCCAACTAAGAACAGGCTAAAGGCTGCAAGAACTGTGTCGAGGCGGAAAACCGTGCCTAGATACCAGTGCCCAAAAGAATGTCGCAAGGTAGAACTTACGGTAATCGGGCAAATTTCCTTGAGATATTGAGAACCTCATATTATGTTTCAGTGTCCATTCAACCCCTTACCAAATGTGATCTCCATGTTGATACAGGCTAGCAAGAGAGAGAGCTCAAAGGAGACACAGATTGACAAGAAGAACAAGCTAAAGCAAGCAGGTAACAAGAAAGAAATTAACGACTAAAATGCTTCTCCTCAACGATTATGTGATGACTTCAAGAGACAAATCCATATTGTCTTGTGACTTTCATGTAATCATCCATGCTGGGCTTCTAAGCATAATAAATTCCCCTTGTACGTGTTACTTTCGTCAATTCAGCCGCGTACAGCAAGAACACCCTGATCAGCGTCATTGCAACAAACTTAAAATACCATAAAATAACTCACGAAAATTAACAACTAATAGGTATTACACAGAATATTACATAATCACCAGGTAACAATGCAAATTTTATGGACCTCAAACGAATATTTTCGGCTTTTAAATACCCCAATACATTGGCATAATCCATATTTCTTTAATAGTTAACATAAACCCCAAACAGAGTCAATTCCCAAAGCCTAGATCTTATCAATATCTTCGTCTTCAAACTCAAGGTAATCATCAACAGCACCATCATCCTCCTCATCAAGACCACCAGCAATACCCTCATTGAGACGGGTACTCTCCGGAAGCTCACCATATGCCTTCAGCAGCCTCGCTTCATC
Organism: Xylocarpus granatum; assembly: GCA_019650275.1. Taxonomy (NCBI): domain Eukaryota; kingdom Viridiplantae; phylum Streptophyta; class Magnoliopsida; order Sapindales; family Meliaceae; genus Xylocarpus; species Xylocarpus granatum. Next base: position 336,527 of record BNST01001902.1, on the reverse strand, counting down.
AGGCATATACTTAAGGATGACATCAGCCTTGTCATCCTGATAGTCACGGAGACCAACAAGGATTATATCACCAGCTGCAATCCAAACCTTCTTGTGCATCTTTCCACGGATATGGCAAAGACGCTTGGTGCCATCAATACACATAGCTTCACACCGGCCATTGCCTAGCATGCGAAGGACTTGGGCATACTCCTGCCCATCTTCCTTGAATACAAGCTCACGCTTCTCATCATCAGCTTCATTCTTTCCCCTCTTCCTGTTCTTTCCTCCCTTCCCTTTGTTCTTAGGCATGGTGGCTAATTCTATTACCAAAATAAACCCTCAGTTATTAGGATAAACAAAAAATAAACTGAGCATAATTTGGACTTAATTTGACTTCACCACCTCCGCAGACAAAATTATTGCAAATCTACCATAAAACATCGATCTCAGAGATTGTAGACAACAACAGAACTCCCTATTGGATTTATTCAAAAGGACAAAACACAACACAATCAGAAACAAACAAACTTTGTTCAATAACTCGACTGTTGAAAAAATTTAATTTTTTTCTTTTTTTGGGGATTTTTATATTTATCATCATGGTAACTGATTAGGTTGGGGAAACAAGAACCAGCAAGAATCATTGATTGCACAGCTCAAACACAGCTAATCAGTTCAATAAAATCGGAAAACAAGGATATCCATTATCTATCAACATACCAAATTAAAAGGGCCATAGAAAAAGATTGAAATGCGACAACCAAAATTGTGAAATCGGAACGGATCGTAAAACAAAGCAATACGTATGATAACCTCAAAAACCGATTAAAAAACAATAAACGAATACCGTAAACTGAAGAAAAAAGGGATTCGAAAGAACAATCTGTAACTAAAAAATATGAAAGAAACTGATTGAAGAAGAAGAGCGTACCTCTGGCGAAGAGGTGGAGCCGTGAAGAGTTCAAAGCAGCAAAGATTGAAGTCAATCTGTTTCCTATGGATTGCACGCGTAACCCTAAGCATTTTATAGCCAAAGATTAGGGAGCTGGGCAATTATGGGCCAAACCGACTTAATCCAAAGTAGTGTTTCTATCCGCACCCCACCCCTTGCAAATTACACTCTTTTTTTTTGTGATTTTAAATTTAAAAAAAAATCATATTTTTGTATTTTTATTTAATAATTACTAAATAGGACTAATAAGAACTTCTAAGTGCGTAACAGAATCCTGATCAGTTAACTTCCCTGAAAAAGAATGATCAAGATGGAAGGACATCTGTCCCGAACTGTGCTTTTGTTACTCTTACTTCCCTGCTAAATATAGCCAGAGAATAATCTCCTTCATAAGTAGGAATGGCTAGTTTTAAATTTCCACAAGAAATCTTGGTCCGAAGAAAATGGAGAAACTTCATCCCGTTTCTGTTACGGCCTTGCTTCCTGTTTCTGTTACTGAAGCCAACCGACTTCATCCGAACTGGTTCTGTCCCGTCCAGATATTGAATACCAACAATTTCTAAAAATAAAATTTCCTCTCCTTACCACGTACAATGTTGAATATTCTGAAGAGGTGAAATTTTCCTCATCCTTGACAAGTCCTCATCTCATCTAATCATGGAGGAAGGACCATTACCAAATATGTGGCATAGAGGAAATCTACTAACACATGGTTAATTAAGCGACAAGTCAACTGCTTCTCCTCAAATGAATGAGCTGTCTATCCTCCTTTGAAAATGTAAACGACACGTCGCTTGATGGCTGAACGCAAGTTAATTTCTGTTCGTCTGTCTGTCAAAGAAGTTGAGACAACTGGTCCACTTCCAAATAGTAAATTTCAAGCAATAACCCTGAGATATCAGTTGCACAAGTAGTCCTACTAATAGTAGACTTCAAAGAGTGATTCTATGATACCAGTTGCACACGACAAGTCGTGCTTTAAAAAATGAATGTGGAAGTGACTTGCAAAAGAAAAATAAGACTACCTCATTCGTGAGGTTGCAGTTTCCAAATTACAGGTGGAATGTACAAGCCTTCAAGGAATTGATGGGCAATGAGTTCTGAAGCATGAGCGTATGATGAGTCAATAAATAGTCATCAAAGGGCCATTTTGAAACACTTCCATAACTATAAATGTCATCGGCACAAACAGTGATGGCAGTTTCTTTATGTTAACCTTGTCATTACAACCAACACTAGAAATTTTTGGCCAAGATGCAGTGAACAGATTTCCTTCACAGCACATCTTTGAAAGCTAAATCAACTAAATGAATTTCAAAAAACGTCAATGTCCATGCCATGATTGCCAAAAAATTATTGTACCTGTACGAACCCAAAATATCACAAATCAGACCTCTCGAGTCATGGAAATTTCAACTTTATATGACCTGTGTATCCTAGTCTTAGTGGCGGGAACTTTTTTACCAAGATAGTTGGCATGATCAATTTTCTTCGTGCTTATTATTGATTTCTCAAAGCACTCCAGACTCATTGGTATTGGCCAGAAATTGCAGACCCTGAAATATTATTTTCTTTTAATTGGAGAGTAACAAAAGATGACAGTGAACAAAAATGATATCCACATACCTTCAATGATTTATCCTCGCATGCAACTGATGAATGATCTAGCTGAGCAGTGAGATCCTGCTAGAGTACAAAATGTGATAATTTAATTAGAAGCTCAACATAGACTATGAGAAAATGAATCCTTTCAGCATTAGAAGCAGAAGAAAACTTATTATTAATCAGGGCCACATATTTGAAGCAGAGGGGAACACAAGTTTACAAAATATGTAGCTTGAAATTATCAAAGCATTCGGATTTTTGGCATATGACCAAATAGTTTACAAAATGGCTTTGAGTCATAGGTTAAAAATGTTACCTTCAACCACATGTGACAAATAGCCATTGCTCCAAGTGCAGTAGCTGGAACTAAATAAGAAGAGTAACTCCCTATTTGCACAAGAATTGTGTGAGACCTGTACAAAATCATAACTCTCCATGAAAATGCCAAAATATTTGGGTATTTAACAGAAAAATTTTATAGAAGATACAAATATGATAAAAGGCTAAGCTTAAAAATTAGAGTGTAACGCCAGCGGAAGTTAAGGAGTTATCAGCACTGGGAGCTATAAGAGCAAATTTTTTGTTTACAATCTGAAAGGTGGATCAGTAGACATGCTTTTATGAAGGTGCAAAATCATCTCCTTTCGGTTTTCGCTTAAAAATTTTATGCATATGAATGCATCAATTTCCTTTTCCCCTTTCTCTTAAGATGACATCTTAATAGCTTATTAGTACTCGGTCAAGTACTCAAATGCTTCAATTTATTTTTTATTTTTTGGTTCAAATAGAGATCACAATCCAACTTAGTAATCTATACTCTCTCATTATCCCTAAGCAAAACTGATGCACATACCACTAGAAGAAGAACTCTTATTGAAGATGGTTACAGGACTGGAGAAGCTTAACTCTTCTATCTCTTTCAACAATTTTTGAATCTCAAGGTAAAGGCAGAAAGAAGTACATACATAAATAAATACATCCTTCATGAAGATGAACAACAAAGATGATTTCCAACAATTAGAGTAGCCTTAGTTTTAGAAGAATGAATAAAATAAAAAAGCCAACTAACTGAAAATATTTTACTCGTTTTGCATTTACACATTCACCATTACCAATTTGTACCATTTTAAATAGGGTTTTGGCTACCACAAGTGTATTGATACAGGTTTCAAGTTTAAAAGCTTAATTTGCTAGTTTAACGGCTCTGGTTACAATCATATTCCTATGTTTATTTTTTAATTTCTTTTCGAACACCTGTTTTGATGATGACACGGCATACACACACAACGAAATGAAGAATTTGCAATACCCGAGCTAGAAGTGCTGCGCTATCATACGTAAATGGTGAACTTTCAAATTCATCCACATTCTTTAGCAACTCTTGAGGCTGTGAAATAATCAAAACAATCGAACCAATCAAACCTAAATAATGGACCAAAATCAGAGGCAAACAAAGAATGACAAATAAAAATAACAAACCAAATGCAATTAACATGAAATTCCGATATCCATCAAAACAAGCCAAAAATAGTGGTGCCTACTACTGATAGCTTAATTAATCTTTACACATTTTTTAGGATCAAATTCAATGAATTTTTCTGAAGATACGATCAAATAGCGAAAAATCAAGGAGGTTAAAAACAGAGAGTAATCAACTAAGGAGACTAATCAACTAAGTATTTCAATCAGATGGTAGATAGAGAAGGATCGAAAATGATTATAGAGAGAGACCTGCGCCAAGAAGTACAAGAACTTTGGAAGTTGAGAACTCAGATTGCAGCGCCATCGTTTTGCGCTGGAGGTTGTGCCGCCGCTGTCGTTGTTTCTCGTTTCTGGACCAGAATCATGGTTGGCCCGCTTTAATTAGCTTTTGCTCACTCGCCGAATAAAGGAAGTGAGGAAGCTGTAAAATACCCGATTAAAAAAATTTTGAAATCAATAAAACCATATATGAAAGCTCCATAATACCCTTACTATTGGAAAAGCACGATGCATTAAGATGGAAGATTAAAAGTAAACCGAAACAAGTGATGGCTATTATGGACATTTCGTGAGAAAATTAAAGTAAGAAAGGGTTAACGTTACAGATTGACGGCTTAGATTCACCCTCCAAATTGCTTCTTCTCCTCTGCCAACCGCCATTCCAAGGAAAGAAATCTGATCACAAAAATTTTTTCAAAAATTAGAGCTATGAAAATTTCGGCAACAGTTTTTTCTTCTTCTTCTCTTCATAGCGTCTTCTCTCTTCTTCGTTACTTCACAAACTCAAGCTCGCGCCGCAGAGCAAGAATCATTCACATCAATCGTTATATCTCAAACCGGTCTCGACTTCATCAAAAACTTGCTGATAACCAAAGCAATTTCTGCAGTAATACCGCTGCAAATACCCAAGATTCAAAAGACAGTTAAAATTCCATTTGTGGGGAATGTTCATATGGTGCTTTCGAACATCACGATTTACCGTATCGATGTTCCGTCGTCTTATGTTAAGCCGGGGGAGTCCGGAGTTGCAATTATCGCGTCTGGGACAACGTGTAATCTCAGCATGAATTGGTTTTATGAGTACAGTACCTGGTTAGTTCCGGTTGAGATTTCTGATAAAGGAAGCGCTTCTGTTCAGGTATTTAGTTAAATTAACGGGTAGAGCTGTAATTGAATTTTGTTTTGTTTAATGCCATGTTCTTATGAAATTCGATGCAAATGGGAAATAGGGATTTTTTTTAACCCCTTTTCATTTGACGCATTTAAATGAAATGAGTTTGCTTGTTATATTACATCTTATGCGTAATTGGTGATGTTGGTAAAAGACTCTAACGTCAAAATAGCTCTTAATTAGGGTATATCGATTGGTATCGTGTCCTGCTATTTTTCGAGTGTATTTGATGGTTAGAGCTATGACTGAAATCTATTTAAGACATTGTTTTGGTTTTGCTGAACTTTGAGGAAAGAGTGTAGGATTAAGAGGTGTTGGAAATGCAAGTCTTTGTAAAATATGCAATTGATTTTTGATCATCAGACGTGTTAAGCTGAGAAGTTTGTTGTTATACATGTGTTTTGGGTTTCATATGTAATTGGTACCATTGGGCATTTTTGCTGTCTCGGGTACTAAGACAATTTAAGTATGAATTCACTATTATGACTATAGCCTTGGCTTCTGCTTGTCAAGGTTTGCATCGGACATACTTTGTTAGGGGTGTAATTCTAGAGTATTAAGTTATCAAAAACTATTGGAGATGGTGCTGTTGGATGATTTTGTCCTTGTATTTTTATTTGCCCTTCAAAAGGGGAAAGTTAACGAGTGCTGTTTGTGGGCAAGGTTGAAGGCATGGAAGTGGGGCTTACTTTAGGCTTGGAGAACCAGAATGGTTCTCTGAAGCTTTCCCTTAAGGACTGTGGTTGCTACGTCAAAGATATCTCTATAAAATTGGATGGAGGAGCTTCTTGGCTGTATCAAGGGTATGCAATGTCCATATCAATTTATTCCATTTATTTCAGTTGTTGTCTACACTTTGTGTTGGCTGTTGGATATCTGTTTGCATGTTATGTAATAGAGGCAGGGAGTTTCACCCACTCATTTATCATATTAGTTTGTTGATCGTGCAGCTTTACAACTGGTGATTCCAGTTTAGCATTAGAACCATTTTACCAAAGTATATATAGAAAAAGGGATCTTAACTAACCATGCCGTTTTTATCATCACTCTGTATTGGGGCTCCTGCAATTTACAACTTTTGTGTAAAGAAACTGGCATTTTTATTTTGCAATATATGCAGTTGCCTTTCTGCTATCTAGTAATTACATTTATAAGCGTATATACATCACTTACGTATCTTGACAGGATGAATTTTTATTTCCTTTGATATAATCTTTTCTTCATTTTTCAGGATGATTGATGCATTTGAAGAGCAAATAGGTTCTGCAGTGGAAAATGCTATCACCAAGGAACTAAAAGAAGGGATTTCAAAGTTTGATTCATTTTTGCAGTCTCTTCCAAAAGAAATCCCTGTGGATAATCATGCTTCTTTGAATGTCACTTTTGTAGATAACCCTCTATTGACTAGTTCTTCTATTGGGTTTGATGTCAATGGGCTATTTACAGCGAGAAAGAAGTCTCCAATCTTTAACTATGACTACAATAATCTGCAACCTTCAGTCTTATGCACAGACCAATCTAAAATGCTTGGAATTTCACTTGAGGAAGCTGTCTTGAACTCTGCTTCAGCCTTATACTATAATGTAAGTTTCGAAAATTAACTTCTTTTAACTATATCCACTGAACTTTGGTGTATAAGTTTCTCAGGTGATTAGATTGTTGGCAGTGGCCACTTGATTTTCACCAGACATACAATATTCATGCCATTACTGCAGAAGTGGAGTTTATGGTGACTTGGGGTGAAGTTATTGAACCCCATTAGGGCATTGAGCACAGTTTCAGCTTATCTCATTGTATTAAACTCAGATATACTCTCTTCTATATTTAGTTTCATCTATTGTCATTTGGTGGTCTAATGGCCAAGGTCAGGGTCATATCCACAATTAATTGGAGTCAGATTTTGGTGAAACATGTCCTTGGGGTATTATGAATCATGGTTGCTTAGTTTTGAAACAAATCTTGAAAGCATATTCTTATTGCTGTGCTTTTATATTTGTGTGTGGTTGATAAGTTTAAATGGAAGTTGTTTTTCCCTTGTTAGGCAGAATTTATGGAATGGATTGTAGATAAAGTACCAGATCAGTCTCTTTTAAACACAGCAGGATGGAGATTTATCATTCCTCAACTTTACAAGAAATACCCAAACGATGACATGAATTTGAATATCTCTTTATCGTCTCCTCCAATCATAAGGGTTGCAGAGCATAATATTGATGCTACAGTGTATGCAGACTTAATCATTGATGTTTTGGAAGCAGACAAAGTAATACCAGTTGCTTGCATTTCATTGGTAAGCTCGTTGATAGAAATGTAGGGAAACACATACATATACTTGCCTTTTATTTCCATTCAGTGGCATTTGCATTGTCGAGTTTCAAAATTTGTGCAACCCAGCATTGAACATGATCAAAACATGAAAGTGAAAATGGTATGATCATTAGCGACCTTTTTTATATTGAATATCATTCTAATGTTTTACAGTTGGACAGGCTATTCGTGGCTCAGGTTCAGTTAAAGTCTCAGGTAATAATCTTGGCGGTAGTGTGAAATTGAATGACTTTACAATGTCATTGAAGTGGAGTGAGATTGGTAATCTGCGCTTGTATCTCATTCAGGTAATGCTTGTTTTATAATTGCTTACCCAAAATAAGATCATTGATAAAATGTTGTGGTTACATGTTTACTGACAAAAACTTCATTTTCTTCTCAATTAAAATGCAGCCGGTGGTCTGGACAGTTATCCAAACTGTTTTCTTGCCATATGTAAATGCTCACCTCGGACAAGGTTTCCCCTTACCCATCATTCACGGTTTCACTGTTCAGAATGCCGAGATTATATGCTCGAGTTCAAAGATCACGGTTTGTAGCGATGTGGAATATGCAGAGTCTGAATATCTTAATCAGATTCTTGGTTGAGTAGATACAAACACGTCACAGATTCAAGATGTCCTGGAAACACATACAGGGAAAGGAAACAAAGTTTCAGTTCTTCCAAAACCCTTGTACGGTATTGTAACATGGCGTTCAAGCTTTTCAATGTGTAACTTGGGAAATTGTTAAATGGCGACGAAACTCCTTTGTATGTTAAAAGTTTTAATCCATTTGGTTTTCATTCATGGTTCTTCACATTTTTGCTGGTGTCTCAATATGACATGTTTAGTTATGTTTCAGATATAATTTACGGTCAGTTATTACTTCACTGTAAATTTTTGAAATGCAAACTTGTATGTGTTGAAATATGCATCGAAGAATCTGCAGTCAATACTGAAAGTTCTACCTTACTGCGTTTAGGGCTGAGGTTGAACCGACTGAAACGACACCGTTAGTTATGCCCTTGAAAACGTACCGTGTGAGCTTTTCTTCTCACAAACTGTCTTGTCTCCAAAGTATCCGGACACACATTCAGATTACCCTTCACATAAAACCAGTGAAAAACCTCTCTAAACCCCTATTCTGTCACTCACTCCATCTTTTTATGCACTCTCAGCGAAATCGCACCAGTGTATTCTCATAATGCAACTTTCTCTTCCAATTTCACCCTCCAAACTCCCCTCAATTTTCCCATTTCACCACCCTTCTATTACAAAATCACCACTATCCCCCCACCATCTCTCCGTCCGTCCCCATGTTAGTGCCATAAATGCCCTGAAATCCGGTGACTTTTTGTCCTCCATCAGCCGCGCCATCGACGAAGAAGAAGAGTACCGCAAGGCTCGGGCCGCTGTCGTCCGGAAAGGCATAGACTTGGAAGGCTACTCTATCGAAGGCGTTTCGATTGGTGGCCACGAAACGTGCGTGATAATACCCGAATTTAAGTGTGCTTTTGATATTGGAAGGTGCCCAACGAGAGCTATTCAGCAGAACTTTGTTTTTATTACTCATGGCCATCTTGACCACATTGTAAGCTCGCTTAGTTTATTTTACTGTTAAGAATTCATTTTGTTTTGGCATATTGTCTTGCCTTATCAAGTCTGTAGTTTGTTGATTGCGGAAGATTGTAATTTTAATGTTATTATGAAATGTTTTATGCAAATTGTGTACGTTCTGTGCATTTCGTTGTGTGATTGTATAAGCATGCGACGAGCTCATTACTGCTTGATTTATAATTTTCTTATACTGTTGATTAAAAATGTATTTTTCGGAGCAAATTTTAGGTTATATAAAAAATTCATTGTTTTCATGGATTGTAATTTGTTGTTTTGGTGGGCTTTATTCTACTTGTGCTCGGAGCTATTTTCTTGGGATTTTCCTGTAACTGCTATAGCTTATGTTGTATTTTGTGGCTTAGGGTGGGCTACCGATGTATGTAGCAAGTCGAGGTTTGTACAATTTAAAACCACCGACAATATTTGTTCCTCCTTCCATTAAAGAGGATGTGGAGAAGCTGTTCGAGATTCACAGGAGCTTGGGCAATGTGGAGCTAAACCTCGATTTGGTTGCAATAGATGTGGGTATGTTGCTTTGGCTTTCTCAGTTTGCCTTTGGCTGATGAGTTCCTAAGATCTCTGTTTACTTAAGATGACTTTGTGAAATTGAATTTAGGTGAAACCTATGAGATGCGGAATGACATTGTTGTCCGTCCATTTAAAACCCACCACGTCATACCAAGCCAGGTCTGTGTCATCAAATTATGGTTTAAATCAGTGAATATTTCTAAAAGGATATTATGGATTATGATTTCTTATTGCATTGTCTACTTAAGTACCCCTGTTTTTGCTGATATATCTTTCAAAAGAATTTCTTGATCCGGTTAAAATTTGGGAGTTCCCTTTTGTTCTGGGCTCCTTTTTTCTCCCATGAGATTCCACAAGGATCAATTTTGCCCATTTTGTGTTTTTGTGAGTTGGCTGGCGACTATTAAACTTGTGCTTTGTGTTTTTCGCTATATTTAAATGCAGAGATCTGGCTTTGAGCCTTTTTATGTAGATGTTTAATGCTTGTAATATTAAATGTTTTGAAATTGAAAAAACATTACAGTCTAGAACATGAACCTGCATGCATTTTAGGGTTATGTGATCTACTCAGTGAGGAAAAAACTGAAGAAGCAATATATTCATCTGAAAGGGAAGCAAATTGAGAAATTGAAAAAGTCTGGTGTTGAGGTTTGTAACTTCTGAAATTTGCATTTTACATCAACTTTTGAATAATTTAAAAGACTTATCTAAAAAGTCTGCTACTAAGTATTCAATTTCCCTTGAACTTTTTGTTGTAGATCACAGACATCATATTGTCTCCAGAGGTGGCATTTACAGGGGACACAACCCCGGAGTATATGCTTAATCCACGAAATGCTGATGCATTGAGGGCAAAAATTCTTATTACTGAGGTATAGACCAGGAAGCTCCTGTCTTCCAAAATTGTTGCTTGTTATAATTCTGTATTGGAAATTTATGTAAAGTTTTCTTGTAAATCTGGTAGAGCTTACTGACTTTGCTAAAATACCTTCAACAATTGGCTGGATTCCATGCGCAAACAACTAGATTGTTTTTATGATATGCCAAACCAATTACGCAATCTAGGAGATCCATTTTCAGATCGTGCAATCTTTCCTTTATTGTGTCTTGCTCAAGGGAGGTATTCCCGAACAAATATGTAAAATGGTGGGTTCTGAACCCTATCATGGCTGGCAATATCATTAGCCCCTGAGTCATAGGTGTTATATGGGACCTTCAATTATATCAAATCATACTTAATATAAGCAAGTTTAAGATGTGACTCTTCTTTCTCTTTTGGTTTTTACTAGATGTTTTATTGAGGCTTTAGTGTCCCTTTTTTGGCTGTCTGTATTTTCTAGGTTGCAACTGATTTGGCATACAGGATATTTGAACATGTTTTTGTGTGGAAATGCCTCACTAATGCATGCTGGTCTTCTAGCATCTTCTTTGTTTAAAAATATGTGTATACTCCAAGCCAACATCCTGGTCTTGATTTGGTTACGATCACTTGAATTTTTACACCTGATGGTGAGGCTTTCTTAACAGGCAACTTTCTTAGATAACGTGGTTGGCATAGAACATGCACAACAACATGGTCATAGTCATTTGTTCGAGGTAAGTGAAGTGTTGATCTCTCCAATAGATAAAATCAATGACTTCATTGGATGTTATGTTAATTTGTATGGACTTTTGGATTGGTTAAAACTGCAGATCATTGACAATGCTAAGTGGATTCGAAATAAAGCAGTCTTGTTGACTCACTTCTCCTCCCGCTATCACCTAGAGGTGATTAGTTGATTAAAATTAAAACCTTCTATGTTGTCCTTATATGAAAAGCTTAAAATATAATGCACATAGTCCGATGACACTGAATAAGCAGGATTAACAAAAAAAAATCTATACCCAAACGAAATTTAGTTCTTTCCTTCATGGATGACATTGAATGTTTCTCTCTAACAACTACAGGACATCCGGCAAGCTGCACTGAAGTTGCAGTCCAAGGTGTCTGCAAAAGTGGTTCCTCTAACTGAAGGTTTCAAGTCAATGTACACTTAGTGATTCACTTTGTCTTCCAGGATTGGTAGTTCTGTAATCAGTTAATATTTTGTAATTTATCACAGTTCTGTATAAAACTTGTGATCTTAATAGGAAATGGCCCGAAATGCATTACAGTGTTAATATGTACAGAGCTAATTTTATCACAGTTCTGCTTCTATCATCTCTATTATTGAGGAAAATAAAATTTGTAAGCTGGAGTATGTAAATCATGTATATCTGCATGGATATAGAACAAAGAGAAAATGTGACATTCACTGACTATGCTGGATAAGTTATGGAGGGAAAGGCATTCCAACCTCCAAACAGGAAACACAAAACTTACAGCATTTTCATTTGCAGTCATAATAAGTTCAAAATTTCTAGAACATTAATGCCTGTAAAAACAATAAACTTTAGAAGAAATAAAAAGAAGTAAAATCTTACAACTATCTTCAAGCCATTTCATAAGTCATAGCTAGAGATTATTACTTCAATCCTGTCAAGGCAATTAACATTTGGTAAAGAGTAGGGAAGCATTTGTTCCTTGAAAGCCAAAAGATTTCGACAAGGCTGCTCTTATTGGCATCTCCTTAGGGACAGTTAAAGGCATGAAATGGCCATTGAATATAGGTTCTTGTTTGGTGAGATTGAGCGTTAACGGTGCAATTCCCTGAGAAAAGAGACTATAGTATCCACTTAAGACTTAGAGCAAACATTTTAAAGGCTGAAAGCAAGTTAGTGACAGGTACTCCTAAGAGTAGGTCTTTTAAGTTGTGGGCATGCCTAATGGTGAAATGCGGAAATTTGAAACAGCCAATTTATTGGTTCATAATCATACACAAGTGCACACATATATTGTGGTTCTGAGGTCATGCTCTGGTAGTCAATCTTGACCTTGCCAAAGAAATTTCCTAGAACTATGTACTCCCAATCATTAATGTAAGAATGCTTCCATTCTATAATATAAAAAGCAGTACAATAGAACTTACATGGCAAATGGCTAAAACTGAATATTTTCAGTTTCAGCTGCTGCTACTCCAAGTAGATGACCAACAGCATCCTGAAATGTGAACATCGAGCACAATTTATGATAATCATCGTAAATAACAATCTGATAAGGCAAACAATTCGATAAAATGGTGCAGTTGTTGTACATGCATAGGCTGTAAAGTTTTAAGTTAACCATGTTAAGCCATAACTCCTCATTGAATTCACCAGCATTGGTACCACAAGGCAAAGCCGCAGCAACTTTTAAGTCAATTGATCAAATGCATGCAACTGAGTTTCTCTATCAAAATGATCCATCTTAAGATCTTCAGTGGTAATTGCCCTTGTCCCACATTCAGCTCTATCAAACACTTCCATGAGGTTTCCACTCCGCGGCCAAGTGGCGTCACCATGCCTAGACCTGAAAATCAACACACGTCGATTTCATAAACCCTGCTACCTCTGTTTTTAATAATCTTGAAATTTATTAAAAACCTTTCAAAACCAGCCAGAGACCTCTTCCACTTTCAAAATTGGTCAGAAACTCCATCAGGGATTTTATAGACTCAAGAAAAACCTTCCATAAAATTTATCAAATCTCATTAAAGTGTTCTATAATTTATCAAAAACCATACTTGCAAACAAAAAACTCCACTATAATTTTCTTGAATTTGTCACTCGCTTGCAGGTCTTCGAAGGATAATATTAACATATATGTATAGAGACGGAGTGCTTTAAGTGTTACCGGTAACGACGACTCTGCGAACAGATGACAAAGGATTCAACAGGGGAAGAAGAAGAAGAGGAAATGTAAGAGAGTAACAGCCGACGCCAAGAAGGGTTTGCCATTGACTTCGGACAAGGTTTCTATTTTCCCGCGGCGAAAGCTTCCTGGATTGTTATTCGGTACAAAAGTGGCGGCAATTGAGACCGAGACACCGTCAAGTTGCCGTCAAATTGCTAACCTTGAAACTTTACCGTTACCTGCCTATGATAACGGTGGGTATGTGAGTGGGTGCTTTGCTGGCCAATCGTCTTTTGCCGCGTTGACCTTTATTGCTTTTACTTTTCTAATCCGGTTTGCCTAGTTTGAAAAAAGAAACGTACAAGCACATGGGCCATCAAGAATCTCATCAAAAGCAAGCATCGTCGTCATCCCTCTCTTCGAAACGCTGACACATACCCACAGAACTTTCACGGCATGGGCAATAACAACAGCTACTGCTTCTAATTTATTTATATAAATCAATCAGCTGCAATCTCATCAACGTCAATCAATCTTCAGAAAGATATTCAGCATTATTTCACTCTAATTATATTATAATTAATCGCTAATTATGAGGAAGAGAGAGAGGGAGAACCCGTGCGCGGTGTGCGGGCACTACCACAAGTACGAGGAAGGGGAGGTCTGCGGAATTTGTGGTCATAGGTCTTCGTCTTCGGCGGAGAAATCGACGCTCCACGTCAGCGCTTTTCCGTCTGAGATCCTGCCTAAGTTCTTGTATTTGGGCAGCTACGACAACGCCTCTCGCTCCGAACTGCTTAAAACTCAAGGGATTTCGCGTGTTCTCAATGTGAGTATCTTTTCCTTTCCGTTTATGTATTGTTATATTGTCGTGTAATTTTTAAACTGTGATTTGATTATGTTGGTTTGTAGTGGATTTTGCTTTTGTTTTGATTTTTCGTTAGGGTTCCCAATTTGGAGATAAAAGCATGTTTTTCTTTTGGTGGTATATTCTGACATATGCAGGAGCCAGTTTTTTAAATTGGGAGATTTAATCTGTTACTGGTTGAATAATCAGCATAAAGAAAAGTTTGTGCATCATTAAATAGCTGTAAAGAAGGTGAACATTGGCTCTTAAGGAAGGGCACATGATGGACTTGTTTGGATTTAGACTAATGACTTGTGCATAGAAAGGATGAAATAGAGATTTGAAGATTATCAAACTGTTAAGTTTTTGGATTTTTTTTCTGTAATCAAAACGATGTTTACATGTGGTGGAGGCCATCTATGCATTGTTAATGAGATTTGATTTATGGGGTGAATATACTATAGTTGGTGCAGTGTAAAGTATTTCCTTCTTATGCTGCAAAGGATACTTGGGATGAAGATTAATATTTAGCAAATTGATTTATAGCGTAAAAAGTGGCCTCAAGTTTTGATATTCATTCAGGCTGCTTACTAATGGTTTACATTGATGCTTTACAGTTAGTGATTCTTTTGCAAAAGGTCTGGTAGATGCTATTAGCATCTTTAGCATAAACTTTAGTTTGAGTGGCTTTTTGATTTTATGACTGCCTGTTAGCGAATGCAATCTTTCAGTGAGTTGATTTCCAACTACTTACAATTTTGTGGTGACAAATAAAGTTTTGGTCTTTTTATGAAGTCATGTGTAATTGTCTATTAGTGATTTCTAATTCATTTGTTCCATTGGTTTCAAAATTTTTTGACCTTTCCCCATCATTTTCACATTTATATCTGCTTCTGCTGGAAGGATAACTGACTCTTCTTGGTCACTGTTTATTTGTAAAGAAAGCACACCTGTGTCGTTCAGTCATTTAAATTGCATATTATGTCAAGCATATACTCATACCTCTTATTTCGTCTGTATGCAGACGGTACCTTCTTGTCAAAATCTCTACAAGAACTCATTTACCTATCACTGCCTTCAAGATGAAAAAATTTTACAATTCGATGATGCAATTCAATTTTTAGGTGTGTTTCTATTTGATGCTCATTCTGAATCAATATGTGTTAATCAAAAGCCTTTTTTTGGTTTAGACACTTAAATATACAGATTTCGCTCATTGAAATTGGTGTACTGAAATCTGGTATGTTAAAATATTTATTTATGTATGTCAAGTAAATCCTATTTTAAACTGTGGTCATTGTATCTGCTTTATACTAAAACTTCGATTGCTGTTCAATGAAAATACTGGCTTTTGTTGATATTTAAATTTGATATGCTTATCATTTTGCATCAGAAAGTGAAAAATGAGAAAATGCTTCTTGCAAAGAGCAATAGAAGACTTGCTCGTTGTTAAGTTTGCCTATCTTTACCCCTGCAATCAATTTGTGTACTTCTAATTTGTGCACTATTGATATATGAAACCAACTACTGCAGTAGTTATCTATGAGGACAAAAACTAGCCTGGACTTAATCTCTTTATGATTAAGATCCTTTTAAGGAGGCAATGAAGTTGAAAATTTGAAAAATACTGTTTCTATGTGTAAATGGTAAACTGTGTTAATTTTGCTGTCAGTTTAGACTCTAGGTACATACCTCCCTTGGCTTACCGCATTACAGTATAAAAATATTTTTGTATTCTGTTTTAACTGATCAGGCACCCCCTTTAATCTGTGTAGTGATGGTGAATGAAAGTCATACTGATAAGAGTGGAAAAATTCACTCAGTTTCTCTTTTAAAAAAAAAGTTGTTGAAAAGGTTTGTTTTTGGAGTTTATCAACTGTTTTGCTGTTGCTCATATCTTTGTTTAAGTAGCTGTGGATGTTGACATATGATGCAGTTTTATTTCTCAGTAAGCATGGAGTACGATTAATATATATTTCTTTTTTTGTTTTGAACTTATCTCTTGGCAGAACAATGTGAGAGGGACAAAGCTCGTGTTCTTGTGCACTGCATGTTTGGAAAAAACAGGTTGACCATTATCTTGAAATAAGTTTTCTTTCTCAGTGAAAGGCAATAAGAGAAGCATACAAACTACAATTCTCACACAAAACACAAAGATCAGCATGGAAATGTATAAATAGGCATCACGTACCTATTGTTGTGGGAGAGTCTTATAGGTCGTGCTTCTGCTGGTTCTCCTAGTGGTATTTGTAGAGGATCCATTGGACAACTTGGCCATTGGTAACTATTGAATTAGAATTATGGTCTTTTTCACAGGTCACCGGCTATTGTAATAGCTTACTTGATGAAGTGTAAAGGTTGGAAACTTGCACAGAGTTATCGGTGGGTGAAAGAGCGGAGACCATCTGTTCAGTTATCAGAAGGTATGTAAATTGTTGGATGCTAATCTGCTTGTGAATTTTCAGAAAGAAGCCTTCATTGCATTTTTTTAAATTTAATCTGTGCTTCCTAGTTGAGTCTGTCACGAAAAAGCACAAAGTTGTATGAACAAAATCTGAAGTACCTAGTAATTTCACTTGCTGAATTCATTTTGCATAATTCATTTTGTGAAGTTGCCTAAATTATTCTGATCCTTATCAAATTTTTGGCCTATGATTTCTTTCGAATTCAGTTGCAAAATTTGGAAAGAATTTACAGAAATTCCAACATTTGATTATTCAAAATTGCAGTTTCAGAAAGAAAATAGATTTTTTTTTGTCACCATTGTTAAGCAACTGATTTTAACATATGTTCCCTGCAGATATCTGGAATTGACGTCTCCTTTCTCTCTCTGATTGAAATAATTGTAGACATAAAATATAAATGCTCTCTTAACATTTTGATTGTTTTTAATACTTGGTATAGAATACTTAAGCTGTTAACAGTGCTTTTAATAAATGACTAAAACTCTGCTTTGTATGTGTATGTTATAAAACTCTTTTAACTTACTATTGCTATGACGTGCTGCCTGTTGAGAATTGCAGATGTGTACCAGCAGTTGTTGGAATATGAACAGAAGATGTTTCTGCCAGTTGATAGTAGCAATACCTCCCAGCTTGCCCCCCTACCGGCAGGTGTACCATCCTTTACCTTTGGCTTCTCAAAGGTTAATGACCCAGTTCCCGTTCCTGCTTTCAACATTAATTTCCAAGCAACCTCCATTCTTGCTCATCCGCCTTCAAGCATTCCCCCACAGGAGTTCACATTTGGTGCCGGCCAGGTTGAGAATAACATCTCTGAAACCCCCTTTACTGCCAATATACCTAACCCCAGCAGTGACATTCCAATGGACAGCTCGTAATTTGCCGGTTCATAGTTGGGAGGGTCAGCAATAAGCCAGAAGTTGTGCGAGTTTGCCCACTTTGGGGAACTTAATATGAAATTCAGTTGTAAAGTGGGGAGTAAATATCCAGACTATTTCGTTTTTGAGATTTACAGCGTGGCTATACTGTTGCGCCTTTGCTTCTTCCATCCCATGTTCTAAAAATGCACAATATGAGCTGAGGTTATTGTCAAATCTTATGCAAGATATCCTTTTTCATAGAGATGTCCGTTTTGGTTATTACTGTGAACTTGATACTCTGCTAGTACACATTTGTGTTTGGATCAATTCACATGCTTCAGTGTTTGAATCCAAGAAGCTTATGCAGCATTACTTATTCTTGAATGCCAAATAAAACACAAGTTGAACCGCGTACAGAGAAGAGTAATGCCTAACACTTAGCTCTTTCCTATGACACGAGTACAGGAATTGGGTGAGCAAAAAATATGTTAATATGCTGTATGAAGTTCGAAGAAGCTGACGCTTTAACATTAACAGCAACATGACCCAAATAATGACGACATTGTGTTCTTCCCTAAGAGATAATGCGTGACGAAACCAAAGAAACTATTCATATCTAACATCTCTGATGACACATAAAATCAACATTGTCCATTCTGAGGACACAAGGATTTTGAAATCATTGTGCCATCTTCTAGCAAAAGTCGAGGAACGGGGATACAACTACGAGGAGTCAATTATTAGCATTCAGACATGTATGGCACCTCGTTTTATTTAGCAATACGTCCTCTTTAAATTCTACAATATCACTTGCAATGTACACTTCTGTCCGTATATCATGGGTATAAACACAGTGCACAATCCACACGTTGAGCACATTTCTTTGCATCCAGTCTAACACAATGCACAATCTACAGGCTGCTCACATTTCCTTTCATCCAGTATAACACAATGCACAATTTACAGATTGCACACATCCTTTCCAGTTTTGTATAATATCCTTCATAACTAGTAAGCAATGCATGTTTCAAGGGAGGACTTGGCTAGCCACAATAAGCCTGGATCATTCCGCTTCAACACCAGATAAATTTCTACTTTCCCCATTTCATCTGAAATAGCATCTTCAATGAAACCAACCAAATGAAGAATTTCCAAGGCAGCTGCAATCACAGGAGGCAAGTTAGGGATCCGTCAAACAATCTGCTCCAAACTGCTAAACTCTTTAATTTGACCATTTCTACTTTAGTCTACACAAATTTCCATCCCCAAAGCTCATATAGATTTAGCAAGGTAAAATTTCGAAAAGGAAAAAGATACAAACCTTTGTAATTTGCAACATTCCTTTGGATTATCGGGTTAGCCTGCAACATAACATCCATTAATTAATCAAGGATTAGATGAACGCATTCATAGCAAACCATCAAAAAAGAGAAAAATTACAGTAACAAAATTCTACCTTCCTGAGTCTTTTGTACTTTCTCTCATCAGGATATTCGATCACATTCCTGCCAGCAAAGACAAATATTTCCAGCTTTTATCAGTAATTCTGTGCAAGAACAATTAAAAACTTTGAGGAATAATAAATTGTATGGATGTATTTATAGAGCATTTGTTGTGTACTTCAGAAAAGAAGCAGCGGCAAATGGTTGTAAATCATCAAGCTAGGTAGTCATACCTAATTATCTTAAAAAGGGTTTGCAGGACAGTAGTTGCGTCCAAAGGATTAACTTCCAGCTGCAACATCTCAATGGCCTTCTGCAGACGACTACAAACAGCAGTCACAGAGTCTTGGATTATTCTTATTTCTTGATCATCTGGATCTGGCTCATCACTTTTAATACTGGATATTCCGTATGGGGGCACCATATTATCATCAGGATCAGGCTCATCCTGCACAACTTTTGCCTGAGATTCGTCTGGATCAGGTTCTGTTTGACCCTTATATAGGTGGCCTTCATCTTCCATGGTTTCTTTTATTAATGAAAAACCACGATCAAGTCTTGCAATGTCCGTTTTTTGTTTAGCCTCCGAATCATCTGGATCAGGTTCAGCACTGCTTTTCCCATGCTGAATGGTGCTTTCCACCTCCATTACCTGAGAGCCAAGAGGAACAGGTTTAGCCACAACACCAGACCTTGGAGAAGCTTCTGAATCATCCAGCTCAGGCTCTTCATATGGATTTGTGGCTGCCATCTTTTTCCCAGTCTTGTAAGGGTTGGAATATTTTTCAGGTTGCAAAGCTTCCCCCTCCTTGGAATCGTCGGGATCAGGCTCAAACTTGTTCAGACTGCCAGAACAGTCATCAGGATCAGGCTCATGACCTTTGCACTGAGCTTGATTTGGACTACCAATATCTGGATTTTCTTTTTCTACTAAATCTATATGATGTGGCTCTCCATCTGTAAAGAGCCCAGAATCATCGGGGTCAGGTTCTTCATGTACTTCAGATACTCCCACGCTGTTAGCTAGACGACGATAAGCAGCAGCCACTGAAGACGCACGAGCACTTGGCAATTGGTCTGAAACATTTCCTCCAAGCTTCTGAGAATAATTCCTACTATCTCCAATATAGAAATTGTCTTCATAACGGTCAGTATGCCTGACTCCACTCAAGGTGTGGCCCCTTGATTTTGACCAATCTAAGCTGGCAACTTCTTGGTTCAGCTGCCCAGAAAATACATTAAATCAGGTAGGGCTGCAACAAGTGAACCATGGAATGAACTCAAACAATACTAAACCCCACGCATAACTACAAGCAAGCACATAAAACTTCACCTGCTTATCAAGAGCGTAAAAGTTTGCATCATGTTCTGAGTATATCATATGAGCCTGAAAAGAAAAAAGTATTCGTAACTTCTCTGTAAGCATTTGTGAATGAAAACCTAATGCCAGTAACCAAAAATCAGCCAAAAATAAAGGAGCAAATGCAACAAAGTTTGTTAGTAATAAAGATTACAAGTTCATGCAAGAGAGTTTTCTTGATGCTTTCGTATTTTCTGAAACCCTTGAGATCATCCGTTCGAAGACGCAGAGATATCTCTTCTCCGTGATTCTGAGGGAACAAGTGAACAAGGATTATGTCTGCTGTATAATACAATCACCTATTTCAATATGTTTAAAATCACCTTGTTAAAACCGAGAATGCATTTGGGACTTATGCCGACGTAACCAACAGGAGCCAACTCAGTCATGATTCCTACACACCAGCGATGCTATAAAAGCAGGAATGAAATTATTAGAGGTAATGCAAGTTAGATTATGTGAATACTAATACCAAAATAGTGCATATAGAAGTACCTTGTTCATAACAGCAACTATACCAGGATCTGCAGCAAGCATGTGCATTCTTTTTAATGCCTCTGAAGCTGGAGGGTTCAACTATAAACAAAGAAAAAAATCATCTTAAATCAGTTCAAAAGAAAATAGCACATTCAAAAAAATACAAATCACCATAAAGCACATTAAGACTGTACAAATTAAATTTCACGATGAGTTTAATGCATCTTCACGTGCACCATCGAAGATCTAGTCAGCTAAGAGAAGTTAAAGCCACTGTCAAACTTTCACACAGCATTCCAAGACAAGTGAACAAAACTTGAAAAAACTAATATATGCAACCACATAAAAAACCAAAAGTAGAACAGATTCAACCCAATAAAAGGTATAAACATTACATGTTTTACAGTTTGAGGCAGCCAAGGTTAATCAATGATTTTCCAACTAAGCCTGGCATATGTTCGCTAAAGCAATATTTCTTATATCAGAATTATATTTACATTCCCTCATGTCCTCCAGCCAGGTTCATTTGTCATCAAATATAAACTACAGGAATTTATAAAGTTTGACATTACCATACATCTAGCACCAACTTAAAAATCTGTTTATTAGTTCCCAGGCATAATAACTGCCTTATAGTTTCCTCAATTGAAAACGCACACGTATGCATGTGTGAAATTTAAAATGATAGTGTTGTTACCAAGTGGTATTTAACCAACATAAACTGGGGTGAAGCAAGGAGAAGAGTAATTTGAAAAGTTCAAAGCACCTCTACTCCAGGAATTTGAAGAGTACGAAAATCACAAAAGATGTATTGTCCTTGAGGAAGTTTCAGTGGGGCACGTGGCCCATCTAGCATTCGCTGCCTTAGTCTCCTTTCCTCTTCCTCAAACCCAATTATCCTCAGATCTGCCTTCTCACTTTGGAGAACTTTGTCAACTTCATCTTCAGACACTCCCATCATTCTGATGGGCTTCCCCTAAATTATAAGAAACAAGTAATTAATAACATCAGAAATCTTGGTAAAAGATCTTTCAGAATACCTAAAAATGAAGGAAAAACAGGGATAACATGTTTGCTTTCCTGAATTGTCCAAAGAAATGAGAAATTTTAAGCATACTCAAACAAGTACCTCAATAATAGAAGCTTCTTGCAAACTTAAGCTTGAGTGATCATTGGAGAAAGGAGACAGCAATTTTGAGCCTCTGTTTTGAGGAACAATAAAACGCACTGTATCTGCCTTAACAGCCGTCAACTTCTGCAGCTCGTTGCCTAGCTCCCTGAGAGAAGCACCAGAATTCATTTCCACAGCATACTTATTGCCCCTCCATATAACCGAGATTTTCAGCAAACCTTCTGAATCTTGCATTTTGCGCTGCACAAAACGGAAAAAATAAAAGAACATTTCTTGAATTAACATCATAAGCAATACATTAGGACGAATAAATCCCATGTAACTCGAGAATTAAGGACAAAAATTGGTTACAGACAATCCGAACACCATAAATTAGCTGACACAGAGAATCCTATTGTTACGAAATGAACTGAAGCGTCCAATTTTACCGGGCGGCCACAGAACCATAATTTAGTTAACAATAAAATGAAATCCAGATTCAGTTAACATACTAGAGCGAGTAAGATTACCTAAAACTGACAAAATTGAACAAAAACTTCACCAAGAACTCACAATCTTCAATGCCCACATCTCATTTGACTCCAAAACATCAAGTTAAGGAAAGAATTCAAACAAAATCAATCAACACCCACAAAAAAACAAAGAGAAGAGAAGAAACACCCAGGTTCTACAAGCTTGGTCCAAACCATGCTCCACACGAAATCAAACATTTACCTAAAAAAGAGATTATGAAGCCCCTATCTAATAATTGAAAAGAGCAAATTTGAAGAAATTACCTTAAGTCTTGACGGAATTTTTGCTGTTTTTCCTTTTGTGATTCTACAGAAAAGTATACGACCGAGGTATGCTATGTAAACATCGACCAAAAAAAAAGGGTACCGAACTGAAAAATCTTGATGGTCAATTTACTTATATAGGCATCGGCGATTAGGATAACGGGCGGCGTATTTTGGACATTTTACAATAGGGAAAAATGCTAAAATGAGCTGTCACCTGATGTATGGTTGTGCACCACGCATGTGCTGGCGTATGGTTTTCAGGAGAAGTCTAGAAGAGGAACTCCGACAAGTGGGTCGTCCTTTTTGAAACTTGACTGCAATGAATATATTTTAAAACATATAAGAACCTTAATGATGTAAAGACACGTGTTTATAAGCCCAAGCAGTAATTTTCTAATCATGTAATGCACCCAATGCAATCATATGATGTGCTCTACGGGACGAGGAGGAAAATGGCCATTTGATTCAGTTATTGTTCATGATTCTCTCGTAATTTATAATAATCAAGAAGAGCTGCCTAAGTTTCGCATCAGCAGGTTTAAGTTTGTTGTTACCGACTGCGGCGCCGCCGTGGCGACCGCTGCATGCATACAAAGAGAGGCAGAGCAAGGCAAGAAAAACAAGAAGGCAAAGAAATGCCATAAATAAATGATCAACATGGTCCCTGAATCTTTACCAAGCTGGATAGGAAGTCATACACAATGATACTAAACGTGATTGACAAAAAATAAATGATTGTATTAGCCAGAATCAAAGAAGACTGCATTATTATTGTCCCAGTTAAAGACTTGTTTTGGCTTCCGGCCACGAATGAATTCTTCAAATTTGCAAGCAATTTCAACTTGTTGCTCCTGATCATTAACTAATTACCGATTAGTATTGCGTTTAAGGGCTCCACAGCTGATTTCTCGCGCTGCATATTTGTATCTCTCACCATAAAAGTGCATGCTAGCAGCATGCTCAGGCCGAAAACGACCATTCCTTTTGACATTTTCTCAATAATAAAGGTCACTTGAAACTGCAAGTAATTTCATTTCTCTCTTCTCTGCAATGTTAATATATGGAGTCTAGAGGGTTCGTTAGCAACTGTTTTTCCTATCCCTCTAGTTACGAGATTTAGAAAGTCGAGAATTTTTCTGAGAGTTTGCGTGTATTGGACCAACAAATTCTGATTATGCAGGAGTTTGGTTCGCTCACATGGTAGTCTTTGGAGAAAAATCACCCACTACAAAGTTTTGGCCATTCATAGTGGATCAATTCCGGAAGCTCTAACCATTGTTTTCTTCCTTTACCACCCCCACCACGACATGCATCCTCTTTGGTATCCTTTACACATACTTGGTAAACTTTCACATCCCTGGGGAATTTCTGGACCGCATGCACGGGGGCCAAAGCTATAGTCTTTCGCCTCTGCATCTCCTCCAGAAAAAAAGCTTGCTAAGGGCATGCTAAAGCAAGAAAAAAAATTGCACTAATATATAATTTGATTCCATTGATCGATGTAGGATGACACGTAATGCACCAATTTCGTAAGTAGGAGAAATCCAACAATGCAACTAAGCAGGATATCAAACGATTGAAACAAAAAAAGGAAAATTACTTGGACAGAATCCAGCTTGAGGTCCCATCATATATATAGCAAAGTTATTGGTTTCAGGAAATGCGATTGGAGATTGTGGAAGGTGAACGGCCAAGAAAGGGATCCGAAATATTCTTTCTTCTTCTTTTACTACGCCTGCAAATTCTAATTGATTTTTATCCAAATTAACATAAGATTTGATTTGACATCATTTCAAATGATGGATGGATGGATGACAGTGGCGTCAGTATTTGTTCTCAGGATTCAATTTATAACATTGGTATTGATTCTTTTCAAAGACTCAACACCAGTTAAGAAACCTCGTCGGTGAGGAGAATAAACATTGATGGATACAAACAATTTAGAAAAGAAGTACAGCAACAGACTTGACCCTTCAACAAAATAGAATATAAAATACTTTTAATTAAATCCATCTTTAAGTGTTTATCACATGGTTGTATGTAATTCAAAGCTTGCTCTTATTTCACGAATCCATGTTTCGCTGATGTGTTCTGTCAAATTCCCCCTTCCAGCCTACGCCGCAGGAAGAACGTATCTCTAATCACGACGGCATCGATGGATTGGGTTGCATCCTCTTTGGTATTCATTACGAGGGACGGGTGGAGTTTTACATCCCTTGGGATTCTGTGGGCTGCATACACGAGGAGGACTAATGTTCCTTTTAGAGAAGCCTAAGTCAATTTCTTTTGCGTCTATATCTCCCACAAAGAATGAGCTACCCAGGAGCACGACAAGACAAAACAGCGTCATTGCTTTGGGCACCATTCTAACCACCAACGAGAAAACTGGACAATTTCTACTGCTAGATGCAAGATGTGATGGAATAAGATGACAATTTGTTGGAGATTATGTAGCCAAATTACTGCCTAATTATGGCCCTTATATTATTAGGCAGTTTAAGATTAGCCTGGCTTTTTTAGCTAACCAAACCCTGTGTCTTGTTGTCTAATCTTATTAATAGCAAATGAATCCTTAATCCTAGTAAATCAAAATGACACTAGCCACGACTTTCCGATGTATAACCTGTCAACAGTTTGTTATTCGCATCTAGTGTTTTATTTAAAAGGTAATAATTGTCAAATTTCTTGCCTAATCTTTGCAGAACAAATAAGCAATCCTCACAAACCAGACAAGTTTAAGCAAAATCGAGGAGGGTTTATTAGCCTGAAAGGAAATTGGACAATCGAATATGATGTTGAAGTTTCTATTACTATTACAGTATTATTCTTAATTTTCTTCCCTTACCCGCATTGTTCCAAATACGGACCAACCCCGAGATGATTTTGTCGCGGCCAATGAAGGACTTGTCGTCCACATCAACTCCATTCATTAATGCAGGGGACATATGCTGGCTAAGTTTAACACGATGCCCAACCACAATTTCATTTATTGGCCCTTGAGCCATTAAAATGCTCATTTCTTAGATTACAGCAAAAATTATTTTTATGCAGTCCTGCTTCAGCAAATCTTAAATAATTGATGGCATCTGTTTAATTTGCAGAATTAAATGAGACAGCAAGAAATGTTTGAGTTCCGCAGAATAAATATACAATGCCAAATTCACACAATACCATTCATTCCTCCTTTTATATTCAGGAATTGGAGATTGGAATATTGATGATGAGGACTGATGAAATCATTTACAGGGAAAGTTGAGAATCCAACTGAGATTTAAGGACATTCATAAGCAAATTTATCAGAAAACAAAGCAGCAGTGGCATCATCAAACTTCATAAATGGGTGCCAAATGAGAACCAACCTTTCTGTTGGAAACCATTAATGTTGTTTCAGGTTTACTTAATTGAGTGTACTGTCACAACCACCCTCTTTTCAAACAGAATTGTCCCGCATTTATTTCCACTTTCTCTTATATGAATCCCTAATTTCAGTAGCCTCTATTTCATTTGCAACTTAACCCTTATCTGCATGAAGCAAAATAACCAAATTTCATAGAAATTTCCAATTTTAAAATCATTACACTCCTTGTAGAATTTCATATGCCTCATTCAAATCAAAATTCATATTAACTTTTTACTTTAATCTCATTATCAGAAGTATATAATCGTGTCGGCGCCTGATCAATCTAGGATTTTAATTGAAACCAGACCAATTACCCTTTTGTGGTTCAGCTATAGCTATCGATGATTAAATCTTTTCGTGATCTCAACCAGAGATTTTTCCGTAGACTAATGCGGACATGAAATTAGTGATAAAGCATAGTGGCCACTAGCCATTAAACATCCACCAAACCTCTTCATATAACTAGATCAACGGAAAGTACTTCCATATAACAAGTCCATTTCCCTGCAAATATGCAATACATCTCCAAACATTGCCAGAAGACACTGACAAACAGAAATAAGATGGCATTGGTACCCATTCCTGGGCTCTTGTTAACGCTTTTAATTTTACAGATCACCATAGCAAGAGCAAAAGTTCCGGCAATCATCGTTTTTGGTGATTCATCCGTTGATGCAGGAAACAACAACGTGATTTCAACGGTCCTGAAGAGCAATTTTCAACCTTATGGTCGTGATTTTGAAGGCGGCCACCCTACAGGACGCTTCTGCAATGGCCGCATTCCTCCTGATTTCATATCTGAGGCTTTTGGACTCAAACACACAGTGCCAGCATATTTAGATCCACTGTTTACCATATCGGACTTTGCCACCGGCGTCTGTTTTGCGTCAGCCGGAACTGGCTATGACAATGCAACCTCCAGTGTGCTTGTAAGTGAGCAAATGCATGAACAAAGTATATCAAGTTTTCGTATACAATTTGAGTTTGTGTCTGGTTTGATTAAACTTGCAGAATGTGATTCCCTTGTGGAGGGAATTGGAGTACTTCAAGGATTACCAAGACAAATTGAGAGCCTATGCTGGTGATGCGGAAGCAAAGGAAATTGTCACGGAGGCTTTGTATCTGATGAGCTTAGGAACGAACGATTTCCTGGAAAATTACTACATATTTCCTCTGAGAAGAGCCCAATATAGTGTTAAACAATACCAGGATTTTCTCATTCGAACTGCTGAAAATTTTATCAGGGATTTACATGCTCTTGGAGCTCGGAAAATTTCCCTGACTGGAGTTCCTCCAATGGGTTGTTTGCCACTAGAGAGGACAACAAATTTTCTCGGCCACCATGGTTGTATGGCGGAATACAACAAAGTGGGCTTAGAATTTAACACCAAGTTGGCGAGTTTGATGCCAAAACTCAACAGGGAACTTCCCGGAATGAAAATTATGCTTTCCGATGCATACAAAACTTTCTACAACATCATTCAAAAACCCTCTTTATATGGTAAGTTTTTCATATCCACTCATGAATCATGATTTCTTTTGCTCACTTCAGATTTTCATTTTAGTACCGAAATTTCTCATTTGCTTTTGATAGATATCCAAATATTTGGAATATTGCCTTCCCAAGAGTACTTGGGTGTTCTTTCTAAAGCTGTCCTACTCAATTGCACTTCCCATAGAAGCTAATTGACAGTCTGCAACTAATGGCATGACATCAGTAGTTGATGAAATACTAGAGTGTATCTAAAAACAGAATGACCGTTGAAAATTTTAATTAGAGATTAATTAACAGGCAATCACATTGGGTTGGGCACACAACTCTTCTATGATGAATTAGGGATTAATCTTTTTATTCTTAATTAAATTATATTTATTAATAAATTTAATTAAAATAAAATTTAAATCTTTCATTATTATTTCTTTATACATTTATGTGTCTCTAAATTTTTAAAAGTCATTGATTAAAAAAGAAAACTAAGAGAGGATTCTTGTCACGAATCAATGCATTAACTCACCATACTATTTGATTATCTACTTAAAAAATTAAAAGATTTGGCTTCTTCAATTTTAACGAGTCAATCTTCTCTTCTCCTTTTAGTTTTGAGTTTCCTAATCTTATGCAAAGAATATGAAATTGTTCTTTCTCTAAAAGCAATTGTGTCTTTCCATGACTGGCAGGATTTCAAGTTGTGGGAAAAGCATGTTGTGCCACAGGAACATTTGAGATGAGTTATCTCTGCAGTAAAAACAATCCGTTCACATGCAAAGATGCAAGCAAATTTGTGTTCTGGGATGCCTTCCACCCAACTGAAAAAACCAACAAAATAATCTCGGATCATATAATTCCTGATCTCTTAGCAGCTTTTGCTTGATTCCAAGGGTTAATAACGCTTTTGTGAGTGGACTAGCCACCCATATCAGCATTTTCATATCTTAATGTCACAGTATTTCGGGTTTCGTTCATAGTTTCTCTGCCGTAAATCGTAACATCTTTTGGGTGGATCAATGTGAATACGTACTCTTTATCTCTGAGCAATCAGTGCTTGCATGGTTTGTTGGAGTTTGATTTGATGCGGGGTTCGTAAGCTTCGCTAATTTATGCATACGATGAATCGATAAAGAAATTCAAGGGAATGTCACAGAACCATTTGAAATTAGTGGGAAATCCGATACGTTAACCCAATTAAATGCCATTCACTTTCATTGCATCTGTTTTTGTTGAAACTCTCTTCTTGCATTGATAGGCTGTCTCCTTCGAAAATCACATATTCAATCTATGGTACCAATTTCAAACTTCATTGCCAATTATTCATTCTTATGTAATAATAGAATTAGTCATTGATATATATTTTGTGAACAACATTGATCATATTACCAACAATATGATTAATATTACTAATATTAAAAAAAAATACAAATAAATAAATTTTTGACCTAAAATCAAATCAATAT
Organism: Xylocarpus granatum; assembly: GCA_019650275.1. Classification (NCBI taxonomy): domain Eukaryota; kingdom Viridiplantae; phylum Streptophyta; class Magnoliopsida; order Sapindales; family Meliaceae; genus Xylocarpus; species Xylocarpus granatum. Next base: position 307,419 of record BNST01001902.1, on the reverse strand, counting down.
TCCACTATCACCTATTTATAATATATATGTGTTGGTGAGCTAATGAAACTTTGGAAAGAAAAATGAAATTTGAGCCCATTTTTTAATTTGGTTGGGTATTACACGAAGTGGGTGACCTATGATTAATATTTGTATCTACATCACAAGCATGTTATGGAGTTACATGAATTGAGTCTTACATGTGAAGACAGTGTTAAAACTTAAATATTATTGCTTTAACCTTGACCTGATGAATGAAGTTTTTAAATCTAACTATTATACATAATGATACTTAAAAGTTATACACACCTTCTCTTGTATACTCAAAGTAGTCAATGTGATACTTGTTTTTCATATTACTTAAAAGTTATATGTAATGATTGCATGCATGTGTTGTGGCAGAATCTTTGTTTCTCCATTTTTGTCTAATTTTGTTAGTAAATTAATAAATAGTTCAAATCAATGTCTCTCCCTCTAATTAAGAATTGTCTGCTTTAATGCATTACCCTTTTAGCTATCAACTATTTTTCCTCAGTATACCTTCTACTTTCCCTTTTTGGTGTTGTGTAATGAGTGGGGTTGGGAGAATTGTTCTTTTTAGCTACAAGTAGAAGATTTACATCTAGATATACAGTGGTAAAAAAATTTAAATTAAATATAAATCATGTACATATGCATGTGATCTATATACAGTCACTACATGCAACCCAAGTGGTTTACTTACTCTCTGGTTCTAGTATTTTATTATCTTTTATATTCATATGTTGGTAAATTTTTTAAAATTAGGAAAAGATATCATGGAAGAACTACTGTCAGCAGTTTACTCCAAAGAGTAAATTTGGTACTAGGAATGTGTTGGGAGTATTATTAGAAGTATGCTTTAAATGACGCAGCTTGTTATAATTTAAAACAGAAAAAGCATTAAGCATGGACCTCCATTTCTGATGGAAAGCTTTGAATGCCTTGACAAAATGTACAGTGACTTGTCACTTCTCACGGGCAGTTGCTGTGATCTGTGGCAACCACCAGGAAATTGACATTAAAGACCATCTCTTCCATCTTCTCAACCCGTTTTAGTCCTTCGCTTTTCTGTGATAACTCTTTCGGTGGTAGTAGGTGTGCATTGGTCTAAGTTTAGCCTTGTTGTCACTCGTCCACTTCGTTAGAATTGTTAAGGATCAAAATCTACATCCTTAAATTTCAAGTATTAATTAACTTGGTAACACTTGTGAAAAGAAATTGTGAATTCTTGACCTGAATACAGTGTATCTGAAAATGGACCAGCCAACTAATAAGTGACAAATACTCTTTTAAAGTCTCCGAACAACCATACATCCCAATATATGAACCTTATATTTTGAGACAAAAAGATAAAGACCGTGGTTGCAATCACAGATGCATTACAAAATTTTGTGTTTAATGCTTGGATGTTCGCGTTCTTTTTGTTCCTGACGCTTAATCTGTTATATTCTCAGTCTATCACTTTCCTCTTTGGAAATGGGATTACAGAAACCATTTTTTCGTACCACTGACCCACTTCATAACCCATCCTGGCCATATATTACCAATAACTAGTACATGCACAATTAATAATGCAATAAAAACTCAACGACTTTCTCCACTCACGTTATAAAAATCAACTCTCATTTACTCATCTCCGACTGTTATATTTATATAGGTAAGAATCCCATCTCCGATCTCATTGGCGAGGAAGACAAGGAGGAGGAAATTTTTAACGATGGGTTACAGATACTCCATCATACTGTTTCTTTTAACTCAGTTTCTTTTATTTGTTTCCGAAATCCAAGCAAAAGTTCCGGCAATCATTGTGTTTGGAGACTCATCCGTTGATGCCGGGAATAATAACTTTATTCCTACGATTGCAAGGTGTAATTTTCAGCCATATGGTCGTGATTTCAAGGGTGGCCAGGCTACCGGAAGGTTCTCTAATGGAAGAATTACTACTGATTTCATCTCACAGGCTTTAGGACTCAAACCAGCAATACCGGCCTACTTGGATCCCGCGTATAATATTTCAGATTTTGCCACTGGTGTAACCTTTGCTTCTGCTGCAACTGGCTATGATAATGCCACTTCTGATGTACTAGTAAGTGTGGAATCTTATTACAAAATAATTAAGAACTCTGCCTTAATCTCTTAAAACTCACATGAACTTAACATTGGATCACGTTTGACGCGAAGAACTCTGTTCAGACTTGTTTTTAAATGCTTCAGATTTACTTTTACCTAGGAGTTGAAGTTTTTGGGTTTCTTTTGTTTACATTTATGCTTAGAATATAACACTGAAATTAATCCTTTGCCTTGTAGTCTGTGATACCTATGTGGAAGGAGCTGGAGTACTACAAGGAATATCAGAAGAAACTGAGATCTCATCTCGGAGACAACCAGGCAAACAGAATAATCAGTGAATCTCTACACATAATCAGCGCAGGAACAAACGATTTCCTGGAGAACTACTATGCATTTCCCCCCAGTCACCGAGCAACTCAGTTCTCCATCACAGAATACGAAGACTTCCTTTTGGGAATTGCCCAGAATTTCGTCAAAAATCTTTACAGTCTAGGAGCTCGAAAAATCTCCCTGGGAGGGCTGCCTCCAATGGGTTGCATGCCATTGGAGAGAACCACAAATGTTATGGGACAACATGAATGTGTGGAAAGATACAACAATCTGGCTTTGGAGTTTAATGGAAAACTGAGAAGTTTAGTGATGAAATTGAACGAGAAGCTTCCTGGAATCAACCTGGTGTTTGCAAGCCCTTTTTACCCTTTCATGGATATTATACTAAGACCTGCTACTTACGGTATGTTACCGCATTTAATGTCATATTTGTGTCTTTCTTACAAGCTCACGCCAATTTCCTCATTTCTTTCTTTGTTTTTCTCCAACTGCTAGGGAGTTTGGCCATTAAAAACTTCATACCGGTCAGGCTGGTTATGAGGTTTTAATGAATTCTCGCCGCCAGACTAGCTACATTTCAATGTCTTTATGCAGCCAGCAGTTTTTGTATTTCTCAGTTCACACATGAAGTCAAATTGAATTAACTTGGGTGTTGTTGATAACTGGGATGCAGGATTTCAGGTTACAGCATTGGCCTGTTGCGCAACGGGGATGTTTGAAATGGGTTACGAATGCGCTCGCAATAGTATGCTTTCGTGCACAAATGCTGACAAATATGTCTTTTGGGATGCCTTTCATCCTACCGAGAAAACTAATCATATTGTCGCAGATTACGTGGTCAAGAATGTTCTCTACAAGTTTCTCTGACAAACCATGCACATGTACAATGCTTACCAGCTCCATGCTATAACCCATGTATGCACAGATGCATTGTACTATATGTAATGTATCAAGGAAATCCGTATGTTTTTGTTTTAGATTTTGATCAAATAACTCCTCATTTATTTCATTCCTCGTGATGAATACCAACTTCAACCAATTGCAATAAATTAGGGTTTCAATAGTGTGAATCAAAATTAACCGTAACAAAAAAACAACAATGGCACAAGTGCAAAGATTGTGTTGCCCTGCTGCTTAGAATGTCCAAACATAAAATTTATCAACAAAAGCTGTACACTTTGTTCCATTCTTTTGGCCAAGTATAAAATTATATTAATTTATAAAAAAAAATTAAAATAAAATAATTATACAACGCCAACATAATTAATATAATAAAATCATTTAATTAACAAAATAAAATAATTATTTATTAATTATAAATAAAAAATTAAAAATAATTTTAAAATTGAATTAAAATCAATTTTTTTATTTTTTTATAATAAAATATAATATCATTAATTATAAATAATTTAAATTAAATTTTAATTTTTTTAATTTATATTAATTATATTACGTATCATCGTCATCATCAACTTATTTATTAAAGTTTCTGTTGATTCATGTGTCCTGGTTGAAACCATTTTTGGACATGCATGCATGCAAATTGGAGTACGACAATAACTTACATGGAAGGAGAGTCTTTGTATGTACCGCGTAGTAGTGGAACCATTCCAGCCTCGAGGATTCCACCACCTTCCTGCGTGGACCTTTTCCCCTCCAGTCATGCTCACACTCGTTTGCCAGGAAAGAAAATTCCACTTTCAATGTTGGTCTTCCAGTCTGAGTCTTCGTAATGAATACCATCGTTTTCTTTGTCAACGTAAAATTTGCGTTAACCGCGTCAGTCAATGATCACCCAATTCAAAGAGAAGCTTTGGGAATAAAGTATACGAATATTTCAGAGACAAGTTCAAACCGACCAAATTGAAAACCAAACTGATTAGTTATGAAGAAGCTCTGCAAGAGACGAGAAGTTCACCCATCACCGGCGCCGCCGACAATCGGTGAGCACTTATCGTTTCTTCCAGCAACAATTCTAACCCTGGCAGCAGCTCTATCGCCTGAAGACAGAGAAGTCTTGGCCTATCTCATCTCCTGCTATGGCAACAGAAATAATACAGATGACAACTTTACGGGACCCAACAAAACTGCCCACAAGAGTTGTGTTGATCACGCGCCTTTGTTTCATTGCAACTGTTTCAGGTGTTACATGAGTTTTTGGGTGCGCTGGGACAAATCACCCGACCGTCAAGTTATACATGAGATTATAGAGGCATATGAAGAAGGCTTCTTTCGAGAAAAGAAGAGTATGAAGAGGAAGAAAAGAGGGAAGAGAGCTTCCGATGAGTTCAACAATGGTGACAAGAACGAACCGGCTGACTTAAGATCGGTGGAAGTGAGCTGCGATCGAGCTGAGGACGTTGGTCGTGGTGAAAAATATGGCAACAACATGGAACCGGAGATCAAAGGTTCTGTGTCGAAGATTATGAGTTTTCTTGCTGAGAGGATCTGGGGATATTTGGAGTAGAAATTAGATCAATTTTCTCTTGAACGATTGCCCATTTTCCTAAGTTTGAGAAAAGGGGCCAAATGAGGTCCTTAACAGTTTCTCTGTGTCGTTTTCTCGAGTCTTAATTTGTCCTTTTTCCAGGTATCGATGAATTTCTGTCCTGTAATCACAGAAATGTACCTGGTTCTATTTTACATGCACGTACGTACGGACATATGTATGTACAGGATATCCAATCTCTTTTCTTATGCAAATTAAATTATACCATTTTTGCAAGGATTGCATTCCATAATACAGAATATTGTACATGGTATTCAATATGGATTTGGGTGTATTTAGAAATAAATTGGGTGGATATAAGAAGATCACTCCTTTTAATGTTACAAGAACCTTATTTGAGGGGAAATCCAAGTCCTCGAAGCTTAAAGCCCAAGTTAGGCCCGTTTAAAACTACACCGGTCAAACCCCGGCGCACATTAGCACTGGCCACCACAAACATCCATTGACTGGTTTACGGTTACAGCTCTCTACATCATCCTCGTCAACCACGGAACCAAAAACTTACTCATTTCTCCATATCGATCAGTATGATGAATGCTCTCTTCGACGCAATCAACGATCGAGACCTCCTCTCCACGCACGACCCCACGGACCCAACCGCACCGGATCTCCGCCTCCTAATCACGCGCTTGGAGTCCCACGCCCTTCAAATAAAATCCAAAGTCCAATCCTACATTGCATCTCACCACCACGATTTCGCCTCGCTGTTCTCCCTCTGCCATGACGCCGATATTCTGGGACTGATTTCTGATTGTACGATTGGTAAGGAAGTCAAGGAGATAATTGAGAAAGTGAATGATAACATGAAAGAAGCGAAGATGAAACGGTAAATTTTGGAGCTGGTGAGAGTAATTGCTGGAATTAGTGAGAGGTTGAAGCGAGTGAAGGAAGGAGTGACAGATGGACAACTTAAATTTGCTGCTGAGGAGCTGAGGGAGTTCAAGAAAGCTTTAAGAGTTGGTGACGACTGTATCCCATATGTAGTATGTTTGTTAGATGTATGATGTATCGACATGTATAAATGTGCATATACATATGAGCTAGTCATCTGGAGTTTGGCAGCCCTTTCGTTAGATACAAGATCTCATCATCCAGTGTTGTCTAGTAGAAACCAAATAACTGCTGCTTGTTTTGTATCAATTCTACCTGTTTCATTGTGTTCAAAATTTTGCCGGAAAATTTAAACCCAGAAGAAAGGGTGATGAAAATATTAGATCTAGCGGAATGACAAACGAAGCTGATGCAGCTAGTTGTGTTCTCATCATGATTCGACCACTTAAAAGAGGGAAAGTGGTAAGTTTTTGTAAAGTCAGCACCTTATTGGCAGGATACCTGTAGTGCAGATATGCTATTTGTATTCGTTTGTACATTATCCTTGCTTTTGAAAGTGAGGAAGAAATGGTTAATAATTTAGGCAAGCAATTGGGCAAATACATGAACTGTATGCAAGGAAATTCAAAACTGTGATGCTTCCATCCATCTTGTTAAATGCTAAAGAATTTTTCTTTTTCTTTTTAATTTTTCCTTGCTTTTCACTTGTTCCATGGATGAATCGCATTGCCTAACTTCCTCAAGGTTAGGGTTTTTGCTCGGTGTTAATATCATTTATCTTTGATTATGACAGAGATGTCGCAGATCACGGGTCAGCACCTCATAACAGTAGTTGTTGATAACCATATTACCTTCCTCAGAAGCAAAACCTTGAAGGGTAGTAGCATTTCTACTTCAACGATCGAATAATCATTAAGAATGGACTTAGACCAATCCTCAGCAGTAATCTGTTCAACTGACAAAAGACAGTCAATTTTAAATACAGGAGCGTTGGTAAAATAACTCACGACACAATGACGACGCTGCTCATAAGATCCAAATCGTTTTTAGCCAAACTTCTCATGCATTGTCTATCTCTTCTTTACTGTTCAAATCAATTCCCTCAACCTTGCTTTGAGCCTATTCGGCCATGAGTTCTTCGAGGGAGAATTCATCTTCTTCAATGATTTGTCCGTCTTTTCCATCCCATGGTTCTGATTTCACAATCACAGGAGTGCCATCTAGAGGCAAATTGCCCTTTCCCCCACGCCCAGCTTCCTTGACAAACTCTCTGGAAAAAAAAATTTTAAAAAAACAAATGGAATACACTCATGGTATGTTCATTTGAAAATTGCATTCAATATGAAGCAGAAGCATTAGACTTACATGATGTGGTCGAGCTCAAATGCACTTTTTAGCGGGGTATAAACTCCTTTCTTCACATTTAGGGCTACCAGAGCTGGATAACCATAGCCACCAACACCTACACGATTCGCAAGATCTGGTTGTTTACCCGCAGCTGCCCAAACATAGCTGTAGAACAGAAGTTTTGAAGTCATAACCAGAAGATTTTTCAACCCTTCAACCACAAAGATTGTGCAATCTAAACTTCATAGTATTATTGCATATTATTGATGTATACGCTATCATCTGCAACAGACAAATCTAGGGTAGTCTTGTACACGTGCCTGTAAGGACTCCTCTTGAATTTTTCTGCGACTGATAAAATCATCTCAAGGTACTTGTTCCTTCCTTCCACCTTGGAGTCCAAAATATCAGGAAGAAAAGAAACAAAGCAGATGGCTGCTGAGCCACACTTCTCTTCCATGACATCCTATATAAAAAGATAACAATTTCATGGATCATATTAGCTCCAGATGAAAAGAAAAATTAATAGGAAAGACAATGACTTACTGGGCCAGTAAGCTCGGAGACTTCAGGTGGTGCAACATTTGTTTCCAGCTGCTCCAGAGCAAATGATTCAATAGCTCCAGCAGTCCTGGCACCCTCGTAAGGAATTGGGCTGTCTTTGTCAGCACCAAAGACCAGGATGGTGGGGAATCCTTGGACATTGAATCTGCTCATCAAAGACTGGCAACAGCACTCCATTAGAATCGAATTGAAAGTAATTAAAAACAGCAAAATTCAAAGCAATACAGTAGATGAAGGCATGAGCTACATGTCTCAAGTACATTTGAAACCCATAAAAAAGAACACTTGAATTTAGAGGTCCTAGCTAAACCTGGAGAACTTATTGGTGCTACTACAATTAGAAAGGCAGAATCTTAATATAAAACTGCTGACAATTAGAAAGGCAGAATCTTAATATAAAACTGCTGTGATATTTGATAGAAAAGATTCAATATTACCTTATCAGAGTCGCAATCAATGTGACCCAGTTTCACTTTGCCCTTCAAGTTATTAGCAGCCTTCTTCCACTCAGGAGCCAGCTTTTTACAGTGCCCACACCTTGAGAAAAAGAATTTGGACAAATTTTATCACATCACAAGAACAACATTTTATGTACTTAGAGCAGGCAAAGATTAGCAACCTTCTAATAAAGAATGCACAAACAGCTAGATGGAAGATACACTAATCTAGAGCAAAAACAATGATAAATGTATCTGGAGCTTCACCTTTCAAAAGACTAGCTTTTAACATTTTGCATAACATGAATAGATATATACCTCCATGCATATACATACACCAGTGCAACGGAAAACATGTACAAATGTCAAATTAGACAATTATTCACTACCGGCTATAATACATATCTTCCGATCATTGAGGGGAGGGCTTGTGTAGAAACCAATGAAGATTACTTCTAGTTATGAGCACTTACCAAGGTGCAAAGAACTCCACAATCCAAAGATCTTTGCTTTTGAGCACCAACTCATCAAAATTGCGGGAATTCAATTCTGTGGATGAATTAGGTTCAGATTTATCACTTGATCCTCCAGTTGCTTTCCCACTTAGGCGTTCCTTCAAAAGTACCTTAATCTGTATACAGATCCATACTGGTTAGAATATGTGAACTGATTTTCTTCTCATGTTCTAAGCAATAAGTGTGAAGGTGATCCTCACTATGCGATAACCATTTTTCAAGCACTAGAATCATTCGGCCATATATCTCTAGTACAATCAATCAGTTATTCAGTCGATACATATTAACCTTCCTTCCTCATTCTTTACATGATTTTGGTTCTCATGGAAGTCGTCTTCTTCATATTTCATTACAAACGACATTGAAAACTAAATATGGTGGGAAGCATATGACATCCACAGACTGTTTTCAACTAGGGTTCCAGATTGGATAGGCAAACGCGTGAAACGGAGCACTTCTAATGGGACTGAACAATGTTCTGCCTTGTTTCAATGGCTATATGGGCTGTGTTTGAGTTTCAAGCTCACTATCCAATCCCATTGATTTATCTATAACAAAAACAAGGGGTCGCATACTTTTGTGACAGCAAAAGAAGTCATTTCTGGAACATTTCAATGAAGAAACTATGACAAACCTGTTGGAGTGCAAATTCTGCAATGGGTTTGACATCCCTAGCCCCTTGGTAATCTACTGGAGGCTTCCCTGGTGCAAACACCTTGATGGTCGGGAATCCTCTGATCCCATATTCCTACAAAGCAATCAAACATCTTGAGTCATTTCAAGGAACAACCACAACTTTGAAAATAGTACAAATGCATATAATAACCCAAGAAAGCATCAGATAACAATGCTTCTATATCCATAAAAGTAGAAATGATGTGCATACATTTATCTACCGTGTCAAATTGCAGATCTTGTTTATGATCATAAAGAAAAAAAAACAGATTTATTGGTTATTATCAGCTATTCAAAACATAAAGAAACCTGGGCAAGGGACTGGTGTGCATCAGCATCAAGAGCTGCCACAGTAGCGACTCCTTTCAAGACAGTAGCTGCTTTCTCCCAGATGGGTGTCAGAGCTTGACAATGACCACACCAAGGTGCAAAGAACTCAACCAGCACAACCCCATTCGAGTTCAGAACCTGCCACCAATTCAAAATTCTTAATTTGTAAACATCAAGTCTTCAAAATTTAATAAACTCTGTCTCATCTGGAGGAGTAAAAAGGCACCTATATCTAGTGGAGATAAAAGTGAGAAAAAGCTTTGCCGACATGAAATATAATTGATTCAACACAAAGGTTGTGAACAAGCGAAACCATTCAATAAAAGAACAAACCAAAAATCTATATTAGTTTAGAGAGAGAGGTATGATTAGAGTTCATAACAATTCAGAGAGAGGTACGATTGGAGTTCAATCACTGATGCTTTAAGTAAGGATTTCGATGCAGTGAGAAACAGAACAAGCTTTTCATGGCACAATTCATCGGGATACACTGACGAAAAGAGTAAAATTCTTGTTCTCTATATAATTAGAAACAAAAAGAAATGGAAAATAAAATTCAAAACACTACCAGAAATCTAAGACGATTTGAACAGATCTACTGTATCCGAACAAGCAACTTCAGTTACACAAAGTCATAAATTTCGAATCAATGAACCGACTTACACCATTTTGGATTCTCAACTAAAACTCAATGGAAAGTCAATTGATCATGCTACAGAAGATAAGTGGAGGAGTGATCAATTTACCTTGGACTTGAAGTTGTTGGGAGTGAGCTGAACTACCGGTGATGATGGACCGTACAATGCATCACTAAGACTGAAGAACGCGAAGAGCGAGAAGATTGTTAAAACGACAAACAACGGTGATCTGCACATTTTTGGTCACTTCTTCCAGAATTTTTCGATTTCTTTCCCTTGGAGCAAAGACCTCCCGACGAAGAACAAGGAAGAAAAACCCCTTCGCTGAGACTGCTACGTGTGAGCGCCAATACAATGTTTCCACGTCAGCTTTGCACCCTTTGATAGAAGCTCTTCAGTCTTCACCTCCTCGACGAATATTCCAAAGCACGGGATTTCTATGCTTTTGCGCCATCGTTGCAACACGTGTCCAAAATGAGAAGAGAAATAAAATAATAATTTTATTTGAAATTAATTTTCAACCATAACTAACAAAAAAAAATTCATAAAATATTTTTAAAAAAAATTAAACAGAATAATTCTATTAAATTAACATAATTAATGTAATGGTGATAAAGATTTATCCCACTTTCTCTGGAGGATCATGTTGGCATTTTCAGCCATGACATAATCTGCACGGGCATAATCATCTCTGTACAGAATCACGAGCTTATCTCCTCGATGATTTTTGATGCTATCCAGCAAGACTTTGACATCAGAAAGAGCATCTGCGACTCCATAACTGAGAAAAAGGGGAAAATCATTTGGAATGCTTGCCATGTTGTCCGCTGGTGGATTTGGCTGCCCGTAATGCTTTTTGTTCTCTTCTTCATCATTGTAATGGTTCCTTCACTGATCACTGTCGAAAATTGTCACGACTTTATTAAAGATTTGAAGAGAATTGTATTTTAAAAGTTCAAAGAAACTTACTCTGAGCTAGATGAATCATGTTCTTGGTTGCTGTTGCCTGAGGTTCGTGTTCTAGAAATATGTCTACTATAGAAGAGTTCAGGCAGCAGTTCTGGCCTGTAAGAAAACATTCCAGGTGTGCAATTGAAGATGAATCCTAGAAACTGAGGGATTCTTTTACTCATATTTATACATACCACCTGTGAAAGAGATTAACAAATTGGTGCAGTCAACTCCAGCCTTTTTGCATATATCCTTGAGAAATTTGATTACTGACTCCCTCTTCAAGGAAAAACGATGTCATCGATCTCAAAAAATTTGGATGAGTAAACTCATGAAAATGGAAATGTTGAATTGAATCCTCTTAAATTGCATAACATTCTGGCCGGCGTCCTACCCTCTTGGAGCAAACGGGTATAATGCCGGTCAAAGAAGCTAAGACAGATTGTGTGAAAGTTTCATGGGGCTGAATTAAACCCAGATAAAGAACGGATTACTCACCGCAGCTAGAAAATTTTCTGGCAAGCGGGGAAGTCATTTGTCCAACATAAGCAATTGGACTCAGTAAAGCAGCTGATCCCAACATGCTCACCAGCTGGTTCTTAGAAAAGGAAGCTAGAGCAATAGGAGTTCCCTACAAGATGAATTAAGAATTTAGTTTTTTCTCAGTTGTTCGTTGTCCGAATTCTATATCAAGTGAAGCTATGCAATTGTGAAAATCACCAGTGAATGCCCAACATGATGTAGTCTCTGCCCAGCTTGATCACGCACGTATTGGAATGTAGCAGGAAGATCATAAGCCGCGAGTTCATCCCATGACCAATTCCAGAAAGCCTATAACTCATAAAAATGGTGTAAATAGATATCACCAGGATAGAAATTAAGACAAAATTCAACGGAGAAACATAGCGAGTCATTTAGGACTGAGTGATTAGTGCTCACGGCTATATTTTGTTCCACATGTAATCGCAAGCCACACGTCATATCCATTATCAGCCAATAGGAATGACAGTGACTGTTCTGGAGTTAGTAGCAGCCATGTTATTGCATCCTGCCTCCAATCCACAGCATGTTACATCAAAATTTATCAACCAGCCAACAATATAATAAAAATCAGAAGTACTAATAATTAATAGCTCATGGTCCAACAAAACTGGCGGCCTGTTTCCCCGTTCACCACCTGATCGCCCCGATGGAATTCCCTGCATGCTGAGAATGTATCCATCTTGGGTAGTAACCAACCTGAACCCCATGAAAATTCCACACACCAAACAATTAGTAATTGGCATAAACTTAAGAAATCCGAAAACCGAAGCAGTGATGAATCTATTGATGTTGAAGTTCACCGAACATTCTGTGGAGCTACATCATCTGATCTGGAACTTCTGTAGAATCCAGGAATGTTGTTGCCTTGTGTTCTTCGCGAAGGTAATTTTGTTTCTCAACCATTGACGCACAAATAGCATCACTGGATGGTGGGAAAATAACTTTTCCTGAACAATCCAACTGCTGATCCACAGAAAAGAACCACTACAATAATAGAGATTAAACTGTTGGCCGTCTTCATTTCTTTAGTTTTTTTGTTTTGTTTTTTTTTCTGTTTCCTGCTCCGACAACTTTCAACAGATTAAGCATTCACATGAAAATGTATTGAACATTCTTTAGCAACAGATTGCATTAAAGGTTTAAATAAGTGGGGCCTGCTCTCCGAATATTTGTTACGACCAAAACTAGATTATTTAATTTAGATTTCATCGCTGCCAGGATTCCATGTTTGTACTAGAAATTCTCATTGTCGAAGATGATTAGATCTACGTGGCAGAATGTAAGATAAAATATGTGCAATAAGAAAATGTCATCCTGTGATAACTTTCTTTGTTTTGCTAGTAAAAACTGTAGATATGGCTCCAAACAAAGCGTCAAAAACCTAAGACCCATGTCCTTATTACCATGAAAGTAAACTATTGAGCTTGCACGAATTCAACTTCTGTCAATCAATTAGCATGCACTTAAGATTCTCTTGGAGAAAGCTGTTCTTTATTGCACAACCGAAGGAGTTTCGAAAACAGGTACATAAATATTCTACCCATTCTGTTACTTATTTTCAGGAACATGAAACTCAGTTTATTCATCACAAGACAAATGCTGATGCAGTAGTAAACAGAGCACGTTATTTTCACAGATATATCTTCAATTACGCTTTAAGAAAGCCATGAGAGGATCATATACGACTGTCTTAGCATTCACACCCATGATAAAATCCAAATGAGCATAATTATCAATGAACAGAACTTCCAGCTTGTTTTTAACGTGATTTTTCAGGCCATCCAACAAGAGTTTCACGTCTTTAACATCCGAAAGAGCATCTGCTCCACCATGGCCTAGGAAGAGAGGAAAATCATTTGGTGTGCTTGACAAATTGTACGCAGGAGGAGTAGGTTGTCCATAGTGTTTCTTGTTCCCATTCTCGTCTCCGTAATCATACATTGCAAAAGTTCCATTTGTTATCACTGTGCAAAAAAGCAGGAACATAGAGAATCACATAAGTAATTTTATACTTCAAAATAGGCTTTTGTGTTGCAGGAATTGGGGACATTAACTCTGAGCCAGATGGATCACGTTCCTTGTGGAAGTAGACTGAGGCCCGTGGGTCAAGATAACAATTAACGCGGAAGAGTTTAGGCAGCAGTTCTGACCTGCAATTATGAAAAAATTCTAGAAGCCAGTAATGGACGATGAAAATTTCCCAGCCTGGGATCCAATCAGCAAATCAGGAACATGTATGCTACCTGAGAAAGCAGTCAGCAAGTCACTGCAATTCATTCCTGGTTGTTGGCAAATACCCTCAATAAGTTGGATTGCAGGCTGCCTGGTAGAATAGGGGCAACAGATTAAAATGAACTGTGATACATATAATTCATGCATAAAATTTTATCATTTTCATGATACATTCTGCATCAATCTTGGTGCAAAAAAGGTGAGGATCAAGATTGAAGAGTTTTTACCCCGTTGGCTTAAATTCCCCAAGATCTAACCAGTAGGAAACCTATCTAAAGATTAAAAGAAGAACAGTGACAATTTAGATCATACGAGTATTCTGTATATAACAACTGAATAATCAACTTTGGTTAAAGGCAATGGTATTTACATTGGCCATTATGCTTTCAGCGGAAGCTGCAACAACCTTGGCAGTTACGGAACTTGGTATCATATTATCATATGCCAACAGAATCCAGGAAACAGCGGTAAAATGAGTCAAATATCACTTGTGAATGCCCAACATAGTGCAGTTTCTGCCCTGTCTCATTATATACATATTTGAACATAGCAGGAAGATCAGAAGAAGCCAATTCATCCCATGACCAATTCCAGTAAGCCTAAAACACCAACTCAAGATCTTTAGCATCTTACAAAAACTAGGAAGATCAACTCGAAGGAAACCAACATCAAGAGACAGAAGAAGAACCTGGTCATTAGGACTGAGAGATGAATGTCCAAGGCTATAAGTAGTTCCCCGATTGTTGGCAAGCCAGACATCAAAACCATTATCTGCCAACACGAGTGCCAAAGTTTGTTCGGGAGGCAATAGTAGCCATGATTCTCCATTCTATATCATCATACAGTTATCATTTATTATCCATTTCTCTTAGGTTATCAACCTGGATTCCATGGAAATTATCAAACACTAGTGTATAAGCTGCTTACGCTGAATAAACCGTGCTGTAAAAAAACAGGAGGCCTGTCTCCCAATGCCCCACCTGATCGTCGTCCCACTGGGATTCTCTGCATGCTGAGGATATAACCATCATGGGTGGTTACCTAAAACGGATTAAAATTGTGTCACATTAAGTAATCAGCAGTCATAAACCTGTAAACTTCGCAAAACAATATAAGATTTAGGCATATTACTTTATGTTCCTCACAAGCATAGTCTAGTGTGTTCACCACTGTCTCGCACATACCATCAGCGGCTGGCGCAGGAGCCAATGGAGCCTCGGCATCCTGAAGTTTGGTCAGAAACAACTCTGTTCTAGTTCCATCAGTGGATCCACACAAAAGAATCATTATTAATAGCGAGGTTAAAAAAACTGTCATCTTTGTATAAGTTTCCTGCTCTGAACAAAAATCAACTGCTGTTGGGAATTTATAGCTTTAGAGAACCGAATAAAAATGTTAACTTTCCTGTCAAGTCTTTAGCATCTACAGATTGAACTAGTAATTTAAACAAGGAATCAGCAAGCTAAGTTTAGATGGGATAATCCAAAATCCCCACGCTGTGAACCAAGCAAGGAGTTGGCATGAACATTAGATTTCATCAATCTTCATATTACAACAAGAAATTCGAGGTTTTTTTTCATGAGAAGCCTAATGAGCAAATGTGGCCGAAACGAAAAGCCAAAACACATGCACTAAGCAAAACGCAAGCTTCTTTTATTTGGGTAAATTATTTGATGACTTGTTGATTGCATGTAATGTAATATACTATAATATGCGGACTTTGCTCATATCGTTTCAGTTTCTTAGAAGTTTGGCAGCTAGTTCAATTGTCAACTACATCCAATTAGATTGTAAAAATATAGATCATGTCTCGATACCTACAAGAACAGAACCAAACAACAGATCGGATTATATTCTTTCTCGTCAACTTCAAACAGAGAATAAATTGTCATTGATCTTGGCCACCCGTTGCAATTTTTTCCCTATTTTGTTTGTTCTTTCTCCAAAGTGAATTACCATAAAAAATGCTGTCACTTCTACAAAAGCTAACGAGACTGATGAATTCATGTGGAACTATGTTTTGGAGGAGTGTCTTTCATAATCTTTTCAGATGTTTAGACCGACGTTTCTGTAACTCTGGATGTAGTGTAGTTAATGGTCTTCTGAGGAACAGGATTTGCCACGCTCTAGGTTTTATTTGCCCTAGCAACTGCCACCTTATAGGTCTTATCTGCCCCAACAACTTCATCAGCTCCCTTCCGAACTTCCTAGTTGCATACCATCGTCCACCTCGCCAGCCCAAGCCATACCTGCAATTGAGCAGAAGAGGTAAATGAGCAATTCAGATGGTGGAGTATGAAATCTTTCAGTAGACAAGTGTTATTTTGGGTTGAAATCTTTGGTAACTCCTAGCACGAAGACCGTACAAAAAAGAAATCAAACCCACCGTGTCCACGAACCCAAATAACAGTTTTAACCTATTGTCATTCAATAATAATAAATATGTTCCAATTTTATTATAAATTGCTAAAAACACTAAATTTGAACCCGTGCCATGAAGAACATAACCTTTACTGGGTCATAAGTTCTTACAGAACTCGTACGATCCCTTGACTTTCTCCTCGGATTTCACAATTTTTTTGAAATTGTTCTTTTGACGAAAACGATTCTTTCGTTCAACACAACAACCAATGATACAAAAAAGAATAAAACCCTTCAAGAGTTCAATCTCAATTTTAGAGAAAATGGCTAAATAAAACATTGACCGCGAGATAGTTAACAGTTAGAAACTAACCCAATAACTAAAGTGGTTCCGGCAGTGGCCATCAAAGTGGCGGCACCTGACCCAGGATCAACAAGCTTTTTAAATTCTGCATGTCCAACCTGGTAATTATCTTGCAACGGCCACAAAAGCAGAAAGTAAATGCAGCCGACGGATACCACGCACAAGAGAAAGGAAGAGTTTGGAGGGCAGGGAAGACAGACTTAAGTGGCATTTATAATCCCCAGAACAAATCAATTGCAGGTTCCAAGCACTAATAATTAAGCCAATATAGTTCAAAGCAGTTGAAGCATTTCCGGCCCCCCAAGATGAAGCACCGCAAGAGCGGTAACCATTTAATATTGAGCAACCAATACTCACAGCTTTTTCAATTGATTCGAGCCTTTTTGATCAACTTTTGGTTGATGAAGATGGCGTATAGAATTCCTGCACCATCATTTAAGCATCTAATTATATTACATTCTAATACTTAATCAAGGCAGTCAATCACACTAACTTGGAAGTAGATATAGCAAATTAGCAGAAAACAAGTACCATATAATTCCAGTAGATGATTCTTTCTTGCTTATGCTTCAGCAAAATAAGGTATCCCTTTTGTTCTCTAACATGAATTCCCTTCAATTTCACAAAATCAAAATTACTTAAGGAAATCATAAGTAGGTGCAAAAAGGTTTAATTTTGCTCCAATCCACAGAGGTGTGTCGCAAGTTCCAACTGAAATACCACCCAATGGCTCTCAAATCTATCCTCAAACGTCAAACATCGGTTAAAAAATCCGAGAACAGAGAAAACCCAACCTTATAATATCTAATCGAGCAATCAATATAATAAACAGAACCAATGAAAATTAACCGATACGCAATGACTTAAACCCCATAATAAACAGAACTACATTATAGGGAAGAACGAGTACCTTGGTGGAAAATGTAGGCGTCCTGCACGTCGGCCCATGAATTAAGGGCTTAAGTTGTTTCTTAATTTGGGGCGCCGAGAGTGAACCCAGGAGGGATGTCCGTCTAATTCTCAGCCGCTGCATGATGCATCTGACTCGTTAGTTAAACTCATACGAGTGTCGAGTTCTGCGCAAAATTTATTGCGTTTCCCACTTAATCCCCCGTCAATTAAGAGGTTAATTACTTAGCTATTCTGGACCGTCGAATTCAATTTGAGAAAGAAAGAAATGATCTTGAATGACGTGCAAAACGTGCCGACCATTAACTGCTTTTTCGTTTAGCGTGGTTAAATTTCACGGGTAGGGGCAAACAAACAATGTGGTGGTTAGATCGTACGCAACGTGCGTCCGTTTAGTTTTCTGACGTTTTGCGTAGACAACGCGCCGGTAACTTGCGCCGGGCGGTAAAGGTAGGTTTGGTTAATTTTGTTTTCCCTTCACCTCGTGTTCTTCTTCATGTCTTCATTCAATGTTTTCCTTCACATTCAAGTATTACTCTCTCATCGACAATTCTGCTAACAGTAAGAGTTTGGACACCAAATATAAATGGTAATGGAAGTTTCATTCAAACTGTAACCAAAATGTGAACATTCGCAAGAACAGTCTCACTCTAACAAAGATTGACAGATGGGATTGCCTGGCTTAGATTCTTCAAACATGTTTCAATGAGTGCTTTTCTGATTGCTATGTGGGAATGGGTTCATATATCCCACCAATGTCGAACATTTCATTCCCACAGCAATCAGATCAAAACATTTGACCAAACTTTTTATCAACAAATAATGTGTATCATCCCAGAAAGAGGAAACAGTTCAACTGTAAGAGTAAACAAAGGAATCTTTTACAACTCTTTCACCTGCATTTTATTTGTTCACCACGAAAAATTGCCTTCCATGCCCCACTAGTAGCTTTCTGACCCTCATATTCGCCAATCAACCTATATCCTTCCGCAGAAACACAGGTGAAAATGGGGGAATGTGAGGTACAAGTCATGTATCTCCTTTAAAGATGAATGAGCAACAAAATGGTAAACGACAAAGAGAACAAAAAGGAGTGATTCAGTTTGATTGACTGTGTGGAGGATCCAAAGAATTCTGTGCGGATTGTGGTGGAGAATGATCCACTACAGAAGAATCATCTGGATTCTTTGTAGCTGGGCTCTGATGCTTCATGCTCTCAGCATCAGAATTCTGAATCCAATTGGGAATTTTTGATGACATAACAGGAGAATTCTCAGATGAATGAGTTGTTGGCTCAGCCTGACGTGTCATGAGAGCTGAATCCAGTACAGATAGCGGCGGAATGCTCAAACTGTAGTTAAAAGAATATCCTGCATAGGGATGATCAAATCTACAAGTTGGGCCAAACTTGCAGATGCCATACATACTGTAATTCAAACATACTGCTTGCCCCTGCCCATGGAAAACAGAATTCATTCCAAAAATGTTAAGTCATACAAACATCAGAAATTTGAATACTTGATAAAGTACAAAATAACCATAAGGGCATGAGTAGCTCCAAAAATCTAAGAATGCTGTATGGACTACACTGTTCAAAAGCATCCATAATATTCCCAACTGATCTCTAAACCATCATTGAGCAAAGAAGTTACAAATTACTGTGCATGCCACTATGTTTGGAATAGATAGAAACACCTGATGGTCTAGAAGGAAGGCTAAGTAGTCTTATTGTAATAAAAATCACTTACAGGTCTTGAGGGAAGACCAAGGGGGCCTATATTACTTGCTGCTGGTTGAGCAATCCTTTCTTTTGGGTGATGGAACTTGCAATCAGCTCCATATTTACATGTCCCAGTGTTCATATAATACCGGCAATCTGCTTGATCAGGTCTCTCAGGTAAATTAGCACTCAATGTTGCTAACATGTGAACCTGCCCTCCAGTAGCCAACTCACCTTGATTCCTGGAGTCATAAATCAGATTTGATCCGGCAATACTCAAAGGGGACACAGGGCTAATGTTTCCCTGATTAAGAAATTAAAGCAGAAAATGAGAAAAGAATAAGAAAATATTCATTTCAACACAATGGAAATTTCACACGAAAATGCCCAAAAAATAATTAACTCATTAAAACAATTCAAAATCATGGCTATTGATGAAAATATGTACAGATTGTATAATATATAAGCACAGATGGCATGATAAGAAATTAGAAATGCAACTACTTACAAGAGCACAAAGTTAAATGACAAAGTCAAACAACTCTTCATACAAACATTAGAGAAACCAAAAAAGAAGGGAGCAGATCTACTTCTTAATGGTCATCCAACAGCAGATTATTTGAGATCTTTCCATCAGTGCAAAAAGGCAGAAAATTTTTGTCCAAACATCATTGCATGTGGTAAGCCACTGAGGACCCATAAATCTCAGATGCAGTGATAAGCTCACAATTTTCCTTGCATCATTGCTAATGCTCCGAAATCAAGATAAATTTAATATATTACTGTTTCAAAATTACTTATAAGGAAAATGCCTAACAGAGGTTAAAAATAATCACTCATGCATCATTGTCCAAAGGTAACCTCCTTTTGCATCATGACAGACTTATAGTATTATAAAATCAATCATAATTTGGAGAGACATTGTGTTGATTTAAGAGAGAACTCACAGACCATGTAGGTGTTCCAGCCTGGTGCAGGGACAAGGCCTTGGGAGGGAGAGACAATTACAGGCATGTAGTTCTGTGATCCTTGTAAATGTGGGCCAGTTAAATATGGAGACCTTGGTAATGACCATGTTGGAAGGCTACCTGCATACGGCAGACCTGATGAAGGAAGCACCGATGACGCCATAGATCCAAATGAAACAGATCCAGTTACAGGTAAGCCAGTTCCAACTGAAGACGGCTGAGGATGATGAAACTTGCACGCAACTCCAAACTTGCATGATCCAGTCCGAATGTAATAAGGACATGACTTCTCATCCTATAACAAAAAGAACTTAAAATTTAAGAATTGTATATGCAGTTTACATACTCCATGCACTAAAACAAGCCAAAAATTTTTAAGTGGGAATAAGCACCTGACGCATAGGAAGACCAAGAATGTTGAAAGAGACTGGTCCAGCACCATTCCTATCCTTTGGGTGATGATATTTACATGTTGGTCCATATTTGCAGGTTCCAGTCTTTAAATAATACTGCAGCATGCATTTGAGGACAGGCAGCTTCAAATTAGAAAAGTTATAGCTTCTAAGGTTTATTTTTTACCATGTACATGAAGGATAATAACTGGTATCAAACAAAAATAGAGAATTGCTTAAATTTTAAGAAGTTGAAGATCTCTGAGGTGGACATCACCCTTTTTATTTCAAGTAATTTCAAACAATTATATAGAAGATCACATAAACATAAGCACGTTATTTCATTTAACTCAGATCAAAATTCTACTCCCCTAAAATAATATACAGCATGATATATAAATATCAATGGCAAACTTATGTTGTCATCTAAAATTGGCAGGACAAGATAGAATGCATAACGATTAAAAGCACAAATTTCTGTTTAACTTAGACTAACAGACAAAAAGGCAATTGTTTATGGACATTACTAGAAAAATCTTTTAAACCATCTCATTGCTCAGGTTACTCTTCAAAGTGAATTTTGCATCTTGTTTAGAGGATGCTCACACAAATTCATTCATATTTCTCTTTAAAAGAGTTCATATGTAGTGTCTCCAAAGAACTACTTTGACTACATTATCTCTGCTAAGCAGTGCACAGGTGATAATGCTTCCTTTACCATTAAAAATTCCTTGCTAATAAATCACATAAAGCTAATGGCAGTATAAACACCAGCAATATGAATCTTCACAAGGAATAATTATACCCCACAGTCGGGTTGTCCAACTCTCTCTGGAAGTTCTTCTCTGAATTGAGCACCCTGTTTAAATATAATGTAATCAGACTCCAAGACAGAATATACAATTGAACTACACCATTTATAACAAGCAAGAACAGTACATGCAAAATAAACATGAGTGCGAAAGAGAGAGAGAGAGAGAGAGAATTTCAACATCAAAATAATACATAGTCTGAAAGCAATTTGCACAGTCAATTTACATAGAACAAAATTTACACTGCAAAAAACATAAGATTGTCAAAGTGAAAAATCTTAATTACCTGTGCAGCATAAGCAGGATGATTGAAACGACAATTAGTTCCATAACCGCACAACCCAGTCCTCAGATAATATAGACAATCTGGTTCACCTGGACGGTCAGGGTATGGGCTTGCTTGGGCCACGTCACCCCCTTCTTGATTATCATGAATTTTCAACCTCCATATTGCTTCTGCATTGCACAAGAGAAACGCAACACATCAAGTTCACATCCTTTCAGCTTTGTATTGGTTGCATAACAAAACCCAAGATTAAAATGATTCAAAAACACAATTCAAACAAGCTTTAACAGCTTTAGATTAAGACCAGCAACAGAATTCATCATCGTTCATAACCTCAACACGCATCGTGTCATTAACAAAAATTCTCCAATGCACAAACCCACATCGTCAAATATCCCAAAAAAGAAAAAAGGCTGAAACAATCCACTAACCACAAATTAGAATAATTCACTAAATGTAACCAACAAGGAAAATATCTTAAATAGTCAATACAAACAAGTTACAAAACTTTCAATTTCAAAAATTCACAATAAATTTTAACGTTAACAGACTTAAAATCATTCAAGGAGTATGTTATGCATTGCATCAACAATCAGAGTCATTGAAAACCAAAGTAACCTCGTGGCAAAGGCGCTAACTAGCGAACAAAGTCTTAAAATTTCCAACCAAAAACCTTACAAAACACACATTGTATCATTGACCAGAACAAAAACTACCAGCCCGTGATCACAAAACATCACAATCATGTTTCATCAAACAACAGCATATTAAAAAAAATACAAAAAAGACCAACCAGATCCCGGTATTATAAAAAAAAACTACCCCAAAAACTCCCACTACCTTCCATGTTATCAGCGGATTGATTCGACACAGCATTGTTCTTAACCTGACGGTTATCTGGCATCGGTGGTACAGAATTCATGCACACCCGTCAACTTTCAATCAAAACAGACACAACCCAGAAACGATTTCTCAACCCTCAACACAAAATCATATAACTTAAACCAAATGATTATATGATCATCAAGAGCAAGTGAGAGGAGAGGGGTTTTTTTAATCTTTTTTTGGACTTTTCCTTAATTTCTGAAGAAAAAGTAATCGGAACAAGAGAAAAATAATGAAGAAACAAAAAGTAAAATATATTCCGAATTGATTAGAAATTCATTAATTCCCCTTTTCTCTTCTTTTTCTTTTCCACGATTCTGAGGTATATTATGTGCAAACTTTCGGATCTCTTGAGTGTGAAACCGGCAAAAAAAAATGTGAATAATCAAACATCAAAAAGTGGTAAGCTTCTTGGGCTCTATCTGGTCCGAACAATAACATTTGGTTCTTTTATTAAATTACCATTTTGCCCCCACAACAACATCTCTTTTTTAGTAGTTACACACCGTATTGTCAACTTCTTTTTTCTTTTTTTAACATTTTATGAGAAGATCCTTTGCTATATTATGTTGATTTTACTAAATTAACCCTGATTTAAGAATTGCTTTGATGTTCCGATCAATCAATAATTAATGTTAAGAAATGGTATTACCATGTATATCTTAATTATTAATTGTTAATTAATACGTAAAATTAATTAAATTTATTTTTATTTTATTATTGAATAAAATTTTGCACTCGGTAATGAAAACGTGCAAGTTTTATTCCACATTAAATTCAAAAAGAAGACAAAATATTTTATTTACAATATTTGATTAAATACTTAGAAAGTAAAAAAAAATTGTAATTTATTTTCATGGAAACATTCATAGCATATACTAAATTTATTATTATTGTCATAAATTTAAGGGTATTTATGTCTTTTAGTCTCTTAAATGGGCGATGAAACGAAGCCGTGAAAGTCACGTGCATAAACTTGTCCGAAATATAGGACGTTATTTGTTACAAATTTGAAAAAAATATAATAATATCATCATCGCCGTTACGGGCACGAACCCGAGAGGCGGCGGTGAGCTGGGGACCACTTGATTTGAATTCTTTCTGGGACCCATTTATAAAGTAATTTGTCTAGTCAATTCAAATGACATAAATAGCCTTCAAATACGGGCAATTAATTTGGTTCAGAATAACGGAGAAATACGAGCGAAATGAGTAAATATGTCCGGCAATTTTTTTAATTAATTAGTTGTTAAATTTAATTTTCGGTTAGAGCGAAAGATCGTCACCGTCAAAAGGGCTCGAGAGAAGGAGACTGGGCACGTGAACGGTTGCGGTGAAAGCTGGACCATTTGATTTTTTGGGGTTCATGAGTAGAGCCGGGCCCCACAGACCAAGGAAAGAGAAAAGAAACGGATTTTGTCTGTCTCGGGGTCCGCTACAAGTGGGTCGCAAGGTAGGAGATTCGGACGGCTATTTAGTCGCCGAAAATAACCTAACGCGACCACGACTCTCTATCTCACGCCACCGACAACGACGTCGTTTCAGCTTAGCACCATAAATATCCATCCTGTCCTTGTCATATGTTAACTGCCATCCTATCCTACATGAATAAGATTTTCTATTTTCGCAGTGGACCAAATTGCCCCTACCGATGCGAAAGAGAGAAATCTTGAAGATACCGCAAAATTACAATAAATGTCTTAAAATGTTATTTAATTTATAGTAAAAGTTTGAGGTTAATTCGCTGTTATTACATTAGTATAATTAACTTTTAAAATGAATAATGTATAAATACAAAATTTATGATTGGTAAATAAAATTAAAAGAGTAATTTTTATATAAAATTTATATTTTTTTATTAATAAATATATTTCTATTAGTTAAATAATTTTTTTTATAATATTTTATATTAATATAATAATATCATTTTATTTAATTAAATAAAATTTTTAATTTTATTTATATAAATTAAATATAAGAGAGGAGGGATTGGGAACTTACATTTACGCGGCGGCACCCACCTAAATTATGTCTCTCCCAACGGCCAAATGTACAGAACATTTATGGCGGGCGAAAATGACTCCCTTACAATAAAATATTAAATTAATTATCTTTGTAAGAATAAATCTTTAAAATACGACTGTGAAATATCAAAAAGGGTAGGATCGTCAAACTGTGTGAAATTTTACCCGGGGTAACCTCTTTGCCTCCACCTTAGCCGAGGGAAGTCGGTGGGTCCCAACGAAAAAGTAATTAAAAAACATGTCAGCCAATTGGAGACGGATGGAAGTTGTGGTCCTGCTAATACCAAATTAACACCTGTAAGTCAACCGAGTAGCACCAGATGTCACACAACCAAACCGCTGACGAAAAAGCGCAAATCTGATTGGTTGACACACGACAGCTTTGGTGGGCTGTCAGGTACGTGGTTTCCGAAGGAATTTTGCCGTGGGGGGACAAACCCATGACTCATCATAGACACTTGCACGAATTGCATTTGCAAAAAATTCGTCAACGAAATTCTGGTAGACCAAATTGACCGAACCAAATACTATGGCCTTGGTCTAGATTTTGCAAAAGATTTTCTTTCCGTCACGATCCACGGGCATCACTCCTCCGATGAAGGGTCATTCCTTGGCTCTTTATTCCAGCATTTGGACAAAAGTTTTTGTCATTACCTCATCTTGTTTCAAGAGTGGGTTTCGCATTACTGTAAAATAAATTATTTTGTTCATCTGTGGAAAACATTGACCCCGTCGGTGTGCTTGATGATGAAGGCCAATATTGAAGGGAGTCAAACCGAGATATGTAGACAATGAGACAAATCAATAATTATTTTTAAAAAATTAATTAATTAATTAAAAGTATATTTAAAACTACTAATATACTGCACTAATTAATATTGCAAGAAACGGCAACATTCATGAAACATGGGCTCAACAAATCTGTTGTTTTCCGATAAGTGCGTGTGATTCCTGGACCAAATTGTCTCTTGGTCAAAAGAATTAGAGCCTGAGAGGTATTCTTTTCTTGGATGAGAAGAGGGAAAGACAATTAAATATTTATTCTAAAGAAGGCAGTTGGTAGTTGGCCAAAAGAAGTTAAAGCCACATCGATTATTAGAATCTATGGCTGAAATAGTCAAATATTACAACATTAGATAAGCCATAGATTCCAGCATTACACACTAGGACATCAATTTCTATTTAAACTAGGCTCAGTACAATTGTTTCGGCAAGAAAAATACTAGGCACCTTTCATAAGCAGAGGCAGAGGAATGTACCACGCATTTTTGTAGGCCAATTATTAACAACCACAGTTGAAACGGTCAAAGGTTCTTTTTAGAAGAGAGCGTGAAATCGGCCTACTGAGTAAGCGGGACCCAAGACACCAAGTTTCAGAGAGCAGTTTCCTATTTATATATTTCAGCCCCCTGAAAATTAAACAGAGCAGCAGTTTCTAGGAATAAGACACACTTGGAGCTTGGAAACAAAAAATGCACCAATATTTACAAGCAAGCAATGACAACATTAAAGTGCCCATAAACTAACAATACCATCAGAAATAATTCGAAGATAATGGGCTGCATAATGATCATAAAACAGTAAAGAAGAGATCAAGTTAGATCAATACAAAATGCCCAACCATAGCAAGCAAGAGGTTTTTTTTTCACCGGAAATGCGGTAAATCCTGAATACTAACACACTTAGTCATACCAGGGAGGGCAGCTCAAAACCTGAAATGGTCAACTCTTCAATATGACCATGCATATAACGTGCATCTAAAATTAACCAATGCTAAAGTAAAACATAATTTGTGCATCTATATTAACCAATACTAAAGTAAAACTTAATTTGTGCATCTATGTCTCCAACTGCTGTATAATTACTAAAGGTTGCCTGCCTGCATATTTGTATCATCCTTAGCTTCCCAATTATTTACAGTAAGAAAAACTGAACGAAACTAGCCATTTATTTTCAAAAGCCACCCACAATATCTCGGCAGAAAAACATCAAACACTCAACAATGTTTTTATGAAGCCTAGGGAGCTCAGGAACAGGAATAGCTCCTGCTGATGTAAAGATTCTTTGTTCTGAAGAGGTGTCGGATGAATCCTCGAACTTAATAAACCGCCCCATTTGTGCAGCAGCTAGGTGGGGTAGCATATTGGAGCGACTGGAAAAAGAAGAGTGATCATAACGGTGAGTTGGAGAAATACTAATAGTAGGAAAAAGTGAAGCCGTAAGGTAAACTTACCAATTGAGATTGCAGTTGTACTCCTTTGATAGCTGGATTGAGTGGAAAGAAATGATACTATCAACAGAAAGGTGAAAAAATTGCAATGAAAAATGAGAAGCAAATTGGAGCTTCAGAGCTCACACATTTGACAGGGAGTGGGTAAGGTTTTGCGAGTCATCAGGAGAGAAACCAATCTCATCCAGCAAGGCATGATAAGGAGCTGGTCTTGAAGTTCTCTGTTGTAGAGGGGGAAAATGATGAAAGCTAGGGTATGGGATGAAAAACACCACGTTATGCAATACGAGTAATAAACACATTACTTAAAACTTATTTTCTTGAATGTTGCAAATCATAGAAAAACTTCAACCTTTTAAATAACCAAGTTGCCACAACAGACACAATTGGGCACTAACATTCAATCCCACAATAGATCATGAATAAATATGAGGCAATACAATGCCTGATTATTATGATCTACAGTGAGGCTGCTTACCATTCACACATAATTCAGGCTACTTACCAATTAAAAGAAAGTTCAAATGAGCATTGCAAAAGATAGAACTTACAATCATCACAGCATGAGCACACAACTAGAAATCGTAATTTCTTGGATGCACAATTTTTGTGTCCACAACTGTCCCTGTAGAGGGGTGGAGAAGGGCAAGAAGGTGAGACTAAAGAGTGTTAAATCTATAAAGCTAAGAATGTGTTAAATAAAATAAAATAATAGCATGGGAGACCAGCACACCAGGGGGAACATTTTCAGGACCATTAGCTTGGAATAGCTTTTTGTGGTGATTCTTCTGAGCCACAATCAGTGTGAACTTGGGTGTGTCAGACTTGCCAAGATACTGGTAGGCCTACGATAACACAAGTTGATTATCTACCTGTATACCAGAGTCAGAAGTCCTAATGGCATACCATGAAACTGATACAGGCCTGCAACAGGAAGGCACATGTGTATAAATATGAAACAACAATTATTCAATTTTTGGTGGACTCTACTTACATGAAAAATGAAAACAGAAGGCATTTATGCGCTGACAGTTGTTGGAATACGTAGTACAATCAATATATTTTGCAAATGGTACCTTTATGATTCGTTGCAGCTCAATGTTCAAAACTTGACTAAATTGTGATTCACTCACTCCATCCCTAACAACAAAAGCAGCATTGTTAATCACAAGAAACATAGTATTCAACACCAGATTAAAAATAAAAGTACAGAGAACCCAAGAGCAATCCAAAATTCTCTAATTGCAAAGAGTTCATGTCTGATGCCCCAGATCAATGAACAAAATCTTTAACCAAATATTACAAATAAACCATTTACTGCAGGGTTCCTAAATTTATCTTCTTTGGACAAATAATTGAAGCTATTTATATTCCTAAATTGAACATCATGGCAGTTAATACAAAAAGGGCATGAATTATCAAACTCTCTGTAGCTCTCTTTGACATATGCATACCCACACAAACACTCCAACAATTAATCAGAGAGAAAATATTATTGATTATGTATCAGAACTAATATGAGTGTATGAATGGCATTCTGTAACAAAGGCTATAGTTTCATTTCTACAAGGCCACAGAAGACCTTCAACTTCATCGTGAAAAACAGTTTTACATACATCCACACAAGACTAGCATGCATTCATCCATATCACTTCAGACAATCAATGAATTCAACTTCTTTTATAAGCAGTAAACACGATAAAGATAGCTATTGGACCAGAAAGGTCATCTATATTCTGACATTAAATTTGGGCATTCATGCTTCATAGCATACAATGTGATTTAGAAAAAGCCCATGCGATAACATTAATAAATAGTATCACAAAAGATATTTAGTTTCAAACCATCTGTAGCTTCTTTTCCATAATCAATTGACATAAATGAAAATCCCACTACATAATGCAGTAATACCTGAAGACAGTAATATGTTTGGGTTTGCGCATATTACTTGTCTGGTAGAAATCCAGGAGCAACTCCCTGTAATACAAGAAACAGTTATACATCTTAAGCAGCATAGAGAATCTACATTTTCAATACTAGAAGCTGATGTCATTATTTCCTTTTAACATCTCACGTATGACAACATGGCCAGCAAGACTAGAGAATAATAAGTCTCTTGGAGTAGTAAAATAGGTCTGGGGTTCAAACCCCATCACACTGGGTTGGGGAGGGATTTGGTTTGTTTCTTGTGATATTTGGGGAACAAAAAAAAGGGGAAAAAGAGGGAACGTTAGAGAATGGGTCTCACTAACAATAAATGGAACTGTCAAATTACAATATTACCACAAATTTTTGTGAATGCCAAATATTGACAAAAAATAGGTAGAGTTCAAAGAACACTAGCATAACATTATTGTAAAACAAAATAAAAATATGGGAACTTAGCAAAAAGCATGATGCAATGCCAACATGTTCAACTGCATCATATAAGCATACCACAGTTGAAGCCATTCTTAGAAGATCTCATTGCTCATAAATCTTTTACATGTTCACTGTCAAGTAAAATTGCAAGAGAACATAAAATTTCTAGATACTACATTGTTTGTGTAAGGTCTTATTTATCACAAACATCTAAATAAACAAAATCTCTCAGATGAGTCATATGAAGATCAGAAAGCAACTCATAAGGTTCTAAAAAGACATGTTAATGACATTTATGAGAATCTATATCTCAACAATATTAATTATCATAACATATAACTAAATTTAAAGATTCACTAGTATCTTTAAATTTTTTTGACAGTCTGAAACCAATGTTTAAATATAGTCCTAGAGATTGATGTGCAAGTAAATACACTCAAAGGCTGCAAGCACTGATATAATATTGCTTTGTGTAGATACCTGATTACACAATCATCATTCCCATTTGCTAGAGGCTTGTATAAAGCATCAATCATCTCTACCTTCGAAGATTGTGATCTTATGGACGCCCTGTCCCTTGAAATCAGCGAGCAATATTGAGAACCAACAACCTGAAAGTTATAGTTGTTCATCACATCAGCAACATGACAACATAAGACCATATAAACCGGGAAAAATATGAAAATAGATTGATTATAGCAGCTATTGATGTAACATCTGATCAACCTGGAGATCCATGGGAGACATCCGTTCCCAAAATCATTGTCGGAGTATCTTTTATCAGGGGGACAAGTGAGGAGTGCTCTATTGCCAACAAAGAATTTATTCCTCCAAGCTAAAAGGAGACAACCAATGTGAGGTGAATGCAAGTATGCAAAGATTCTTTAAGCATCTAGTTTCTAGACTTACCTTAGAATTTATCTTAAGCAGTACATTTGTAAGATATTGATCATTAATCTGAGATGGAGAAATGCATTGTGTGGCAATTCCAAAATCACTGAGACTTTTCTTCTTCTAAGGTCCTGGACAATGTAAAGAAACATCAGTCAGTGCTATAACCAAAAAATAAAATCTCTAAAAAAACAGGATGAAGGCATACCATATACATCAGAATTTTTGTTCTCTGGCAAGACACAAAGAATGAATTGTGGAGCTCATGGAAGCTTTTCTGTAATCTGCTCAAACATTCTTTCCACTCCCACAACAGGACTGGCCCTTCTAGATTGCTGATCCTCCTCAATTAAGGTAAAAGAGTGTTCAATAAGCTTCATGAATAAATTTAGAAAATTTAGTAGGACAATAACATCCAAGCATCAGAATCAGCATACGATAACCTACAATGCCCTTATTCCTTCCACAGTTGATAAGCTCATGAGATATATGACTAGCATCATAGCGAGCAGAAAAGTTAACAACAATCCAACGTTCAATGTGGAAGGGATTTAGAAGTCTCTGCAAAAGAAGGCGACAAAGAGGAGCAGAAACTGCTGAAAAAGGTAATGCAACTCGTTTACCTTTGGGATATCAAGGATGTGACCATCAACCCGTTTCATTTGTTTCTCTATAGAAATGCAGCATGCTGCAAGCACGGGGTTCTCAGCATAGCTGTAGCTTCCCACAGCCTACCAGATTACGAAAGCAAAGATGTCGGACCATCCAAGATAACCAAAATATACGTAGATGCAATGCGGAAAACTCACATCAGTGAGAGTTTTCATCTTACCCTGAGGCTTCTGCCTTGATTTTTCAACCAAGGATGCCCTTTGCATTGAGGATAATGATTTTGTATAACACTGAAGTGAAACAAGGGAACAAAGCTGGAAAAATGAGGTGGAAAATATCAGAAATCTTAGAAAGACCAACAAACACAGAATACTGAAAAAAAACTTCATGCAAAAAAAATTGAGTCTGATAATGATTTAGGAAAATATACACCGCCAGAAGAGCCATAGCAAGAGACCATAAATTTGATGAACGCGTGAACGAACATAAATTTAAAAATGCGGGAGAACATGTAAAACATAAACACCAAATATTACGAAAGCAGTACAGAGTACAGAAAAACAGTATTAATGGAGTAATATACACCGGAAACAAGCTCTAAACACAACGATTAAGAATCGATTAAAGAGCTTGAGAACTTGAGACGACGCTAATTTAAGCAGAGCAATATAATCAATAATAGAGGAAAAATAAGTAAGATGGAGCTAAATCGTACCGAGAGATTAGTATTTGAACTATTCGCCGGAAACCAGGCAGAGGAACAGAGAGACCGTCTCTGCGTCTGCCTCTCACTGGCTGCGGAAAGTGACGAGTGTAAAATTGAACAATTGGAGGAATGGCGGCTTAAGTAGTACGAGACGAAAATGGGGTTTTGCTGCGTACACTAACGAGCAAGCTTGTTTGATGGACTCTTCTTCATCATCAACCGTTCGATTCTAATTCTACAAATCAGAAGGATAGCTAAAAATTTATAATTGAGCAGATAATCTTCGAACAAATGATGAAGATGGATTTTTAAAAAGATATTAAATAATGAGATGCTTTCGTGGTGCTGCGTCGCACAGAATCATTTTCATGCCAAACCGCTTGATGATTTCATCTTGACAGGGGAGAGGAACAATACATGACTCTAGGATTAAAAATTTTGAACAATCTAGACGTATGTAATAACGAAGCAAAGCCTAAGCAGCCTTACAAATTTTCGTAATTATTTGTGTTTAAATTTATACAATAAATTCATTATGATATGATAAACTTCTTTTTGTCAGGATCAATTACGTGACAGTGAGCTTGCGGTAGAAATTGGTCATTCGTACGTTTAAAAAGGGAAATAGATTCGTGCATTGCGACATAACGTTTCAACCGACTTGCTGTTTTAATCATGCGTTATTATGCGAGCATTTTTTTAAGTTTCGATGACGCCGCAATACCGCATTGTAACGTGACTGTCGAAATTAATTAATTAAGGCGAGGTGGCGATTCTTCACTTATCGGCCAAGAGCCGCGCGGAGCCACAACGCACCCCCGCCCCTCCTCTTCCTAAACACACGCAAACGATTACGCACGTGTTTCATTTTCGCCCTCACAAAATAGCCATCTGACCCACCGTTGATCCCTGCCTCTGCCTGCAGCTCCAAAAACACGAACGGGAACTGAAACCAACCATTGAAGAGAACCGAAGAGGGGAAAAAAAAAGGGAAAGAAAAGAAAGAACACGCTCTCTACGAGAGAGAAAATAGAATGGAGGAAGTCTCAACGGCGCCGTTGGTTCCAGCAATGAAGCCAGACGCGAAGCCGTCCTCCACCGCGTCTCTGCCTGAAACTGTTGCCGCCCACGCCACCGACTCGACGTCGGAAGCGGGAGTATCGGAGTTGGACAAGGACATGCTGTGTCCGATTTGTATGCAGATTATAAAAGATGCGTTTCTCACCGCGTGTGGACACAGCTTCTGTTACATGTGTATCATCACTCATCTTCGTAACAAGAGTGATTGCCCCTGTTGCGGGCATTACCTCACCAACAATCAGCTTTTCCCTAATTTTTTGCTTGACAAGGTTTGTTAAAATTTCCATATTCTTTGTTAAAATTCCTTCGTTGTCGTGTGTCAATTCCGGAAGTAGCGGATAGGTGGTGGTGCTTAGTTTAATTTTGAACATAATTGAATTAATGTTTTGTGTGCCAGAGAAGTGAATTTACAAAAAAAATAATCTCAAGTTCTGAAATTACTTGGCAAATTTAACTAAGACTGCGGTTTTTCTTTCCAGAAGGATGTTTGATCTTGCTCTTTATAGCTACCTTTATATTTGAATATCATTTGTATAGTTTGAAAGGCTCATACATAATTTGTATTTTGAAATGATCTACTACGCAATGCAGCTTATTGTTATACGATTTCTCTGTACCACATTTGTAGCTATTGAAGAAGACTTCTGCTTGTCAAATATCGAAAACCGCATCTCCTTTGGAAAATCTTCGTCAGGCATTACAACAGGTCAGTTATCAGTAGAACATGAATTACAACCTTTGCAATTAACTCAGAGGCATGCCTATGCTACACGGTTTTGTTCACTTATGATGTCTCATGGCGATACATATTCTATACTGGTACTTCAATTTACAACCTCAAGTATCTTGTATCACGCCTGGAGATAATTATAAAGTTTGTAAAATTCCCATTGCAAAATTCCTCATGCTTCACAGGCAATCTATGTAAATTTTGACAGATTCAAAATGGCAAAGGCATTTGCTTATAGATGAGGTGTTCGCCTATTGTTTAATTATCTAGCAATTCAGTCTTTGTTTCTTCTTTACTACACAGTGCTTGGTTTCTATTGGGCTTGGAATGACAATAATAAGTTTTCAGTCTTCTTCATGGTTAATTGTTGACAATGATTAAACAAGTCTGCATTCAGCTTGTGAACTTCCAAACTTAGAAAAGTTTAAAAGTAATTCATATACTTTTGGCTGATAGCAGTTCCCTATCCCCTTCCGTTGACTGAACTTGCAGTTGGATGAACATATGCAGTGCAGATCAAGTTAATTTTCACTGCCTCATACTTTTAAATTATTTTCTCATTCACTTGGGATTCTTTCTTGTTATCCAGGGTTGTGACGTGTCAGTTAAGGAGCTAGACAGCCTCATGTCCCTCCTTGCAGAGAAGAAGAGAAAAATGGAACAAGAAGAAGCCGAAAGAAATATGCAAATACTGCTGGACTTCTTGCACTGCTTACGGAAGCAAAAAGTTGATGAACTGAATGAGGTTTGTCCTTATGAGTTTGGAACCAGCTAATTGTAGCTCTTTCACTTTCATCTATAACTCTTTCCAACATTATATCTTTCTTTGGGTTATTGCTGAATGTGATTTCCACACATATTGTTAATTTGAGAATTTCCTAAATTGATAATTTGATTTATTCGATTTTTCATTTTTGTTTTGTATAAAAACATTCTAGGTACAAACTGATCTCCATTATATCAAGGAAGACATAAATGCTGTGGAGAGACATAGGATAGAGTTGTACCGTGCAAGAGATCAGTACTCCGTGAAATTGCGGATGCTTGGAGATGATTCTAGTACAAGAAAATCATGGTTTTCATCCATAGACAAGAACAGCAGTGGCATCATCACCGGTTCTCTGCATGTGAGAGGAGGAATGTCTGCTGGAAATCTTCAAAATAAGAAAGTGGATGGAAAGGCTCAATTAAGCTCTCATGGACACGAAAGGAAGGATTCTTTGACTGGGTCAGACTCCCAATGTTTTAATAAGTCTGTTCTGTCTGTTGTAACAAAAAAGCGGGTCCATGCACAGGTATGTTATACTTCATTGCTGATGACTTAGGAATTCACTGTTATCCAATAGGTAGACTAAAAATTAGTTCTTCAAAAGTCAATAGATTCAGGTTGTATGATATTGTTTTTATACATAAATGTTATTTTTGGTCATGCTGAACTCAATTCCACCTCATCGTGGTTAGCTGGGGTTGACCACTTGAATCTTTTTATCTGCATTTAAAGTCTTGATTGTCATGTCGAGTAATGTTCTTGCCCCGGGCTGCTATAAGCTACTCATAAGTCTTGGACTTCCCTGGGTGATTAGACTAACTGTTTAAAAATTGCTGATTTGCTTCTTGTGCGATGGTTTTTGTGCATGAAAACCAATTTAATTTTGGCCCAACTTGATTAGTTGGCTATATGAATATCTTTATGCAAATATTCAATCCTTATGTTGACGTATTGCATTTGAAAAGATAAAAAGGCATTGTGGATTGTTTGTGGCTTGTGTTATTTCTCACTTGTTATAAATCTTGGTGGGCCATGTACACACTGCATTAATTAGTGTTGTAGATATATGCACAATGCATTGATCAAATCTATAGGCTGGAGTATTATCCCTCGTTAGACTCATTGTTTTCTCCCTTGCTGCAGTTCAATGACCTACAAGATTGTTATCTGCAAAAGCGGCGTCAGTTGGCAAACCAACCACATTTTAAACAAGAGAGTGATAAAAGCTTCATACACAGAGAGGGTTATAATGCAGGTCTTGCAGATTTTCAGTCTGTGCTAACTACTTTTACTCGCTACAGGTATAGATGCTGATTTTCATTCCATAGTTGAAACAATATGTATGATATTATTGTTCTGTTTTCATAATCTGAAATTTATCTGTTTTTCTTTGGTACATGAAACAGTCGGCTGAGGGTTATTGCTGAACTTAGGCACGGTGACATATTTCATTCAGCCAATATTGTATCAAGGTGAGTAAAAAGTTTTTCTTTTCAATTGTGGTAGGCTATTCTAATTTGAAATATATAGGATAATTTATATGGTTTCAGTTGTCATATACTATTTAACCAAAATGTATAATACTTTTATTGTCCTCCTGAGGCAAAGCAATTGTCAAAGATGCAATGCATTAATGTGATTTCTCTGGTTTTTGCCTTCTGCTAACATATCAAGAAATTCAAGTTGTAACCAAGGCATGGTAGCTTACAATTTTGTTA
Source organism: Xylocarpus granatum (assembly GCA_019650275.1). Taxonomy (NCBI): domain Eukaryota; kingdom Viridiplantae; phylum Streptophyta; class Magnoliopsida; order Sapindales; family Meliaceae; genus Xylocarpus; species Xylocarpus granatum. The sequence goes on along the minus strand of BNST01001902.1, from coordinate 271,629 downwards.
TACAGGATGCTATCATGGTGAGTAGAAAGAGAAGTATTTGATTTGCCGATCTTAGTATGGGATGAGGCTTCATGGAGTTGAATTTTATATACTTGAGGGGAAAAAACTATGAATATGTGGTGATTGGACTTATCCTATCATAAATATATCATAAGTGGGATAGAATCTGCCTGTGGAACTGATGGAAGGGTGAATTTGCATGGTACTTCCACCCTATATTGAGAATGCTATTTCTCAACCTTTTGATCATGACAAGACTTTGAATTTTTATTATTTCTTTTAAGCAAATCAGTGAATTTGCATATCTCGAGCTTTTGATGTGTCTTTCTTCTGTCTCTTCCTACATGCATGCATTTACTTTGTCTTCTATGTACATTGATCAAGTCTTCTTGATCTTGAACAACTTACTCTGTTGTATTGCAGCATAGAATTTGACCGCGATGACCAGTTGTTTGCAACTGCTGGAGTTTCCCGGCGTATTAAGGTCTTTGACTTCTCTTCGGTAAGATCATGATTAACTGGTGTCTATTACTTCTTGTTTTAATTATTTTAAAGGTTTCTGGTCACAAGTGAGATAAAAGACGTCCTTAACAGCCATGACCAATGTCATACTTTTTAGCACAAGATAAGTTTTTCCCTAATTCTCTAGTCATATGATAATGGTTTGCCATCAATTAGACACAAAAGGCTGGGAAAGCAGGTGTAAAGTATATTTCAATTAAAGGGATCACAATATTGTTTGATTGATTTTAAATTGGCAAAGTTCTCTGATTAATATATACATGCCTTCTTATAGTGTTTTTTTCCCCTTTTTGGTAACTAATTTGAGTGCATTTATAACTATACATACGATAGGACTTCAATTTGTAGGAACTTTCCGATGCATGATCTGGTCATCCCTCGATAAAAGTTGGCTTTAATGATCCTTCTTTATGCTTTTGCATTTATGTGCAAACTGTTGTCAGCATTTGGCTGTTGCTAGTGTTTCCCTCCTAATGATTGGTGGAACATCCATGTTGGAGTTTTTCTCTTCTGTTTGATCTAGGTGGTTATGCAGTGACATTGGTCTTAAGCATTGGCTATTATGCTCTATCTAATCCATAAATGTGGATATGAATCTTTCTTCATTTATCTTTAGTGGGTTGGCTGAACATTGCATATATGCTTGTTTTCCAGGTTGTGAATGTACCTGCAGATGTACATTGTCCTGTTGTGGAGATGTCAACACGTTCTAAACTTAGTTGCTTGAGTTGGAATAAATTTTCAAAAAATCGTATAGCTAGTAGCGATTATGAAGGGATAGTTACAGTTTGGGATGTAACAACTCAGCAGGTAATTGTATTAGATTATTTTTGTGGTTAGGGTTCCAATCTTGTAATTTGCATGGATGTTCTTCTCATGTTTCAAAGTTTAACTATTCTAGTTATGAGCATTTTGCAGTAACATTTAGTTTATACTACACATGTGAACCCCTCTGCAGAGTGTGATGGAATATGAAGAGCATGAAAAACGTGCATGGAGTGTTGATTTCTCACACACTGAACCCTCAATGCTTGTATCTGGTAGCGATGATTGTAAGGTACTCAATTAGTTTCCATATGTGGAGCCAAGCATTTTCTTCTTTTCTCTGAGATGCAAAAGTATCATCATATTTAAAGGAAAATGCAAAGGGATATAATAAGTTTATGGTTGTCTACTTCTATCTGTCCATACATCTTCTATTGAACTTCTGCCTTGTTGGCTTTGGTGGAGAATTTAAATGCATAGTCAATGTTGCTCTAAAACTTTTCAGATAATCAAGTTTTGGTTGATCAAATGCCTAACTATTTGTTGAATTTCTCTTTTTCGTAATAATCAGGCTAAAGTTTGGTGCACAAAGCAGGAAGCTAGCGTTCTTAACATTGACACGAAAGCAAATATCTGCTGCGTGAAGTATAATCCTGGATCTAGTAATTACATTGCGGTATGAGCCTTTTTTTTTATAAATATTTAGGCATATGTAATTACACTATTTCTTGTGCATTTCACATAATACTTTATCATCAAGGGGCTCATCTGGACTTGTACCTCCCATGTAAAATTGTGCAGTGCAGCAGCTAATTTGCCTAAGAAACCATGATTCTAGTTCTAAACACAAATTTGTTTATGAATACTGCTCTCCAATTCTTGGAGTCCTAAGTGTTTGGGAAAGGCAAATCATGTGTTCATTGTTATATTGAAAAATTTTGATGTGATTATTGGAGTGCATAATTGTAGGTAGCTTGTTGAAATAACAATAAAGCTTTCTAGTTTACTTTCAAAAGAAGAGGTTGGAAAACAATCGCATTTTATTTATAGTCTTCTATATTGCAGCTTATCATTATTGAAAGTTACAATAATGTGGTATCTTTTCCCAACCATCTGGCCTTTTGCAGGTTGGTTCGGCCGATCATCACATCCACTATTATGATTTAAGAAACATCAGCCAACCACTGCATGTGTTCACTGGGCACAAGAAAGCTGTTTCATATGTGAAATTCTTGTCCAATGATGAGCTGGCTTCAGCTTCTACAGACAGCACGCTAAGATTATGGAATGTGAAGGATAACTTGCCAGTGAGTAATGCTTCAAACAACAATATCAGTTGGGTTATGATTTCGTCATTTTGAGTCAAAAACTAGCTTTTAGGCTTGCATCCTTATTAGAAGTTTGGTTTTCTGAAGCAGTAAGAGTAGAATAAAACCAAGAGAAGCAAATTATTGAGCTTAAGTCAACTAATAGAAAGGAAATTAGATGTGTAACCTAATTTTAGTAGTTCGCTGGTAGGGATTTGTAAACTCCCCATGCTGCTGAACGAGTACTTTTAGTTGCGTGCCTTTTATCAACTTAAATGCTGTGATTTGCAACACTTCTTAATGTTTGCTGCTTGAATTCAAAGAATTTGGGAAAACTAAATTGTGAAACTCATTTTCTGAGTGGTGTTTACAGGTTCGTAACTTCAGAGGCCACACAAATGAGAAGAACTTTGTTGGTCTGACAGTAAATAGTGAATACATTGCTTGCGGCAGTGAAACAAATGAAGTGTATGTCTACCACAAGGTTAGAAAGGATCTTCATGGTAGCCAATCTTTATACATTCCAAGTATGTTTAACCTGAAGCTAACTGAAGTTTTTGAAAACCGATACTCAGGAGATCTCGAAGCCTGTGACGTCGCATAGATTTGGTTCTCCTGATGTGGATGATACTGATGAAGATGCAGGATCTTACTTCATCAGTGCTGTATGTTGGAAAGAGTGATAGTCCTACAATGCTAACTGCTAATAGTCAAGGAACGATAAAAGTACTCGTACTTGCAGCGTGAATTTAAGTAAGAAAAAGCAAAATCACAATCCAGAAAATGAGGAAATTATTGGGAATAATCTCCGGAGGAGTTGTGAGTCCAGTGGTTATAATTTGTATAGATATCAATTGGGCGTGAATTAAAAGCTGATGCATAAGCCATGAGTTCTGTAAATTTTACAATTTGTATGTATTAAATGTACACTGACCGCTGTGGCACATATTGTAGCATTTAACCGTTGATTGTTGTTGTACCCACCTAAGCCTAACGTTCATTGTAATGCAGTCCATAATTAATTGTGCCTGAAACATTCCCTCCTCTCCAACCCTCGTTTGAGCCTCTAGGTCAGTTAATATAATCTTCTCACCGTATGTTTGGTACATAATTTTAGTATGTGCTGGTCATCTGAGAGAGAGACAGTTTGTTGCTGTAAACAATTAATGAATTTCTCAATAAACATGGCTCGAAAGAAATAGGAAAAGAAGCCGCGGGCTTGGGTGCGGCATTTTCTAGTTCACACTGTTAGGTATTGAGATTACAGCATCAACGTAGTAATATCAAATGTCAATCTTCATTCTCTACTTCCAATGTAATGCCTTGTGAAATAAATTTTTTTAAGAAAAAAAAGTTGACCTTCTGAGTCTGAGGGCGAGAAAGAAGAAATATTCATACAACTATTCACTGCGCATATCTTAGAAAGAAACCAAATATGTATATATCACGAGCTAATAAATATTATTCATTGCAAACATTAAGCATCAAATATTCACAACAAATATAATAAAAAAAATCAAAAATAGATGATGCGATGTGGAATAGAAAGAAAACAAGAGAAAATATTGATAGAGGGAAAAGAAGAGAAGCAAATAACAATAAAAATCTCTATGAACCTTTAGAGTGTCAGGAGAGTATTTTGGACTTGCAAGGTCAAGAAAACTCAAACGACTTTCATAAGATTCAAAGGAAAAAAGAAGAGACGCAAGAAGAATAAGCTCAGGAGAGATATCGCCATGAATTCTACATCATTGCTTGGAGTTCTGCTGCACTTCGTTTTTGACCTATGTGAAGACTGAAGTAATATAATACCACGAAAAAAAGAGTCCCATGCGCCAACCGAGCCATGGCTAGCTAGCTAGCTATGACCAATAAAATGGACGGACGAGAGAGGCAAAGTGTAGGCAAATCGGCTCTGGGGATTTGACCATTTGGTTGAACAATGGCGAGAAAATATAAAAGAGATGGTATGTATTGGTGTTGGTATTTATAATCAGAAGTCTGCATTGTTCTAGCTCGCTCTCTTTCTGTACGTAAGAAGTAAAAGCTGAGGTATAATTGGCTATTCCAAAAGGGGAGGGTTGATATGTCATTTTCCAAACAAGAAGAGCAGGAAGGAAGGATGAATAATGAGCGTTCTGTCTTCTTGGGATTCGAAAGTAAAAACTTCCCTTTTGTTAATGAATTTCGAAATCGTTTGCAACTTAGTGATCAGGGCATGTGTTATTTCTTATCATCAGCAAAGAAAGAAGGCAGAAATCAATGCTTAGGACTTGTTTGACCATTGAATATCAAAGGACAGCAGGCAACGAATGGGATTGATCGACAAGCTTGTTTGCCTTCTGCGTGAGTGACAGTGAGAAAGGGAAATGACATAAACAAAACCCTAGGCTACAAATTTAGGAACAAAAGGGTGTATGCCAACAAGTTCAACTTTCTTTTACTGTTCCTTTTGTTCCTCTCTCTCTATTTTCCCAAATTCATACGAAACAAATAATTATTAAAAAAAAAGGACCCAATTAAAAAATCTTGTGTAATAATTCGAAATATGAAGCCCAGGCAGCAGTCTGATAAATTTGAGGGCCCTGCCTTGCATTGCATTGTAAGGTCAATCTCAGATATGGGCCTCCCCTCATTTAATGCTCGGAAGCAGTTGCAGGTAAGAAACATTTCACCCTGTTCATGAAGCCGTATATGCATACGAACATTAATTTTCACTCTTAATATTTCATTTTGGCCTGAAACTTCTGAGAGTTCTACCTTTTCTTCTCTGTTAAGGTATATGTTAAAAATGGATTTTACAGAAATACTTGAAAACATTTCCATCAGCTCAGCAGCACAGCCAGACCAGACCAGACATTAAACCCAAGTCATCATGAATTTCATCCGTCATCCCGTGTCAGCGTCTCCGTCTCCCCGCTTCAATTTAATGCCGATGGGTCCACTTTCCTCCCATGATTTGGTGCTTGTCTTTTTGATCAACTCAGATTGGTTCCCAATTTTTGATTTGGGCATAAAAGGCTGAAACATGATACCCTCCTCAGCCTAGCCCAATTGGGCTTCCAAAAATCATGGTCTCCTCGTTGGGTTAATGACATTGACAATTCGAAGAAATTAATGGCCTCAATTTGTTCCCTAATTATGGGAAATCAACAAATAAACTCAACATTATATCCCCATTATCTATTTAATTTAAGTAAGTAATTAAAATTGGTCCAGCTAGCTAGCTGATGAAGCATGAATCATTCGACACGAAACTCATTGCTCGGGCAAGGATCCTCCATACCCAGCGATTCACAGGAAACATGCACTCCCCCGCCTTTGCCCAAAATCAAAAGCATGCAAACTGGCTTTGCGTGCAAAACCACGTGAAACCCGGTTCCACAACAAGCTTAAGTCATGCCTCAATTTCTAAAGCAAAGCAGTTAATTATAAATGGCGGCACTTGACTGTAAATAATATTATCGAAGTCTTAAATTGTAGGTAGAAGGTGATGCATATAAAAGATTTTGATTGAACATGCATGCAGAGTAAAAAAACTTCTTTGGTGACCCTATAACCACGATAATACAGAGAGTCGACGTTTCTCTCACGAAACGCAGCCCAGTGGCCAGCTCTTCCTCTCTATTCAAATATTATCGGCTTCTGTTTGACTAGTGTAGATTAGAATAGACAAGCAAGACTGCAAGAGTCATGTCTTCAGATACTGATTCAGGCTTTTTATCTTCTTTGGTCGGTTCTGTTAAACACGCAGATTCTGGCTCCATTTTCATCTTTCTGTTCGAATAGACAAGCAAGAGTCATGTCCTCGGGTTCAGCACTACATGCACACACTGTTAGAAAATGGACAAGACACGTAATAAGTAGTTGTTTAATTATTTAATTAATTAATCTTCATCTTTTAATGGTATGACTTGCATTTAAGTTCGCTCTGATTTCGGGTTCAAAAGCAGAACAAACGGTCGATACAGAAAGCTTATGAGAGCTGCAAATCACATATTATTTAATTAATTAGTTTAATAAATCAATCAATTAATTAATTAATGGAAGATTAGTAGTGGTGGTGGTGCGGCAAATTCTTTGTTGCCGACGAACCAACAAAACAGCGCAGAGCAATGGCTACAGCTAGGGGACCAATAACAGTACATGGCAGATGCCAAATTGATTTTGAATATCGAACATCTTATATATATACATATTCCCTTAAAGAAAGACAAGAAGCAGAAAGTTGAAAGGTGAATTGACGGGCATAAGTGGAATAAAAGTACTTCCACAAGAAGCTGACTCAATAGTTTTCGAAGAGATTAGTCTAGCTAGTTGCATGATCAACAAGGATACGACTCTCTCTAACTTTATACTAACCAAGACGCGTGCATTCTTAACACATTAATCGTCTGTATAATTAATTGCCTTGGTAAAGCAAGAAAGACCTGAAAAAGTTTTTGAGTATCCGGAATACGAATCTTCTAGTGACAATTGCATATTCCATTCCAACACAATAATTGCAAAATTAATAATCAATAATATACAGAAAAATGGGGTTAGGTACAACCTGGAATTCGGACAGGAACATGATTATGTCCCAAGTGATTACACGTCAGAAAAATCGCCTGACCGTGTCATTAATCAATAATTATTAGTTAATAAAAAAATCTTAATTTTTTCCATTCTTACATAATAAAAAATAAATAAATAAATTCAAACAATGCGGCTGGCGGTGGCGGTGGCGCTGGCAGCAACAGGTGCTTCTGAATTTTTGTTTTATTAGAGATGGGATGGTCGGGTCAATTCAGTGGAAGCAACAGCAGCCATCCCATGTCCTTCGCTGTTTGGTATAACGGATAGGATAATCCAATACCCATGTTATTCCAATGCCAAACACACCGTTCTGGTAAATACAGCCTTCTGGAAGAACCCCCATTATTCCAAATGATTTGACCTTGACAACGTAATCCAATTTGGTGTGCCACTTTTTCCAACGAATTAAACTAAATGTTGACTTATGGAGGATCGGTCAGCAACATCCAATCTGATTTTTATTGTGGAATTAATTAAAATTGTGTGGTAAAGTTAATAACAAATAATTATATTTACATTTATATAAAGCGAAGAGATGAGATGATAATCAAATTTTAATTAATTTAATAATTATATTAAAAATAAAAATTACAATTTAACATAATTATATGATTATAATCATATTATTTATGTAATTTTTATCTCTATTTTGATATATTAATATAGAAAAATAATATTTTGTAAAATATTAATTAATTTTATCTAAATATATTTTAAAAATAACAAAAGATTATTAAAATAAAATTTAACGAGGTTTTATTACTCAATCTCTTCTTGTTTGTGAAAAGAAAACTAAAACGTAAAAATAATATTTATATTCTCAATATTAATTTTTACACTAAAATAATAATTAAAAATATAAATATTATTTTACACTATTTTTTTCAAATTTTTGTATGGACTTAAAAGTAATATAAAATCTTAAAATTTATGAACTTTTTTACAAATAATAAAAATTTTAAATAATTAATTATATTATAAATAAATTTATATAATTACTTGTGTTTGTAATATTTATTTAATAATATTAATATTATTTTATACTAATTTAAATTTATAAATTTGGTGTCCTTCTTATAACGTATGGGATTGACGAACGTGCTGTGCGTGAGCCACCGCTAACAGTGGCATGACCAAAACTAACAGGCGAAGAAAGACGCTCCGGACACACTTTTTTTTTATGGGTTGGGTTGGGTTGGGTTGGGTCGGGATACGAACTTTCCAACGTGGAATTAGTACAAAAAAGTACCGTGGGGCAGCAAGTCTCGCATCTCAATCACACCGTCGCATTCTCTCCCCGCATATTCTTCAGAATGTGCTCTCCGCCCTTTTTATCTTTCTGTTTTCTACCTTTTCTTTATTATTATTATTATTATTATTATTTTATTTTCCATTATCCCTTTTTCTCATAATTAAAAAAACCTACTGTGGACCAAACCGCCCGTCTTTCCTCTGGGCCACACTTGATTCCGAGAAGCATGAAAAGGGATGTTCAATTTTGAAATACAAATGGTTGAAAAGCCGTGCGGTGGTTCTGATCCATGCTCCCTGGTTTTCAATTGCCTGATTTGTTCGGCTCTACGAAATGCTGGCCGTAGAGTAACATTGCTCGCTAAATTAGACGGTGCGAGAGTGAAATGCCAGAAACACGCGCAGGTCTCGGTATTTCGGATCACGTCCCTTCTTCCCAAGCATTCCTTGCTTTTGCTATGCTAATTGCAAGTTAATCTCACACACACACAATATCATTAACAATTATTAATTTTTATTACTCGTTATATTATATAATTAATTTAATTTAAATTCTATTAATTTAACTAAATATTTAATTCATTATTAAATATTAGTATTAATATAAAATTAATGATAATTTTTTTTTATAAAAAAAATAAAATGGAAACACCGAGCAAATGGAAAGCAGGAGAAGTGCTTCCAAAGTCGTACCACCCCTCGTAGAAGAGAAGAGAGTTTTGTCACGACGCGCTTGGTAGCGCGTGTGTGAAAGTCTCCTTTCTCTCCATGTTCATTACCAGACCGGAGACGTTCAGTTGAGTTCAGTTCTTTAAATTTCCAACATTTCACTTGTCAACCCTAATTTTTTAATCAGTAAAATAAAAAATAAATATGCCTTCCGTCTCTTTCCTTTCTACTACCCAAAATGCTTCTATATAATCCCGCGATCACCACCTCCTCTTGTAACTGCCAGCGTTCCCATTTTTCACATCTTCTCTCTCTTTAACTGGTTGCAGTATCTGAACCCACTTCACATTCTTCTTGATCCCAATCCCACAAGTATCTTTCTTTCTTCTCGCTTTCGTAAAGTAATGAAAGTAGACAATTCAACCAAACAAACAACTCTAGAACCACATAAAGAAGATATGTGCAGGACCATTAAAGTTGCATCCGTCGTTGACCTTTCCTCCCACCCGGCGGTATCTCCACCCCATGCCGGAGATGATCTCAGTCTTATACCCCCGCTGAACTTTTCCATGGTTGATAGTGCCATCTTCAGGTCTGGTTTTCCAGACTCCGCCAACTTCTCCTTTCTCCAAACACTTCGTCTTCGCTCCATCATGTAAGCATGCTTTTTCGTTTGCGTTGTAAACTTTAGATATTGTTTGGACTTTGAGAGATAACGGATAAATGGATGAAAAAAGAGTTGCCTTTTTTTTTATCAGCCTTACTTATGTTGGCTGCACGTGCTTTCTTTCTCTTTATTTCTTTGTTTCTGTGATTTGCTTTTGTAATTAGCGCTGCTGCTCTGTGGGATTGGCGAGGAGACTGATGAATTGTCGGGTTTTGTTTTGGTTTTTGATGATGTAGATATTTGTGTCCGGAGCCGTACCCAGATGCCAATACGGAGTTTCTTAAGTCCAATGGGATTAGGCTGTTTCAGTTCGGGATTGAAGGTCACAAGGTAAGATTTTCTCTTCGTTTTTTTCCCCTCATTGGTTCATTGTTCTAAGCTAGATTGGATGGCAATAATTTGATCATATACAGAATTTTTCAGGTTTCTAGTTTACTAGTAAGCTCAATTTTTGCAGCTAAATGCTGCCTATCTGTGTTAATTCTTTTGATTGTCAGTTTACATATTTATTTTTGCGTGTACGGATAATTAGGTTGATTAGAGAACTTGAGATGTTTTAACTGTTAATTACCAGTTTTTGATTTAATTGTCTTGATTTGGGTACGCTCTTTGAGTGTTGAAAATTATTTGGATTCATCCTTTCGTGGTCTTAACCAATAAAAAGAAAGGTTAATGATGTTAATGGTCTTTTACTGCATTTTCGGTGTTGTTTATGTTAGCAAATTGGTGATAGTTAGGTTGATTATATAATACTGCTTTATTAATATCTAACTTTTTCCTAATTGAGATTATTATGTCATGACATTATTAGAGTATCACTAGGATACTTTGCAACCTATATTATTGCATTTTGTCAATTCATTAATTACACACTTGATAATACTCCGGTTGTTGCAGTTGATACGCTTTATATCGGATTGATTGCTTACATGTGGTAGCCCCTATAATTTGTGTCGCTATGCATTTCAGGAAGATACAAAATTTTCTATATATAATTGGAATGGGAAACAAGATCATTCTCTGGATTGGTTTTGAAGCAACAAAATTGTATTTTCTCCTTTGACCCTTAATTTTATGAATCATGGCGGTGCAAGCAGAATTCAATCTATCTCATATGCTGATATTTCATCCTATTCCTCCTTTCCTTTCTCGTCACATGTATATAGTGCAGTTTTTGCTGTGTTGAAGGTTGCTAATATTTTGCTTTGACCACGACAAAACATGGCATTCGATGTCCTAATTTGCATGTTTCAAATTCTGGCCTTTTAATATTTCCATCTAAATATCATTGCATTGGCATGTGATCTGAGCTATAGTGCATTCACTTGAAGTTTTATTAGCTTTCCTACGTCTATTAATCTGGATTCAGTAATGATGGCTTTTGCAGTGGTAAGCTATGATCATAGCTAAATATCTTTCCAGTTTGAAATTTGATTCACTTGACTTTGCTAAGATATTTCTCCTTTGCACTTGGTCTAAATGCTTGACAGAGTTTCATGCTGGGTGTGAGCCCTGGTATGCATTTGTGTGTATACATATATATTTGAAAAATTCTAAACAATAGTGCATTTCACGACTTAGTTTTTGCTTTTTCTGCTGGTTGATGTGGACACACTTATTTAGACCATGCTCTGTTTGCTGCACTTTGAGAGCACTACATAAGGAGAATACTGAAATCTGTATATTTCTGCTGGTTATAAATCAACAAATATTGATCATGGACAACCGCATTAGCATTATAAGAAACCTACTAAATGTCTCAAATTTCATATGATCCTAGCAAGAATGTCAGACTAAGGGATGGCGCTGGGAAGTTTGATATTGACAAAGGACCTCTATAAAAATCATCATGGGCATCAATGACATTGGAAATGAAGCGTTACCTAACTGATTTTAATGCAGAATCATGTCATTTCATTGCAATGAGGCCAGCTATGTTGTTCATTAAGTGTGTTTGTGATCATGGGATGTTGAAAAACAAGCAGCAAGATTGTAGTGAAAGTTGGAGTTGGTAAAATAATATGCTGGTTCATCTCTAACATAATTTTTGGTTGAGCCTAGAGAGTATCAGTGTCAATAAGCATTTGTTAATGAATTGGTTGAGCCTACAGAGTATCAGCATCAATAAGCATTTGCTAATGAACTGGCCATTATAGAACGGAAAAATTGAGCTGTGTGATCCTGTAGTTGGTTAAATTACATTATATGTAGCGTTGCATCTAGGTTATTACGTTTAATTGATCTTGATTGATATTTTTGTGATTCTGGTAGTGAGTTGTAGTGAAAAGCTGTACTGTATCTTTTTTTTTCTGATAATATGAACAACAAAAGTAATCCATTTATAATTTGAACGGTTTTTTAATGTTACCTCCTGTGCACGTAGGAGCCTTTTGTAAACATCCCAGAGGATATGATTCGTGAAGCACTTAAAGTTCTCCTTGGTATTACGAAATCATTACTCCTCATTTTTTGTTGAAATAGAATGGTATCATTTAGGAATTTGTTTATACTCACCGTAATATTTCTGCAATGCAGATGTAAGGAATCATCCTGTTTTAATTCATTGTAAACGAGGGAAGGTATGCAAATGATTTATTCTTTTCATACTTATTTATACCTGACTTTGAGTTGACAACATTCTTTGTTGCACATGGCCCCTCTTTTTATGTACAGCATCGGACTGGTTGTCTTGTGGGATGCTTAAGAAAATTGCAAAGGTGGTGTCTCTCCTCTGTATTTGATGAGTACCAGCGATTTGCAGCTGCCAAAGCTAGAGTTTCTGATCAGAGGTTTATGGAGTTGTTTGATATCTCTAGCTTGAAGCATGTACCAATGTCATTTTCATGCTTGAAGAGGTAAACAACCACTTGTGTTTAATTGCTTTTGCAATTTTTTTTCTCCATTAGCGGTACAAGAATCTTAGGTCCTGCTATGGAATAATATAGGAAAACGAGATGAGTTCCCGGATTGCATTTCAGCGGCAGAGGAATTATTCTGCTTTTTTCATTCTTCTGAATATAATAAAAAGCCTATATATGGGCATATTCTGTTACCCAACAGTCTGTCAAAGAGCAACAATTACTGTTGCAGATCATTGGTGATTGTTGCACAAAATATAATCAATCAAATTTTGGTTGTATAAGGACTATCTTTTGATCTTCGTATTGTAATTAGACTCTGAGCTAGTGAACCCGTTTGGAAGTGAAGTTCCATACAGTGGTTCTGATTGTCAAACTTCAAATTTTTTGTTGTAGTTTATGCATGTTGTGGGCATCTTTCGCTTATCTTTTCTCGACGAGTTGCAGATTAGCATGTCTCATGTTCCATTTGAGATTGTTGCAGTTCAATTTAACTTTGAATGCATTAACTTATAAACTGGTTGGTAAATGCGAAGTTCTCATTAGTTATATAACAATCATGAATTAAAAGTTAACAGTAAGTTTCAGTTGGCAATATGAAGCAATAGTCATCTTCAATCAAACCGAGTCCTGACAACATTTAAACGGAAGCCGCACCATAACAAAGTTCTGCGTGCATTATCAATTTGCTAAGCTATGATTATCATGTCATTTAATTCCAACCCAGTTATTATGAATTGCATCCGAACAAATGAAGATGGATAATTTTAACAACTGGAGTTGGAGAATCTGAAGAAAGAAAAGAAATATAAAATATGATAGTTCAGATTCCAGTTCCGGACCTTTGCCCAATTCTATTATTATATTCTGATGCCAAGTTACTGAAACAAGCATAAACCATTCAACTCTTGGAACAATCAATATTGTAGACTTGTACAATGTTGTCTGAAAGTCCGGGATTTCTCTTCCTTTTAGTTGAAGCACTTCGTAGTTTTTTCTGCATCAGTTATGGCATAATTGCTCCCAGATTCATCCAAAAATAATTTTTGTTTTCACGGAAGAGATAGGGGATTCTCTGCTCTGGCCATTTCTGGCAAACCAGAATATGGTTTTTCCCTGGGTAGGGAGGATATATCCCTTGGCATTCCGGAGTACTTCTCTTAAGACTATGATGTGTATGCAAATGGCACTCATAAACCGCTCTGTTCTGCTTACAAGTTTTAGGCTTCTTGCGTCAACTCCTTGCCTTCTCTATACGGATAGTGCAGTCAAAGCCAGGCTGGGGCTGAAATTTTTTTATTTTTAATCTTCATCAGCCGGATTGTGGATACAGGATCAGTTTACAGGAGGTTTGGATTTGCGCGGGTTTCAAATTAAACCGTGCATACAGTCATTATCTATTTGAGAAGATAATAAGAACGATTCACAATTTAATATGCATTTGACTAGTAAATGCTAAGCTGTGATCATTGAATCATTTAATGCAAGATTCCAAACTCCTTGATACTATGAGTTGTAGCTGAGGAAGGGGCGATGCATAATTTTAACAACTCAAGTACAAGAATCTGAAAGGAGAAATAAAATAAGAACATGCTAGTTGAAGTTCCAGAGAGTTGATGCTCCCCTGTCCCTATTCTAAATGGAAAATTACTGAAACAAGCACAAACCATTCAACTCTCGAACAAATCAAGTTTTCTAGAAATTATCAAAAGTAATTGTAGATCTTCATGTCAGGTTTGCAACATGTTCGCCGCTCAGGTTTCTTGTCCTTAATAATAATATTGCACATCGTTTCTTGCCCTTTCTAACAATTCTTCAGGAAAAAGAATTATATACGTTATTAAGCTGTAAGGTTTTCTGGAGAGATTTTGATGAGATGGGTCTATCACAATCAAGAAAGATCTCGGTCGTACAATCTAATCAGGATAACTTGTCGATTTGATCTTTGATGGTGATTCTAATGTAACTGTTAAAATCTTGAAACATACACCTTAATTCATTGTTGACAAGAGATTCCATCCTTAATAGACTTGCTGTTATTTTACCTTACAGACATTTAAGCAATGAAATCAAAGAAAAGTTGGCCGACTGAAAGTGCTTTCTGACCCACGAAAAGTGCTTTGCTGATATGTTTATGCTTTTAATTCTCGTGGGGTTGTCGGTCTTTCCAGAAGGAACCCAGATATTATGATTAAGTTTAACTCCTGGGCAACATTCTTTAATTATGTCTCTACTTGAATGATTAGCTTCTCTACCAATTACATTGGTTGAATGCTTGTGCGGGTTAACTTCAAGTTGCTGCTACCATTCGAGAACAAACTCTTATATAGACTCCTATGTCATCCAATCAGAGGATGATACTCAAGAAATTAAAATGATTTCTTCTGTTTCTGTGGAAGTTCAATGGATCAAAAGTACACAAAACAAGGAACAGTCTCTGAGATTTACAACATACAGAAATGAAGGTTTATTTAATATTATGTATAACGAGAACAGTTTACATCTTTTACTGTCTACAAATAATAAATTGATGATATCTGTTGTTGTTTAGCACTATAAACTGGCAAAGAGAAAAGAAAAGAGAGAGATATTGTTTTCTGAAAGTCTTTAAAATTTTTATTTATTGTATTACTCTTTTATATAGAATTGAAACATAATAAAGGATAAGTGATGAACCTAAATTAAAGATAATGATAAACTTAAATCAAAGATAAAAATTTAAAGATAAGATAAGTTTTGAACTTCTATCATTAATTTCATATATGCAGCTAACTCTGCTATTCATATCAGCATCCATATCAGCAACTCTGCAGCTATGCACACGTTCAACAATATCAGCTATTATTTATAACAAGACGAGACTTCTTCGCAAACAAACTCACTAAACTTTCCTTTTAACTTCTTATCGTTTCCTCGCACCACTCCCAACACATTACATATTTAAGCTGTAACAATTGTACCCAGATTAACACTTGTTTCCACCTCCTTCATTGCTTCAAATCTTGGTTCCTTGGCCTGGAATTTCAGTGCAGTGTAGAGTTTCATGTAGTCCTCAAAAACAAATTTTGGGTAAACTTGTTGCTGCTCCTCTGCTTCTTTTTCCAGCAATGCCGGGGCTGGAAAGATGACAGCATCACTTCCAGGATTGTAGAATGAAGCAATGGACATACGGCCGTTGCCGGCCGTCTGAGCAATCACCCTGTGCTCCACACTCCTGTATTTTCCATTGGTGATAACCTGTAAATGAATTCATCGAGCAAATATAATCTGTCACATCTCGTATTGGAATTTGGTACTGCAAAATATTAATGACAATAAAATTACGTAATAACGCAGTATACCTCAAGTTGGTCACCAAGGTTGACAACAATGGAGTGGCGCATAGGAGGAACATCAATCCACTGGCCATCTTTAAGAAGCTGGAGGCCGCTGACTGTGTCATCCTGGAAGAGCAAGATGATGCCGCCGGCGTCGGTGTGAGCCCGGAGACCCTTAATTAAATCTGGCTTTGGGCATGGTGGGTAGTTGCTGACCTTGGTGCCAAAAGTTGGTCCTTTTGCTCCATAAAACACTTTTTTCAGATACCCTTTCTCTAATCCAAGATTCTCACATAATAAATCCAAGAGCTCCTCCGCTAATTTCTCTAGCTTCAATGCAAATTCCTTCATCACCTTCCTGCAAGTATCATTATATTATTTGTCATTTAGTACTGCACGTAAATGATTAGCCAGTAGAAATGGAAGCTTTTACTCGGGGCAACTGTAGCTAAAAGTGAATTACTTGTATTCATCATCGAGATCTGGGATTTCATTGATGTTCGACTGAGGAAGATGACGAACGTAGAAAGTGCTTTCCCAATCCATATCATTGATCTCAGTTTGGACACCTTCAAGAGCTCTGCTTGCAACAAGTTCCTTGAACCTTTGCTCCATACATTTTCTGTAGTGATCTTTTGTCAATCTCTCCAGTTTGTCCATCAACTCAGGCGAAATACCATGATTCACCAGCTACACAAACCAATATTATACATCGAAATCAGAAAATGCAAACGGAAGTTCACAAATTTATAAGAAAGAATGAGAACTAATTATTCTGATATATACCTCAAAGAAACCCCAGTTTTCACAGGCATCTTTGATCTTCTCCAAGATGGCTGCTCTTTTAGCACCATTGACGTTCTCCAAGCTGATAACTGGGAACTTCTCCATTTCTCTCTCTCTCTCTCTTTTCTGAATTCTTTTTTTACTCACTCTCTCTCAAGACTCAAGCAAGCTGTTGTATGTGTGTGTGTTGATGCAGAAAGAATGGGGGTTGGCATGGTATTTATAGGAGAGTTCATAGCAGTAATTCACTGCGAGGAAGGTGGTGGGAAGTGGGGTTAAGTGAATTTTATCTCCAGTAATTAATATTCTTCAAAGCAGTAAAAATAATAAATAAAGTCATCAGGTATTATTATTCATACTTTCGGTGATAAAAATTGATCAGTCGTTGCCTTGATGCACTATTCTACGTTGGACCCACTTTGATGGCTAAGCTAAACCCAGTATCTTCTCGGAAAATTTGACCACACAAAGGTTGCCACTTTCCTTGCATGCTCCATATTTCTGGAATTTGTTTGGCTGGTCTGAAAATGATGTTATCATTGGAAGTTGCTTAGTGGTTCCACTTGCTCCCCCTACTCCCTCCGGGTCCTAAGCGGGGTTACCGTCCTGTAAATGAACTAGGACCACCAGTTTGTTCAAATCCTGTCCCATTCTTAATTCTTTTTTTTTAAGTTGGTTGCTGACTTTGATTTGCTTTCCTTTGCTGTCCACTCTTCTATTGTTATGTTAATATAATTAATATAATAAAATTATTTAATTAATAAAATAAAATAAAATTATTTATTAATATTAATTAAATAATATATTTTTTAGAAAATATTTTTATTTATTATATTATGTTAATATAATAAAATTATTTTTTAATTTTTTAAAAGATAATTCTCAAAACATGAAGTCGGACTGCATAAAATTACCTTGACACCCTTTTATCGAAAAATTAATATCAAAATCTTTCATACTTTTTTTAAAATAAAAGCATATACTTTTAATTTGTATCAAATAAGTCCTTAAAACTCTAATAAAATAGTATTAAGTAAAGTGATATGATAATTTTATATTTTATGATGGTTAAAATTTAATATCATAAAAATAATTTAATTATTTTAGTATAAAATAAGGACTTATTTGATATAAATAAAAGAATTCTTTCCAACTTTAAAAATTCATGAAAATGCAATAACATGCAAAAGACTTCCCAGCAAAAGAATCTGACTTCGTTACTGTTCCTTTTTAATTAATTATCAATTATCTCAATAACATGCCAGTTTAGTCCAAATCAAGCAATCAATATTACATAAAATAACACTAATTACAAAGAGAAAACAAAAACAAAAAAAAAGAGAGAGGGTATTTTAGTAAGTTCAATAACAGTAAATTAACACTGATTACAATGAGAAAAAAAATTGGCCTGGGGGTACTACAAAGTAAGATGAGACGGTTGAAAGCACTTTCTCTGTTGCCATTTTTTAAGTCAATGAAGGCAACAAAATATTAACTTGCTACTTCATGATGGCAAAGGCAACGCAGCTGGAGAGTGCAAAAAGCAAAAGCCAATCGGGAGGAAAAGCCCTTCGGAAATAAATAATTTGGTCTATGGGTTCCTACAATGCCTAATCCGAGACGAATTGTAAACACCCGGCGGCACAGACAGGCAGGCCTTCCTTAAAAGTCATCGTCATTAGTAAAAACTAAAGCCGTGCAGTTGAAGTAAAGAACAAAAGTAAACACTAGTAAAGAATTTGTCATCTGTGTTGAATATGACTTTTCAAAGGCAGAAAAAGTGCTCTCTCTTGTGATTTTCTTTCTCGGAAAATTCTTGGTTGCCGATCAATAATTTTCTCGCGTGTTCATTATTTAACATATTTATAAAGAAAATTCAGTACCACCCACCTTTAAATTAACAAGAAGAAACTTGTGGTTGCTATTTCCTTGACTAAAAATTCCTGCATGATAAATATTCAAAATGTCGCCGTCTCCTCTGTAAATGTTTTGGCTTGATTTACATGTTTATATTGAATTTCTTCTTTTTTTGGTTGGTCAAAGAAAAGAGGATGAACATTATTACACTACAATTTGGCTTTTAATTTCATACAAAATGACCATTGTCTTAATTAGATGAAGACTTGGGTGTCCTTAATCCTTATTATTGACATCGTTCTGACAAAATAGCGTTCAATACGGCAAGGCCCGGGTGACCAAAAGGAAAATTCCCACCAAGTTTAGGGCTGTTCGCGTGAGCCAAAGAGGAGGGGAAACTGATGTTGGTGACGGCGACATTTTGGAAGATGGGAGGCAGTGTGTGATTTGACTGACAATTTCACCCACGTCCTCTTGCCTGTTTTTATATTTGACTGGCTAGTTTGAATGGTGACAGATTCTTGTTAGTTAGACAAAATAATAATAATAATAATAAACGCAGTCAACGGTCTTCTCCAGCTTTCACGACTCTTCCCAAGTCTTGCTTCAACATCTGGAGGTCAAAATAGCATCTAAGACACCGAATCCCCACTACCCACCAAACTCCTCATTAAATTCAAACGGGAAGGATCCGATGAGGGGTTCTAGAAGCCCGGCCCACTCTAGTAGGCCTGTTTGGTAGCAGGCCCATTATTGGTATTACGGGATCCCTGCATGGCTTATCAAAATTAATAATCATTTTAATTTAAAGAAAAAGTAAAAATTCTATAATTTTTTTATTTTTCTAATACGTTAATTAAATAAATAATAATACGTTGATCTTAAAAGATATCAAGGATCTCCAGAATCGAACGGTTGCAAATAGGACAAGACCCTCGATCCAGCCACATTTCCCTAGAACAAACCCTGCAAAATGTGTGGCCACAGGGAATGAAAGCTGCACCTTTATTTCTTTCCATGCACACGCAACACATCGCATCGCTGCCTTCTCCAACTCCGACGTCGTTCTTTTTCTTCTTCCAGTCGACGCCATCCGTTTCTTTGATCAACATCATCAACGTCTTAACTGTACTTCCAGCGTTCTTGTTGGGACCCACATTTCCTTCACCCCGCAAATTGCGCTCAGCTTGTAATGCCGTTGCCAGGTTCATCCCTGAAGCAGTTGTCCCCGTGTTGGAAGTCACCTGACGACGCTGCTGCCGCTGTTGGTCGTTTTGCATGTGGGTTTCTTCTTCTTCTGGTATGATTGTCATCGTTTGATTTCTTAAGCTCCAGATGGCTCCGCAGCAGCCCATGCCCTTCAATCCTAGCCTTTGTTTTAGATTCCTCCACATCCTGCTCCTTTCTAAGCCGTTCATCTTGAAGTTCACTTCTTTCTCTCTCTCTCTGGCTCCTGCAATTACTAATCGTTAAAGCCTGACATTGGCATGCGCTGTTAACTGAACCAGAGTTTGCATGGAAAATTAAAACATGAAGACATGGATTAATGACAGCGGAGAAAGAGCAGAATGCATGATAAAACCACCAGGTAACGAATAAAAAAAAGAGCAGCTATTAGCCATGTATATATATATATAGCTTCACTTACTTCTTGAAAATCGAACAACTGGGATGCCTCTGAGTGATCAGATGATACTCGAGAGAGGAAACAGGCTAAGTTTTCAGCTGAACTGGGAACTGATAACAAATGTAGGGTTTGAAGTTGAAACAAAGGAGGTTTACTAGCCAGGCTTACTTAAAAGAGCAAGTGCGACTGTGAAGTGAAGGAATTGAAAGCAGAGTCCTCCTCCTTTTGCCACTGGAATGGAATATATTTACTTTATGTTGCGGTAACTACCGAAGCTGAAAGGTTAAAAAAGGAGAACGCGTAATTACGTTGAAAAACAACGCTATTAGAAAGTACGCAGTCAACCCAACCTACCATGCAATTTGCTGTCAATCACTGTAACTTAAAACTCTCTTTAGTCTTCTCTTCGCATTCCAGTTTTATGTTTTTTTTTAAAATATTGCTCCTTCCATCTTTCAACCATGAAAAGCACGGGGCCTTTGGGTTATTTGCGCCAAGGATTGCAGTGAAAAATGTTACATCCTTGAAGAGCTTTTGTTCTCTTATAGCTAGCTAATCCGCGATTGTTTTATAACCACAGAACTTGGAGGTAATTTACGGCTTAGTAATGTATGCGTAGATAGTACGTACTCTAACCCACCAAAAATCAGCGAGGCAGGGCAGGACCCCATTAACATTAATGTTGCATCAAAGCAAAGCTAAAGCACCATGTGTAACAGAGCAGAAAAGGGCTGTAAAGCTACTCTACTCTTCCACTGATTGACAAAAAAGGTCATTTTGGCCTTAAAAATAATGATTCAGTTTACTCTTCTAAAGCCGTGAAACCCGGCATTTTTGCAGTTACAATATGTCCCAGTTAGGTAGATGAAATTAGGGGTGCTTTTATGCCAATTCGCTTTGAAATTAGGACCTCCTCAGAGAAAAACCATGAAGCAACCACCCACCCCACATAGAAACCACAGTAAGTAATGGCAAACTCTTCTATCATAGCCATAAGAAGTGGATTACCTCAATCACAAGCACCTTTTACTGAAACGTGACAACAATAAGATAGATAAATTTGTTATTGCTTTAGTGGTTGCTACAAATTATGACAGCTGAAAAATTTTTAAAAGTAGGGAGACAAATGGTAAAGCTGCATCATGCAATCATACCAACAGCACGGGCCTGTGGACTTTGATCTCTAGGGCTGGCCCCATACCAGGGGTCGAATGACATGATACCCACGAAGGGAGGCTCAGCCATAAAATCTTTCAAAATTAGGTTTCGGATTATTTTTATAGCAATAATAACAACAATCTTTCAAAATGAAGTAGAAATCATGATCGCTTAGTATGAAATGCTGAGATGAAAAGGGCGGTTTAGAAAATCTAATGTGAAATGCTCCGGTATCATGACAATCTAAATTGTAAACAGAGGATGGTCTATTATAGAATTTCATTCACGGTTACATAACAATATGATGCATTTTATTTAAAAAATATATATATATTCAAAGGAGGGCCCCCCAAGAGCGGATCTTAGTCTATATTTCATGGCGATGCAAAGAATAAATACAAGCATTCCAGCTAAAACATGTATCTTCTACACTATCTATATCTTCTTTGGCATCCAACTGTTGTCAGAATTCCTTAGGGTTTGAAATGTTTCATGTAGAGCGAGGTCTGTTGTCAGCTTAGACTCACCTCATTATACACCGAAAGTCTTCTCTGAACGTGAAATGTATCCTAGTTAGTGGGATTCGGATGTCAGCACAAAAATAAGAGTTTGCCCGATCCAACCTACACATCAAGAAACCAACATTACTGCCGTGCATTACTGTGCTCTTACTGTTGCAGGAACAGGCTGAAATGGAAATCACGGTTACCAGCAAGGCACAGACAAAAAATTATGGCACAACTAATCACTAGCATTTTATTATGCATCTAACTAGATGATGGAATCACTGTAGTAAATGGAGAGCAATGCAAGAGAAGGAAACACCTTAGTCTGCCGAAACTCCTTTACAACTAAGAAATTTTGGATTTCAATAGCGTCTGCATGTAGTAAAAACCAACAAAAGTATTAGAGAATCAACTAATACTCAAGACAGGAATAAGCAGTTTTGCAAAGTTTTTGAGCATTTCACAATGCAGTAAATTAAGCTGAACACATGCAAGCTACAAGAATAAGGAGCACTATGGAAACTTTACAGAAAAAACCTTGTTCATAAACTTACTATACCAGATAATTTTAGAGAGAGAACAGTCTCACTGAATCTGAATGCGCATGAGCATGCCTTTGCAATAATAGGCCTGAAAGGAGAACCACATGATTTTGTTTATTTGTACGACAATGCAAAGAGGCTTTTCTCTGTGATTAAGAGAGGCTACAACCTCCGAGAAATATAAAAAACTTTAAAACTTCCAAGTGAAAAATAAAAAGATAGTGAGAAAGAAGCAGACAAGGTCCTCCAAAGACCAGATTTCCCAAACTAGGGCATTCAGTTAAAGTTCTAGTTAACCCATACGATTGTAATCACCCATCCCATATATTTTCTGAGGTGAAATGATCCTCTTATGTAGTCAAAACCAGGTGAAATATATAAGTAAAACTAAGATTAAAAAAACAAAAAATGACTTAGATAGCATCTATAAAAACTAAATAATATAGGTCGAGCACATACTCCTATGTTCTGTCCTGTAGCATCAGATGACGATAGCTACGGCCACGTATAATACGCTGCCAGAGAAACTGGAAATAATTCCAGGAATTCAACTGCATCCACTCCAGGACAAGCCTGCGACCCCAATATCCAATATATGTAAGCATATGAACACAATCATGGCCTTCCCCCACTCCGGGAGTAAGTTCTAACAGTCAATTTTCAGGAATTTGATGAAAGATGATTGCTTACCATCTCACAAGGCACCTCTGAATACCTCTAGATATGGGGCGAATGAAGGATGGATCCCGTTGAGCATAAAGCAAACCAACCTAGAAAAAGATATGGAAGGGAAAGACTGAAGCATGACTTTACAATACCCCAGGTATGCAATTGGAAGAATTTGGATCTAGATGGGGGACTGAGATTAAAAAATATAGGCTAAAAAGTAAAACCACCAAGTTCTAGCATATTTTCAGATATAAAGAAAAACTTCATCAAATCTTTTATAATATAATTTGTAAGAAAAACTTCAGAAAAATGTAAGAAATTCAATTAATTCAAGTAAAAGCAAGGGTATATCCTAGTCTGAGCAGTTACAGGAATAATAATATCAAACAGAAAGCATATTCCAGAAACTTAATTAATTCAGGAGAATTGGCAATAAAATTAATGAAATCCCTTGATACCCAAATACATCAAGAAACAAACAAATACCTCCAACAATGCAACAGCAGCAGGGTCATCCAAAATCTCAAGGCTACAGTCTGCAAGATAATTAACCTGCACCAATCACAGAAGCAGCTTAAAAATATGGGTTCACAATCCCTCATCTCTAATTAGGCAACGGTATCATCAATGATAATCATTTTTCACATAATAATACTAATCAATTAGATCGTCTATACACACAGGCAAAGATAATTCCCACATGACCTGACTTCACTGGGCAGAGTGCCAGAGAGATTTTAAATTTTCAGAGCAGACAATTTGGACAATTTCACAATGGCCAGATTATAACTTGCGGACCTTTTTTTTAACGACAAAAACCCAGCAATTAAAGTTTTAACAAGCCAATTATACATAAAATATAAGTCTTGTGGCCAAAACCATATCAATACAGAAATCTAGAAGAATGCATAATCGTATTTAAAATAATTAACAATGGGGCAGGATCAACAGCCTCCTTAAATTACACAAGTTTTTACATCAATTCTCAGCCCTTAGATTAACAATTTATTATCTATTAAGGGTCAAGATTGAATGAAACAAATTCTTAAGATGTATTAGCTAGGCACATTAAATGAAAATAGAAGAAAGAAGATTTCAAAATAGAACATATTAGTAATCCTAATTAATACAACATTTTTTCATCATTCCATCTTGACCCTTATCAGATTGTTAATCTAAGGGTTGAAAATTAATAATAGAAACCCATTACTTCCACAAACTAAAAAATATCATGTTTTAGTAGGAAGACTAGTGATATCCCAATTAAAAATAAAGGAAAAACACATGTGAAAGAATCACTTACCCCAAATTCTGTGTGAACTAGAGACTGAACAAAATCCATCAGTTGAAGCTTAGCCCACTCTGCAAGCAGAGTACTGTCATCTGTTCGAGGAGGATGCCTCCAAGGAGAACCAAAACGTAATTTATCCTCCGGAATTCTTCGACTTTTTGCATCAAAGGCAAACTTTTGCAGGAGCTTCAAAGCTTTATCCATGGCAGGATTGACAACAGTAATCTACAATGAAGCATTGAAGAAGAACTAATAAGATGGCACACAATGTTACATGGAATACCAAACTAACAAATCGCAGAAAAAAAAATGAGGCTCTAAAATGAATTAATCGGTGAAGTGCTGGCATGATTACGAAACTTACTTGCAAATAGGCTAAATATGCATCAACAATGTCCTCAAATGTGCCAGCCTTGTCTTCCATTAGCCTGCATTACAACAAAAATCATGGTCACAAAATGATAGAATTTGCACCATTTCTTTTGAATTAGTATGACTTAACTTGATTACTAGAGAAGGACAAAACAAATGTTATAACTCATAGCAAACTACCCATAGCACGGCCTTAAAAATCTTGATTTAAAAGATATTAGATCCTGGAAATATCTTGAATTAAAAGGATATTAATGACACCAATTATCATTAGATCCTGGAAATGATTGTCAAGTTCCACAAAACCTAAATATTGTTGGAAAACAATGACTGAGAAAGACCAAAAATATAGTACCAAAATAACACGTGATTTGTTCATTTGAGTATTTTAAAACACTAAGCTACAGTCATCATCCATATCTAGATAACAATGCAGCCCAGTTTCTGGCTAAAGAAACAAAGATAATATTCATCAATATATGTCGTACAATAATACCATAAACAAAGGTTGAATGAATCTTACTTCTTGTAATCATTGCTTTGCTTGAGTGCATAAAGCTCAAATAGATGGCGAGGGTTAGGCCCAAGCACCTCAACAATCAACGTCCACTACAATATCAATAAAAATGATGTTCAAACTTGCAAAATACACCATCAATTCAAGACGGTTATCCAAATATAAGAACTTTAAAAAGAAGCCAGGGGGCCAGGGAAGTTATTGAACACTAAGTAGAAGGAAATGTAGAATTTGATGGCTTTGGTTTCTTTTGCTCATCTCTTTTCCTAAATTTGGCAGTGCCTCAGTTATAGTTCATTCCCAAACAAATGTTCAAGATCAGATCTGTAAAGTTGCCCACCTCTGAATGGTTGAAGTAATCAGGAACCGTATGCATTTTAGCTTCCTGTGGATTCCACCCGAATGTCTGCAGATCAAACAAATTGAAGAAGTAACATGTACCAAAACAACTTGAATATATACATGTTCGTCAAATAGCAAATATCAAGGCATGGAAGTGAAACAGAAATAAACATGCATGCATGAAAGATAAAATTTGAGCAGGTTTTTTGTTAACAATTTGTGTACTCAGGAGTGCAATTTTTGAAAGGACAAAGTCACAATCCTTCTGCTCTTATTCTCATAAATATAAGTTAATGTGTATGTGAGGAGATACAGAGTACAATTCATAAGCTCAACATGGCATAACATACTTCTTTAAGATTTTTCTGACAAAAAAGAAAAGAAAGCAGCTGCTCAGAAGCAGTATTTGGTATACTAAAGTTCTTGGCTGTTAACTATCCACATTTTAGTTAACATAGCACAGAAAAGCTACTCATATTTCAATAGTCACATAGATTGAGTTAGAGTACCTCACGAGAGATGAATATGTCTGGAAATCCAAAATCCATGTAGGCTTGGTATGAATAGTAGCTGCATACAATATACTTATCAGCACATATGCCATATCTCAAAAAGTTGAAAGGGATCTCAAAAAATAGATGAAAGATGTACAGCCATCAATAGTGTCAATGCCAAACACAAACCTCTCATGTGTATATGAAAGTTCACAAAAATCAATAGAGGCTAGGGACATTCCCCCATGTCATGAAGCAACATGCAATAAAAGATTGATGCAGAAACACGAAACCTCAATTAGGTGCTTACCTTGCCAACTTTTTCCAGAAATAAGTCAATGTTATTTCTCAGAATCCTTATTTGTTTCACATTCATGCATAAAGAATATATTGGCTCAACTAAAGCTAAGTTGCAACAACAGTCATAACGACAATTTATGAAGAAAAACATGTCTAAATGTCGGCACTGCTCGCCATCTGGCAGTTAAACTCCCTAGTCAAATTTACTTTGTCAGCTTGCATTTTTTTATGCATTAATTATGATAAACAAATACTTTCAACATCCTTGTTTTTCATTTTTGTTCCATGTTTCAACAAGATTAAGTCAAACCTTCTTGGCATTGTCAAGGAGCAACAACAATTACCACTTGAGAACAAAATTTTATATGATTCTAAATATTAATATACTAATATTTACTTGACCTGGTTTGGCACATGTTCTCAACCCATCTTTTACACACAAATAATCAATCATTACTCAATAGAACCTGGTGATGCTTATATTACTAGCCAACTCCTTTGCAAAGTAAAATGTGATGTGCAGACATTGGCTTGGCTCATTTTCCAGACCAATCTCTGATGCAAGATAATCAATCATTTCATACAGAGTTTAGTGATGATTGTAACTTTACAAATAAAGTACTTGAATAGCTTTGATGTGGTAACAGCAAGCAGAAATACAGATGATGTGGGCCTAACCTATCGGAAGTAACAAGTATGACAGGCAAGCACCGCTCGTTTACACCCAGAGCAATTATTCTCCATATCAGACTGTCATGATACATTGATGCACAGACCACTGAGTCATCTGTTAGAATTGCATTGCGAAGAACCTCAATATTGTTTATAACCAGCTTCGGCTGCCCACACAAAGAAAATACATCCATTAATAAAACCACCAGCTATACCACCAAAATGATGAATGCTGCACCATTATTTTCCATATTAAGATTCTTCCAACGTAACTCTCCATAGAGGTCATGGACAACTGATGCATATATTAAAAATAAATAAATAAACGTACGCCAAATACCAAAACAAAACACTGAAAATCCGTGGAAAGATACCTGAAAGTGATCAATCTCTGCAGCTTGTGACAACAAATCAATCAACAAACAAGGCCAATCAGTACAGGAATTGGCCAGCGACCTCGAAAATCCACCGGTCCTATTCAAATGAGCAATGGCGTTAGCTCTCCACTTTTGCTGCATATTTATCACTTCCTTAGCCAATTTTAATGCCACGAACCCCTCTCTTAAATACGCTTCTTCTTCAATAGACACGCTCTTTCCCTTCTGTCTCAACCCCAAAACTCCATCAATCTCGTGGGAATTTAATCGAGCAGACAGTGCGAAAACCGCCCGCTCCCACAAAACAGACCCAGAAACCATTTTTGAAACCTCTTTTTTCACACTCTTGTTACTAGTAGAAAGTATCCTTCGAAGGGCAGTATTAAGACCGTGCCATTTATTGATAGTAGAGAAAATTTGTTGCGAACTGATTGTCCCAAGTTTGATACCCTTCTGGGCCATTGATTCGAGGCATGTCTCGAGCTGGGATTTGCAGTCTGATAAAGTGGGTGGATCGCAATTTGCCCAAGAAGACCAAGGAAATGACTGATTATATTGTGGGTGGTGATCTTTTATTGATTCAGCAAAGTCTACGTAGCCTGTGAGGTGAGGTCCTTTGTTCCAATCTTTCAGTAGCCCTGCAAAGTAGAAGAAGTTAGAATAAACTTTGTTGTATAAAAGATCATTTACTGATGTTTTTGGGGGTTTTGCAGCAGAAAAATAAGAATGATTTACTTTCGAGAAACAAAGTGGTTTTGCCGACGCCACGAGGGCCGTGGACGATGAGAGGTTGAGGAACGCGGTGGTGTTGAGCGTGATTGTTTAGAACGGTTTCTAGCAACGGTCTTGGTATTATTTTCCATGCTTTGTTCGCCATTTCCTTTCTTCTTCTTCTTCTTCTTCAGCCTACTTCTACTGAAGACGAAGCTCGGTACTTGCGTCGAGCGTGCGCTCGTTTGATTGCGCTGAGGTTTTGGTAACCGTGCTGGAAAAATTAGGGGTTTAGATGAACCAACCGTGTTCTGCTATTGGCGCGTGATCGAAGGGAGGGTGGAAGGACCCGGCTCAGTTTCTGTTAGCTAAGCTGCGCTGGCCGTCCATGTTTGCTGTTGCCTTGCCATGTAGCCTTAGTGCAAGCACCCGCGAATGGACTAACACACCATCCGCATTAGAACCTGGGCCTCTATTTGGGCTCGAGTAAGAATAGTATTAAAAGTCCATGACTGTATATTTAATATGTTAGTATTCTAGAATTGGAAAATGACGTGGCACAGAGCCCGTGAAAAATGGATAAAGCTGACTAGGTGGAAGAGTTTGAGTCAATAATCCCCCGTGCAAACGCAGCAGTCCTTCGCCTTTCACGACTCTCGTTAGCCGTCATCACTCTGTCTGTTAACTCATTTTGTTTCCCTCGATAGCTTCGCTTTCCCATTCCCTTTTTTCTCACATGCCCTATCCTTCTTCTTGTGGCGTTATCTGCAATCCGTTTCCGTCCTAACACAGTCCGGCCGGGGCTCAACCGAGCCAAATCAAATGTATTCCCCTTCTCCTGCCAGTATCACCAAAAACAATGGCGTTGCGCCGCTTCAGCCACTCCTCGACCTAATTAACAACGTCCTTTCTGTGCTACTTTTGTCCTCTCTCACCGTCCGATCATTCGTCGGACGGTGGCAGATCCTCCGGACGAAACTCATTTCTCTCCAGTCTTCTCTCTCTTCAATCTCCGACTCCCCTCACTGGAGCGAAAACCCGCTTCTCCACACGCTTCTTCCTTCGCTTCTCTCGACCCTCCAGCGTCTGAAAGCGCTCTCCGACCAATGTACTCTCTCTTCCTTCACCGGTGGCAAGCTCTTAATGCAGAGCGACCTTGACATTTCTTCCACTTCCCTCTCTAATCATCTCCGTGATCTTGATTTGCTGCTAAGATCTGGAGTGCTTCATCAATCGAACGCCATCGTTCTCTCCCAGCCTGGCCCCGGCTCTGATAAGCAGGATTTGGTCCTTTTTATCAAAGATCTTTTCACAAGATTGCAAATCGGCGCACTCGAATTCAAAAAGAAAGCTCTAGAATCACTGCTGCGACTGTTAAACGAAGAGGAGAAATCGGTAGGTTTGGTTGCTGAAGAAGGAAATATCGGGTACTTGATAAGCTTACTTGATTTTCACTACCATGGTTCAATTCGAGAACAGGCAATTTTGGCTTTATCAGTTGTGGTTTCAGCGAATGATGAGTCGAGAAAGATAGTCTTTGAAGAAGGTGGCTTGGGTCCTTTGTTAAGAATTCTTGAAACCGGGTCTATGCCACTGAAAGAAAAGGCGGCTATTGCGGTTGAAGCCATCACCACCGATCCTGAAAACGCGTGGGCAATTTCAGCATACGGCGGCGTTGCAGTCTTGATCGAAGCGTGCCGATCTGGGTCAGTGACGACTCAAGAGCATGCAGTGGGTACCATTAAGAATATTGCAGGCGTTGAAGATATTAAAACCGCTCTGGCGGAGGAAGGTGCCGTGCCTGTTCTGGTTCAGTTGCTGGGTTCAGGCTCGATTATTGCGCAAGAAAATGCGGCGAATTGTATTGCAACACTCGCTTCTTCCGGTGAGTACTTTCGTGTCTTGATTATTCAAGAACGTGGGTTACAAAGATTAATGTATTGGATTCAAGATTCTTCATCAAGTATAGTTACCGTAGAAAGCGCTCTGCGTGCAATTAGTTCACTTTCTTTGTCAGATTCGGCGGCAAGGATTTTGTCATCGTCAACTGCATTCATCATCCAACTGGGCCAATTTATCAAAAAGGGAAATGTGGTCTTACAGCAAATTTCGTCTTCTTTGCTGGGCAACTTATCAGTCAGTGATGGTAACAAGCGAGCGATATCAAGCTGTATGGGATCTTTGGTAAAATTAATGGAATGTTCGAAGCCGGTGGGGCTACAAGAGGCGGCAACTCAAGCTCTCATTTCAGTGTTAGCAGTTCGGTCAAATCGGAAAGAACTGGTGAGGGACGAGAAGAGCGTCGTGAGATTAATGCAGATGTTGGATCCGAAGAATGACGCAGTGAACAATACATTTCCAGTGATGGTGGCGGGGGCGATGTTGAGCGGCGGAAGTAAAGGGTGTAGGAAGCGGCTGGTGGCTGCCGGAGCTTATCAACACTTGCAGAGGCTGGCGGAAATGGAGGTACCTGGTGCCAAAAAAGTGTTGCAGAAACTCGCCGGGAATCGGCTCAAGAGTATTTTCAGCCGGACCTGGAGAGTATAATCGATAGAAAGACAAACTAACCCCCCCCCGGCAAACAGAGGTAAGGATTTTTAAGGGTAGAAATGTAATTATAGGTTCTGTGTATAATGTTTACCGGGCGCTATCGGATTATCTTTCTTATATTTTAGCGCCTTTTTACTGTTGTATGACGATGATGCCCCTTTAACCCATCAGCAGTGGGCTCAAAATCGTTGGACGTGGTGATTTAAAGGATTTATAGTACCATCGTAAGATAATTTCATCGGATTTATCTCTACGCACGTTGATCTTGATGTGCGGTACCTTGTGTCCTAAATGGTAAAATTGATAGGCGCCGAGTAAAGTTTAACGCCGTCCATTGACAGGAATGGTTTCAGCTGTTCACTCGTGAAATCGTCTTTTTCAAATGTTGAACCAATGACTTGTCAACACGTGACACACTGACATTATGTATTTGTTTTCTGTTTTTCTTTTTTGAATTTTTTTGGTGATAATAAATACATAGTTATATTATTATACAAAACAGGAAGACGACCTCCGTTCCGTTGGGATTTTCTAACTGTCGAACAACGAGCAAAGCAACTGCCTCTTCGTGTACTTCTTTAACCTTTTCTCTTTCTTTTTCTCTGTATATGATTACGAAGCTCTTTAATATAATATTCTTTCTTAATTAAAAAATGAATTATCGTAATTTAATATGATATTCAACAAAGGGCATGGATGCCCTTTTCAGGGAGAGTGCTCTTTAAATGGAAAAAAACTTGGTTTTGATAATAACGTAGTTGTAGAAAGAAAGAGTGCGCAACTGTTTGTATTTGTTTTCGTAGATGATGATGGTTTCATAGGATATCATTGATTCTCATTTTGTCTGGTTTTCTCTTGCTTTCTTTTGGATGATGATTTCAATCATGCTGATTGATCTGCTCACTTTCGTATGATATCGATGATAATGATTCAAGTCTTAGTTTTTGTATAGTGGTAGGCCACTTTCATCTGATTTTGGTCCGGTGGGTCCATTTTTTATCATGCTTTGTTTTACTGTTATCAAACTGTGGAGACGAAGAATGAAGGCTTTGTGGTGTGGGGGTAATGTTATGCAATGCGTTAAATTAAGGGGTATTGACCGCTGACCAGTAGTTGCGTGACTACCTCCCCAAGGACTAATTTGTTGATCAGGCGGTGGTGATTTCATCGGGCAGTGGGTCCTTGCGGCAGAAAAGGAAAAAGGAAAAAGGAAAAGAAGAGAAACTAGGGTGGGAGCTCGGCGCAGATATTGGCAAGGGAAGAATGTGGGACAAGGATTGCGGGTCCCCAAGTAGAAGATCAAAGCCCAACGAGCCCATTTTCTTGTTCACATGCTACTGCTACTCCCGCCTTTTTTCCCTTGTTGACTAAATTGCTGCTGGCACGGGGCTTCAGATATCGTGTCACAAAAGTATCCGACTTTTTCCTAGCTTCTCGTATTTCCTGTAATGTCAATATCTCTCGCCTTTAAAGCCACTGCGTCAAGAAGCTGCAAATCTTCACCTTCCCGCTTCCTTCACTCTCACCTCACGGTTCCTCGTTCTTTCCCGCCAACATTCTTAACAGTTAGTTAGCCAGCTAGCTAGATGCCCCTATATGTAATGTTAGTTGTATACGCCTCCCAATTCCTCCAGCTACCTCACCTTGTGTTGGTTTCAAAAACAAAGCTAAAGACGGTTAGGAATATATTTGAGATTGACGTGTTGTCAAGTTTAATTTACGGCTAACATGCTTTAAATAACTTTGTTAATCAAAATTCTACATACATCAAGACATATGTTTAGCTATTATTTTGTTTTGGTTCTGCAACCACAACCGTTGTTCTTGCAACACCATTTGTTGATCTACGTACCCACTAGGCACTTGGTTGTCGGCTACCAAATCAGAGCAAGGCCCAAAAAGATCATCTTCCATCTGAAACCTTGTTGCACTCCCGCTGTAACTCTCTGGGCTAAATGTTGGCGTCGCCTGAAACGTTGGGGCCACTGAAAATGTATCCCCCGATGGTAACGCTGTTTTTTTGTTGGTCCCGGCAGAGATGATGGCCAGGGGAGACATATCGGTTGCATCATCTAGGAATGGATTGTATTGTCTTTGTGGCGCAGAAGCTTCTTCGGTGCAATTGTCAGGGATTAGTGCAGCTGGCAAAGTTTCTGAAGGATGTATATTACATTCAGCAATCACAAATTCCCAATCGAGTCTTGCTCCAGTAGTGGATTCCTTCTCCCCTCCTTGCTGCTGTTGCTGTCGTTCATCTTGTTTTCCTCGGGACCAGTCAGCGAAACAAAATACATCTAAATTAGCATCCTTCCCCTTTTCAATGGGCAGAGAATGGTTTGATCCGGTTTCTGTGGCTTTCTCGGCCTGCTCCGACGTTGAGAAATATTCAATAGATGGGCTTGGGCTTGGGCTTGTTCCTCCTCCATCGGTCAGATTCATCATAAGTTCGGTACATGAACTTGGGCTTGTTCCTTCTGCTGCTTCGGTCAGATGCACAAGTTGTTCAATGGACGGACATGGGCTTGTTCCCCCACTCATAAGATCCTCTACCTGTATACATTGCGGACCATATTCAGACCCTTTCTCCGAATTCCTCTCCGTCAGCTCCAAGGACTGATCCCAACTTTCACAATGATCAGAGCTTGTGCCAGGATCCTTCACCGGCGGCGCCTGGAGCATCAATGGTGATCTTCCATTTACTGTCGGGAAAGAAGCTTGATCTTTGAGGAATTCTTGTAATGTTTCTATAAGCTCATCTGATACCTTTTGCACACTGGGGTATTCTGATGTTCTTCCAACGCCAACATTTTTGCAAAAGTCATAAAATGAATTAAGCTCTTCAAATTGTTTGGAGGCCCTGACGCAAGCCTGGAAAGCGCTGACACAAGATAGATATTTTAAATGAAAGAAGCTATCTAACAGAAGCGCCAATGCATCAGATATGTCCCTGTAAAGATCAAAACTTTCTTGCACGACGGCATACAGAGAAATCTGAACCAATTTGTTGTTCTTTGCTACACCAGTTGGTCTTGAGCCCATTGCTCTGTCGAGCAATCTTTGCCAATTCGGTATTCTATCGAGCAACGTTATCGGCTTCATGTCACACACGTCTGCATAACCTCGACGGGTTCTACCATTTTCTCTCTCTCGATTAGCAATTCTTCTTTGAAATTTTCCCTTAAAAAAACAATCTAAACGTTCATCCAGATACAGCGCAAAAGTCCTGACAAATGCCGTATAATCCCACGGACTGGACTTGGAATCATCTCTAAAATTCGACAGATTGAGAATCTTTTGGCCCCTTTTCATTGCATGAATAACTTCTCTAGGAAAATATGGATCGCCATCTTGAAAAATTTCAAGGACAAGCATAAGGGATTTAAGGGCAACAATCCAATTTCTCGTCTTGCCAATTCTTTTGGAAATAACCCGTGCACAAGCGACGGCATAAACTTTGCTGGAAGAAATCAATTGAAGAATCTCATTTACATAACGATCATCAACAGGATCTTCATCATGTCTGGTGGCCTTCAGGATTAAAACTTCAACTTTTGAAGCATTTGTGTTAGAAACCTTGGCAAGGCTAATGCTCGTCTGGTCTTTGACTGCCGCAATTGCCTTCTTTAGCTTGCTTGGCATAGTTTGTATCACCTTTTTCGTTCTTTTGTGAGCTATTACGATGCGGGGTGATTTTGATGGAAAACAGAAGGGAAATTTTCTAGGAAAATTTACTAAGTGCGAGAAAATTAAAAGAGAGGAAGGTGTTCTTTGATTTTCGATGAGTGGTGGAGGTGGAAACTGTTAGTTAATGCCCTTGAGACTCTCTTGACCTTGTAGAAGTGAAGAGGAGGAATCGTAAATTTCGTTGACCAAATCAATAAATTCGTTGGGAATGTATGATTCCCGCTTAACTCATTTACGCCTTCGCCTGCAGCATGCTGCTAGGCAAGTGTGGTAAATGGTAGGAAGATGAACGCGTGGCTTAACCAACTACGAGTGTGATCAAGTCTGCCTTTGGACCGTCTGATTCGTTGATTTTCTCTCAGAATCCATGGAAATATTATCGGAGATGATATCTAACTGATTTTCTTAACATGTTGACTGTCAAAACAACACCCCAACTTCAGAAAGCCTTGTAGATGAAAGGCTAAGCCTCTTTGTGAAGTAGACTCCAGGGGTATTCTATCGAGGGCATCGTGGCTGTAAAAGGCCTGCAACGTCAAGCCCATCTTTTCTGTTGTGTGTACATTTTACAGAAGCGGACAACGATGTAATTGACAAAAATTGGCCGAGTAGTGGAAGAACAGAGCGGAGCATGTGAAAGCACTGTGAACTTGATTTGGAAAAGATGGAGGGGGCAAGGGGAATCTCTGTGCTCCACTGAGCTGCGGCAATTCAAATACTTAGCAGGTGATGTACCATTTCAATACTTCCTTCCCCGCGTGCTAACGTGGTGTGTTGATTAAAATACAAGTCATGTTGCGGGTGTGTACACGTAGAGCAATAGTTACTGCACACGGGAACAACCCAGCTCAATGGAAATGAAACTAGCAACACTTTTCGGAATTAACAAAGACCATTCTCTTGTGGGTATATGGTTAAAGTTTGAATAATATGATTTTCCAATTTCCAGTACTGCAACCATTCCCTCACGATTGTTGTATCTAAGCAATCATATTATGCTACTTTATCTTGATTCTAAATTAGCACAACCAAGCCTTTTTTAAACCTAACTAGTTATAATTGCGATCCCTTTTGCCAATTATCCATGTAGGTCCCTACCAATTTGCGTTTTCATCGTGGAATTAGCTGTGGCTGTTCCACGGGTGAGAATTTGACGAGGATGCCTGATTTTTTCTACTCCAAAACTTTGCGAAAAAGTCTGATCCACAGCTAACCAAGCAGTACTGCAACTGTTCCCACTTCAACCCGTTCTTCACTAGGCATTAGCTTGTGCGACCAAAGACTCGGTGGCTTCTGACTTCCCATACTCGTACGTCTACCAAGTTGTACATTTCTTTCTGACTTCAATATTCAACGGAAACCTGGGTCATGTTTGCTGTGGCAAGAACACTTTGGTCCCCTTTTTGCTTTAAAAAACATACTGATATTATGACACAGCAGGGCCAAAGTTACATAGATTGGGATTGCATTTTCTCACAAATATGTCAAGAGTTTCCTCCAGCTAATCACAATAAGGGGGTTTCAGCTGAAGAGTAGATAGGAGAATACTAAGTGAGAAAATTCATCAGGGAAGGAATGCCAATCTGAATCTAACATTAGTTTTCTCCCGATAAAACCAATATCCACGTTAAGGTTAAGATATAAGAGAAAGATTACAAACATGATTTTCCATCGATCAAAGAAACAAACACATACAGAATTTTCGTTAATTACAGACATGCGAGGATGTCAGAAGCAAATTGTCTATCAATCTCCCAACTACTATGGAATTATAATAACAAATACGTCAGATCATATTCATAACCATATCCCAAAATTATAGGTAAATTAAGTAGTAAAACCCCCAAAACCGCTACCACTAACAGTAATTAAGGCTTCTAATAATCTTCATCAACCCACCAAACCACTTTTCTCTCGTTTCTTTTCTTCAATATCCAGTCGGAAACTCGCACTCCCCATACTCTGCAGAGAAGACAGAATAACTGTTTTCAGGCCAAAAGCAAAAAATGAAAGAAGCAAAGCAGCAGCCAACAGCAAATGCTGAAACAAACAAAAAGTTGAGAACTTTCAAGGACTTTGCCAATGGGTCGTTTCTCACTAGTCATTACGCATGACCCAATTGCAGTATTTATCGTTTGACTTTTCTCGTTTTAAAGCATCGATTTTACAGAAGGACCGCTGTAACCCGCTAGAATTTGAACTCCACCAGAAAGACAAGAACCTGAACCAATAATCGCATGCCACATCATCCAAAAAATTCCCCCAAGGGACCTAGTTATTCGTTTCCTTCTTGACCATCTGCTCACCTATGCTACCATGTTTCGATCTCAGTACTGGCGATAGAGTCCGCGGCGCATGTTAGCATATTTATTTAATGATTCTCTAACATGCAACAACCAAGATTAAAAAACAGAACAGCTTAAGATTAAGAGACAACGCACTTACTAGGTGGCTGCGCAACCACGTAAGCCGCCCCGCCAAAATAACAGCTACCAGCTGCGCGCGATTTTTTCTGATAACAACTGTTAAACGCAAATGACGCATGAGCCTCAAGTGTGTTGGGACTGTAACACGAAGAACCCGGTTGGATCGGACGGCAGTCTGCTCCTCCCTCGCCACATGCATAATCCAAACCTGCCTGCAGTCTTTCCTTCCCAGCTTCAGCACTCGCCACGCACCACTTGTTCTCTGAAGTACTCTTTGACACTCCCCCTCCGCCGTTCACTGGTGTGGTCACTGTTTGACCACCGGTGACCGGCGAACGGTTGTCATGGTAGTTCTTCAACCCCTCCATCGTAAATGGGATATCGTAAACTTTCTTCTCATCTGGGTAAAAGAGACCGTAATTTCTCTCCGATGTGGGACCTGTTTTCTTGTTCTCGTTGAAAAGGGCAAAGAGATATACGGTCAGATCCGCCTTTGGTCTTAAAGGGGTCCCACCACTAGTCAATATTCTACGGACCATATTTCCGTTGTATGCAGCAGCGTTTTCAATACTTGCACCTATCTCATTTTCATCTCCCTTCGAGGGCCATCCCGTTTCGGTAACGACCATACTGATATCGTCGTACTTGAGAGCAGACAAGGCAGCGAAAACGGCGTCGATTTGGGCGTCAAATAGGCTGAAGTACCGTAACCCGTTGCCGGCATCCACAACACCCGGGTTCTCTCTAAACAAGGCGTAGTCCAAAGGGATGACATCGGAGTTGGACTCGTATGCAAAAAATGGGTATGCGTTAACCATGAGATATGACCCGGTTTGCCGAAGGAAATCAAGCATGGGATTAAAAACGGTTTCTACTAACTCGGTTCAGAAAGATCCGGCCGAAGACGGGTAAGAAGATTGTAGAGCACTCAAAGCAATAGGTGAGGAGACTTGAATGGAAGAACGGAAGTTATACTTGACTAGAGCTTGTTGGATATTCTTCATTGCGGGTAAGAGAAACTTGGTATTATGCAGATCGACGAAAACTTCATTCCCAACTGCAATGGCTTCGATTTGGGTGCCTGGGTAGTAAGCAGCAACGTTTTTCTGAACCCAAGTGTAGGCAAAGGACGAGAGTTTGATATGTCCACATGCAATCTATGTGAATGAACAAGGCTACTCTGTTCTACTTTATTTAATTATCTTTATTTTGCTATTAAGTATTATTTATTATTTGAAGTAGTTATTGTAATTGTTGACTTATTCTACAGTAGATAAGGTTAGTGGGGTTTGGGTGTTGGAGTAAGTGGCTTAAAACTACCGTTAGTGGCTTGAAACTACCGTTAGTGGCAACATGCTCCCTATGATTTAGTTAAAGTTTGTTATCGTTGATCTATTTAAAGTTCATATGTAAGAGAAGAGGGGAAAATGAAAAAAATACAAAAGGTTTCCTTCTCTTAATTTCTTCTCTTTTCTTCCTTATTTCTGAGTTCTATCTTCATTCCACAAATTCAACTTATCAATTGGTATCAGAGCTCGGTTCCAACAATGGAGACTAGGGGGAAAGCCCATCAATCTAACGCCGAGTTTAGAAGTGAAGTCCAGGAAATCTTGAGCCGACATGAGTCTATCTTGCAGACAGTGCTCAATGAGATCCAATTCATGCGTGCTTCGCAAACAAACCATACCCTTGCTGCCGAAATCAACCCCTTTGCACCAGCAGAGTCCTCCCGAACCATAACCCACGCAACCATCACCAATCCTCCCCACTCATTGGACAAACATTCCCGACTTAAATTAACCTTTCCTAACTTTCATGGAGAAGACCCAACTGGGTGGATCTATAAGGCCGAGCAATTTTTTGAATTCCAAAAGGTGGAACTTGAACAGCAAGTGCAACTAGCTTCCTTTCACTTGGAAGGCATTGCCCTACAATGGCATCGATGGATTACCAAATTTCGAGGGCCACTTACATGGGCAGAATTCACCAAGGCACTCCTTCTACGATTCGGACCAACGGATTACGAAGACCCTTCAGAAGCATTAACGAGGTTGAAACAAATAACCTCAGTGGCAACCTATCAAGAATCATTTGAAAAGATATCACATCAAGTTGACAATCTTCCTGAGCAATTCCTTGTTGGGTGTTTCATAGCGGGATTGCGAGATGACATCCGATTGGATGTAAAGGTGAAACAACCAAGAACCTTACCCGAAGCTATAGGAATCGCTCGTTTGATCGAAGAACGAAATAATCTACAACGGAAGACCAGTAGCGGCGCCACCTATAAAACCTCCAGTACACCACCGTTCCAGCGAGTTCAACCAACAGTCGGTATTCTTGGTCCTTCCCCAAATCAGAGGCCAGATCCAATTCCACCTGTTTGCCGAATTTCTGCGCAGGAGGCTAAAGAGCGTCGCGACCAAGGACTTTGTTTCTACTGTGATGAAAAATACGTGCCTGGACATCGTTGCCAGCGGCCGCAACTCTTTATGATAGAAAACTGTTCCGCGCAAGAAAAAGAAGAAAAATGCGCTATAGGCAATGAACAAGAATTTGTTAAGTCGCTGCCCGAAATCTCTTTTCACGCCATGTCAGGAACCAATCATCCTCAAACCCTTCGCATGGCTGGAAAAATTGAAAATCAGAAGGTTACGGTGCTCATCGATGGTGGTAGTACACACAACTTTATCGACCAAACAACCGTCAAGAGGCTAGCTTTGCCCGTAATGCGTGATCAATCCTTTCAGGTGATGGTAGGAAATTGTGAAAAAATTGAGTGTGTTGGCCGATGTCATAACCTTATTTTGAATATCCAAGGTCAGTCCATTGAAACTTATTTTTATGTCTTGCCAATTGCCTCTAGTCCAGTAGTCTTGGGAGTACAGTGGTTGGAAACGTTAGGTCCAGTCGAATTTGATTATCGTAAACTCACCTTATCTTTCGCTCAGAAGGGACGACAACATTTATTACAGGGATTGCGTCGAACTCACCTCGAGCCTTTGGATAATAGTGAACTTCAACAATTAACAGGGGTGAAATTTTATCTACAGTTATTAACCTTACAGGATACGAATTATTCTACTCAAATTTTCAACAAAAATACCAACTGTCAGAGCTCCACCAAAAGATGCCACATGGAAAAATACATGACGATTCCAACGAATGTATCGAACCTTTGTCCTTGAGGACAAGGACACTTTCAGGGGGATGGAATGATATGTCCACATGCAATCTATGTGAATGAACAAGGCTACTCTGTTCTACTTTATTTAATTATCTTTATTTTGCTATTAAGTATTATTTATTATTTGAAGTAGTTATTGTAATTGTTGACTTATTCTACAGTAGATAAGGTTAGTGGGGTTTGGGTGTTGGAGTAAGTGGCTTAAAACTACCGTTAGTGGCTTGAAACTACCGTTAGTGGCAACATGCTCCCTATGATTTAGTTAAAGTTTGTTATCGTTGATCTATTTAAAGTTCATATGTAAGAGAAGAGGGAAAATGAAAAAAATACAAAAGGTTTCCTTCTCTTAATTTCTTCTCTTTTCTTCCTTATTTCTGAGTTCTATCTTCATTCCACAAATTCAACTTATCAGAGTTTGGCTGCGGCGAAGAGAAGCTCATTGGGCATGTCCACTGTGACTTTGATTCCGGATCCGGATAGCGCTTTGAGAACTGCAGGATCAGTGTCGAATACTTTGACGCGTTCAATGCCTTGAGACTTGAGGAGGTCAACCGCTTTTGTTGCTGAAGGTAAGTTGTTGGCTATACGACCATAGTTCACCCCTATTGAACCCGCATCTGCAAATGTGCAAACAAAACCATAAGAGAAAGAATACGAAGAACAGCCTATTCTTTTCAGGGAAAATGCTGAACAATGTGCTTGCTTTCCAGCACTTTCCTACATCTATACAAGCAGAAAATAAATGGGAAGTGAGAAAGAAAGTTCATGTTTTTACCTACAAAAACGAAAGTGGAAAGCAGTAAGAAAAAGTAAGAAACAAAGAGACGATCCATGCTCTGGTTCTTGAAGAAGCGGAGCACGAATGAGAGAGTGAGAAAGAGTTTTGTGGTTCTGTCCAGAGAAACAGAGAATGTGTGGAGTAAATAGAGGCGGGAGCGAGTGGGACTGAGAGAAAAGAGTGGGGCTTCGGAGCTACAAAAAGAGAAGATTGAAGGCACTGTGAAAATCGAGATGGCGAGAGAGGGACCCACGTGTCATACAAACGATAACAAATGGGCAGAGAATGGCTGCACGGTGCACCGACCAACTATGGGGTTTGGCTGTATCGCTACAGCCGACGGTTTTATTGGGTACTGCCGCCGGCCACTGCCAAAACTCTTCATCTAAACGCTCATGAACTTCAATGCAGTGCTGGAAGTCAAATATGTGGTTGACTATGAGGTAGGTTCATAGATGGTGGCGGTAGCGTTGCGCAGTGTATAAAAATTAACAACGCCGGCAATTAGGTGAAGATGTGGTCCTTCTGCTTCCTTGATTCTTATATTTAGAACGTAAGGCGAGGGGGTCGGGAAACGGCAGTGTTTTAAGTTTAACGGGAATGGCAAAAGAGTGTGGCGCAATAACTGATGCGATCTGTATGGTTACAGGTCAACAATACTCGACAAGCCATTAACGTTTGGGAGGGCCAAAAATCCATGGCTGGCAGCGCAGGCGCAGCCTCTGAAAAATGCAAGAAATGTGGAGTTTGGTGCGGTGTGCCGTGCAATGATAATGAAAAGGGAAAGCAAAGCTTAGCTTGGAGCAGATGCAGGCAGTGAA
Source organism: Xylocarpus granatum (assembly GCA_019650275.1). Lineage (NCBI taxonomy): Eukaryota > Viridiplantae > Streptophyta > Magnoliopsida > Sapindales > Meliaceae > Xylocarpus > Xylocarpus granatum. The sequence continues at coordinate 230,028 of BNST01001902.1, read as the reverse complement.
AGATCCAATTTAAATATTATTTGTGGAACTTTAGGCTGCAGCACGAAATGCATTACGTGAAGTTCATTTCCAACAAATAATGATCTAGTAGGAATGGAATCTATTATGGAATTGACGGAAGTAAACGGACCACCGTGTGCAAAATTGGCGTAATCGGAGACTGGTCAATACAATTCCTACAGACCCATTGCTTAGCTTTTAGTAGTTCAAAAAGCAAGGGTGTGAAGGTGAGGGCCGTGGGTACAGTAATGGGCCTGCGGAAGCCAAGCATTGGGCCAAAATACAAGCCCACTAACAGCAACTGGTATTCCAGAAACTTCGGTCCAAAAAGATATCTCTTATCTCCAAGTGTCAAATTCTTTACAACTCATAAAATACGTTCCGGATTAGTACTATCCGAGGAAAACTCTCGTGATAACGAATCAGAGGACGCCACGTATTGTACGGCATTGCCACCGAGCTCCTCAACATTCGTCCGTAGCAGATAAAATTTAATTTTCGTATATAAAAGAGAAGACACAAAGTTTTATACTCGCTTAGCTCTACGCTTCAGACGCTTTATTAATAAAATAAAAACCCCTAATTTCTGCAGAACGCAAGCAGAGGGCGAAGGAGAGGCGGAGACGAAGGGAAAATGTCAGGCGTGACCAACACACCGCAAGAGGAAGACAAGAAGCCTAACGATCAAACGGCTCACATCAATCTCAAAGTGAAGGGCCAGGTTTTCTATCTATTGTCTTTTGTTTTCTTTTGCTTTTTATTTCTTCGATTTTTTAGGAAAAGTTATTTTTAGGGTTTCTTCTTTCGGTGTAATTTCATAAGATACTTGTGAAGTATCCGGTTTCTATTGTTGCTGATATAAATGTTTTTACATCTGCTGCTGCTGTGTACGGGGTTTAATTAGGGTTAAATTTGGTTTTTTCGGTGGTGAATCAGGGTTAAATTTGGTTTTTTCGGTGGTGAATCAGGGAAAGGTACTATCTTGTTTTTTTTTGGTGTTGTCGGGATTTGTTGTCGATGTGCGTGCTCCTTTGTGTCACTACTTTCTGGCTTTGTTTTGCGTGGATGTACTTATGGAATTGTGGGTTCTGTTGCTTTATGTTTTTGTTTTTTGAGTTTATGGTTTGTCTTAGTTTGTATAAGGCTTCTTATGTTAAGAAGTTGAGGGAGAACAGAAGTGCTGACATTACATCGTTATTTTGCTCTCAGTTTGGTAGGATGGAAGAAAGCTTGTAGGGTAAAGCATAGAGGGGAAAACATTTGTATTTGTTTAGTTGAAAAGAAATAATGAGAGGAAGGGAACTTAGAAGAATGGTCTTCTTACATCTGCTTGGTTTATATGATGGAAGAGAATTGAAAAGGGAAGAGTTTGCCCCTTACTACTATTTGGTATTTCTTCTGAAGGGAAGAAAAGGGAAAGGATATGCCATGTTGACAATTGTCTGATTATTTGTTTGATCTTTATGCGCATATGTGCTGTAGCGTTATTAATTTGCCTTTTTCATTGAGGTTTCTCCTTTTATTCTCTTTTACACGCTGCATACTTCTGATTCCTTTTCCTGCATTATCTCTTTTTGGCCAATCAATGATATATTTTTCTATATGTTTTTACTTTAGTATTTTAGACCCATTGAACTGAAATGTTGTCTAATGTTTGTTTTCATGTCCCCCTTGTTCAAAAAATTGGAAGACTCTATGTAATGCTAAGCATAGACTTGTTAATAAGTTGGGAATACAGATGCCTGGCTCAGAGACTTACTATAGTGCATTGAGTTTAATAGTTACTGCATATGAATGCTGGTATGCCCAGCATTCATTTTAAATTCTGGAGATACAGTTAGAATACTTGGAGATGTTTTGCCCAAAACTTTTATTATAATAGTTGTAAATATTATTCGAATGCTTGCGATGTTGTACTGTCAATTGTCTGCTCTTGGGAAACTTGTTAAAGATTTTAGACTTGAATTTCTTGTGTGAAGTTTGAATTTTTTTTCTGTCAAATTCAAAAACATTGGGCTGCATAATGTTATTGATCACATTCTGCATCCTCACTCAGAAGTTTTAACATTATCATAACATTGGGCTGCTTGATGGAATATTGTGCTTCCTCGATCAGAAGTTTTAATGTTACCATGGTCTGTCTGTAATGACCAGCTGGTTATGAAAACTTCATCTTCAAATATGGTTTTTCACCATCCAGTACAAATCATCCCCATCTCTATTAAAATCTTGCGGTTTGTTCGTTTCACTATACCGTTGAAGTTGATAATTTGAAAAACTATGCTTATTCTGTGTTTAACTGTAGGATGGGAATGAGGTTTTCTTCAGGATCAAAAGAAGTACCCAACTAAAGAAGCTGATGAATGCATACTGTGATAGACAGTCTGTGGAGCTGAGCTCAATTGCCTTTCTATTTGATGGCCGCAGACTTCGAGGAGAGCAGACTCCCGATGAGGTATCTCTCTTTGCACTCCACCCTTCCTCTCCGAAACACACAGATTTGCATGCTAGTGCCTGTTCAACCTTCTCCATATAGCATGGACAAAAGCCCAATACATTCTTCTTTTGGAACAATGTTTTGGGAAACACGTACCATTTGATGCAGTTCTCTGCATACATGATCTATTTTATGTAGTATTCTGTATACTGACTATAATTTTTTTCCTTTTGCTTCAGCTGGAAATGGAAGATGGGGATGAAATTGATGCCATGTTGCACCAAACCGGTGGCATGCGGATGATCTGAGTTATGTGATGCTCGTCTCACCAGGGCAAGTTATTAATATTATTGTAAAACAATTAACTATTTTATGGATGGATGTAAGTTATGCAGAGTTTTAAATTGTCTTGTGATGGACATTTTGTGTTGGGGTTGCTTCTTAGCATGTTTCTCTTTATTTGAGGGCTTCGACAGTCTCTCTTTGTTAAAGAGGTAGAATCGTAATCTAAATTGTTCTTAATATATTTTGGTTTGTATTTTGCGTCTTCTTTCCCGCTGTTTGACATCGACGATTCCGTTATGATTTCAGTGAAAATTGAAATATTATCCAACGGACCGTCTTCTGGTTGCGTCTTTTATGATCATTAGCATGCAATTCTTGTACAATTTGATTCCAAATTGCCATCCGACACGTCGTTCTGCTATAAGTCAGATTTATATATGCGAGAGGCCACGGCTGAGGAGAGAGTTGCAGCAGAAGTCGACCTGCCTTTTGGGCTTGTCTGCTCCTAAACGTTGATCAAAATAGTCCGAATCTAAGAATCTACTTGTCTGTACATGGTATTTACATCAAACACATGAGAAATTGGGTACAGCAAAGCAGAAATTGAAATGTAAAAGAAGCAAAATATGGGATATGAAAAGTGAGAAGCCAGCACCAAGAAAGAAAAGGTTGTGGTATAGAAAAACGATAAACGGAATGAAAGGATTAAGCTCTTCCCGCGGCAATTTCAGGAACATGTTTAGAATCCATAGGCTTGACTCAGGATGCCCCACCCCATCGTTTTGTCTAAAGTTAGCTCGTTATTCGGCTTGTCAAAGGTATTATATATCATACTCATCCAGACCCTGGGCCACTGGGTATGACGAATAGCAGAGCTCCCTCAAAAGTTTCTTTTGCTAGTTCTGTTCTGATGCAACTCCCTCGAAGTTTCTTTTGCTAGTTTAGTTCTAGCTGATGACAGTCGGTAGTGTGCAGATTCAGTTTCCTAATTCAACGGGATTAGACCTAAGGCACGTGCTTCGATATTGTCTTGATTGCCAAGATATCTTCTTGCTTCGGTTAGCCTAGAAAAATGATAGGACTTCAGTCGATGTGGGTTCTCCTTACTTCTGACTGGAAAACCATAACCAATACAATCACCTCAAGGCAAAAAAATACAGCATTCAGTAGTATTGAAATAACATATGCATGTCTGAAACAGTAGACCAGGTCATCTAGGTGCTACAATAGAAATGCATGATGACTCACCAAATTTTGATTTTGAGCCCTACGAGTTGGTGTACAATGTTTAGAATCCAAGGGTTGTGATCTCTCAGTTTGACCAAGCAATCTTTGAATAAAGTCCTGTATATGATTATAAATGCTGCATACCATCATATCCGAAAATTATTAGTAAAACTAAAAAATAATAATTGGTGCCAGTAAAAAATGAGAAGTTTGTAAACATAAACAACATAACTGAAAGCATAGCAGTATAAACAAGTCCTAAGAAACATCGAGAACTAATAATGAATTTCAATGTGGAAGAATAACATTTATGGTCCAATTCTGACTATCAGCTCTGGTGTTACTCTCAAACAATTACAGGCATCTTAGCTCCTCCACTCCCAAAACTCTTGACCTTCTTTCAGCATACATTCACTTGTTCAATCACCACGTTCCACAAGACAACAACCAGCCTTTTTGTGATTGCTAAAGTGTTCCTTTTCCTACAAGAGAATTTTAGGGACTGAACCAGAACAAACTCATGCTTAATATTCGTGGCTTCCATATGAATCCAAAACTTCTAAATTGCATCAGCGGAGAGGCACAGATTCATGGAGACAGACACTAACTTCACTTACGAGAAGGCAGTCTTTATTAATAACTTTCATCCTAAACATCATAAACTCATATGACGTAGTCTGTTACAAGAAATGAGGAAGCTAGAAAGTTGTGCAAGTAAAACAACTTCAACAGAAAGTAAAATTACAATACCTGAGACGATGTCTGTTGCAGGCTGTAAAGAATGCAACAAAACCATTTAGTATGCTTCTGACAGCACGAAAAACCTGAAAAGTTTATGGTGAACAATAAGAACCACTCACACAATTATGTTATAGTAATTATCATAGGTAATATGTTGTTTTCAAACCTGGGAGAATAGGTCATTCCAAAGTGTACGCCACATGGAAACTTCATAAGTTGTCACTGTAGCTTCAGGGGCTGTAGCAAGCTGGAACATGCTACTTAAAGTCTGCCAAATATCTCTAAGCAATTCAGATATAGAGGTGAAAGTGAAAGTCACCAAACTTCCTAGTGCAAGGACTATGCGAACTGGTGCACACAGTATTTCCCAAAGGGTCCAAAATACTGGATATAGGACTGAAGTTGCTGAAATACAAAGCAATTGAAATAACAGAAAATTAACTAACAACTGATCTCAAAGACTGGGAGGACTCAAACTAAGTTAAAGATCAAAAAAATGAACAAAGCAAAGCAGTTTATTTATACTTACCAATTTTCCAGATAACTGAGATGATTAACGATAAAGGCAACACTAGAACTTCTATTATGTCACCCACTAGATTGTAAAAAGATCCGATTATAGCCCAAATGAATAAACAGAAACTCTCCACTACTTGGATGAACATGTTCCACATCGGAAGAAGGAAGCTCAAAATCTCCATAAGAGGTTGCACCAGTGGCAATGTGATAACTGAAAAGAAGGACCGAGTGGTACGCGTAATTGCCAAAACCCACTTAACTGCCTTTTGGAAGTTATGAAGAAATAGCATGGTTCCTAAGTACTTGATTCTTGATACCATCTCCCATGTTTCTATCCAATCAAAAAGAGGCCCACACAATCGAGAGGCGGTTGCTTTAAGAACAGGGACATTTTTGTATAAATCATAAAATCCTATTAGAACAGTGACCACTGAGATCATCACATACAAAGCTCGAGCTAGAGGGCACATCCATGGTCGATACAGATGGCAAAATCCAGGGTATGATTGGAGGAATATAACCCAAGATGGAAGCCCTGCTTCTAAAAGCGTAAGTAAACGCAGATCAGACATTATAACTTGCCTCAATTTAAATGGGAGGTCACGGTCATTGAACCTGAACAAAATCAAAACATCACAATACTGGGTAGCTTCAAGTGCAATTTCATATTCACTGGTACAAGCTTCAGAGCTGCATGATGAGTCTTCAATTTCACTTTGTGTCTCCTCAGCGTACATTTCAACTTCAACTCCAGCACTGATGCGCCTTGTTACTTTTCTTCTCTTATAAGGCCCGGTTGGAGGAGGTGTATGTGGCTCACTTGTTCTACCTTCTATAGTCCCACTGCAAGTACTAAACCTCCTAGCTATGCATTTAAGAGAATTATCTTCAACGCATGGATTATCATGGCAGAAGTTTTGCTCATTATTGACAGGGGTGGTCATTGAAAAATCTTCTTCAGCATCATAGAATATCTCTCCTAATTATGTTAAAGGAAAAATGAGATTGTCAGTATAAGCTTCTTCAGTCTTACATAATTCTTGTGTGAGTGTTCTGTGACATGCAGCATATTTATGGTAAATCAAACTGTGATGTGTCACCTATTCGGTCTGATATTCTAAGACAGGGACCCACGTGGACAGTAGTTTAGATGTTCTCATCCTCCACACTTCTACTGTGTGTGGAAGAACATGTTCAAAAGTGTTTTAAAAGGCAAAAAAGGTTAAGCAAGAACTTTACAAACTAGAAATTATACCATAGGCACAGAGGCTGAGTAAATTCCTAAATGCACAACAAAATATCATATAAAATACAAGAAGGAAATAATTCTCCTAGGATGCTTCACACAACAAATACAGGAAGAGTATATCAACAATTACATTATCCTTGCAGGATTAGCGACAGACATATCAAGATGGAGTACAAGAATGGCCACAAAGAAAGGACATTTTCTGGGAAATACAGATCCAATGGAGACTTCCAATTATGCATATTAGTCCTTTAAGAAGGCGCATAGGATTTGTGTGGCTAGTGTTTTGCTCATACAGCTGAAGAACAAAGGTTCTTGTGCCATTATGTCATGATATCAATGTTAAGAAAGCATTCATGTCTGACAACACATCAAGGTTGAAGCACAAAAACTGCAAGCTCAGAAAATTCTAAAACATCAGGAGAAGCAAAACTTAAACCTATAGCAGAACATAGATACTCCTTCAATTGCTGCTGCTCATAGAATGTCCCCGAGAACCATGAAGATATACAGCTTGCAGCTTGAGCTATGCTATCGAATTCCCATCTTCGCATAAATTTAGCCTCTACAGCCAGAGATGTATCAGTCTGCAAATGACAAGAAAACCATGAAACAAAGACATCTAGATTCATCGTGCTCAAACTGTGGAGCAAGACAAGGAGTGGTACCTGAAGTTCATTCAAGTAGTTTATGCCTCGGACGTTGCTCCATACAACTTCAAATACAATAAATCCATACAAGGTCTGATGCAACTCGCTGCTAAAAAGCAAATGGCTTCGCAATGTCTTCACGGGTAGTAAATCCCTCTTTTGAGACAGTGTGGCAGCATCAATCAGTGAGAACCATCTCTCTAATTTTTTAGATTTAGTAGCAGCAGGATTGGAGCAAGTGTCTTTTCCCTCCTTTCTCTCCCTCCGAGCTTTAGTATTTGCAAATGGAGATAACCTGGACTGTAAATAAACACAAGGCAATTTAACTCTTTTGATCACCGGAAAGGGAAAGAAAGATAAAATTATTGATGGGCAGAGGTGTATTTGGCAACCTTGGTAACCATCAGTTGCCACAAGTGTGTTGGCCGTGAACCTAGATCCCTCAGCCATGGACGGTTGTCCACCAAAACATAGAATTTGTTCCTTTCAACAGCGAGGAAGAGACTAAGATCTGAAAGGTAAGACTGCAAGTCTCTGCAATCATAAATAAAAATGTATGAATTTTGCAGGCATGCCAAGCATACAACATCCATCACATCAATTAATAATCCCTCCATTATTAACAGTTGAACAATACCATATAGTCTTAAAATAACACAAACAATAGTTTTCTTATCACAGGGAAAAGATCTTCAACCTTTTAGGACCAGTGACACCCAAGCTTTAATATGACCATAAAATCATAATTTTCAAAATCTAAACCCTTTTAAGAGTCAATAACTTAAATGAAAAAGTAATGCTTCAATCTAAAGGAACAAACACATGAGAATCACTACAAATTCCGATAACCCAATATATGTTATGATAATAACTGCATCACGAGAATTTTGCCTTCCATCTTAATCCACACTAAACCACCAAATATTATTTCTAACTCCTTGCCCAAGTGACATATTCCAAAAGCATAAAACTCATTGGCAAAACAGATAAGATAATCACATTCCTTCAACACTGATAAGCCATCCGGCAACTCTCTTAACATGGCTTTCCCATAACACTCAGTCCTTGAATGCATAACAACTTACCCTATCAAGAAATCTATGAATTCAGAGGAAATTTTTCTGAGAACATAGTTAATAGAAATGGAAGTGACATAAGCAAGTGGGATGGCACGATTTAAGTTTGGAGCTTTCCAAAAACTTTAATTAACTCCACAAATTTCACTGAAACAAGAAAACTCAAAATCAACTTCTCAATTCCTATTCCATTCAAATTAGCTCCCAGTAGTCAAAGTGGAGTGATGCTCTCTGTATGAACTAGAGTTCCCGGGTCCAAAATCCCACCCGACTTATTGCTGCATGGGTTCTGTGGCTATCTATTGCCAATGAAACAGTCAAGTTTTTGACAAACAAAGAACAATAGAATGAAGATAGCATGCTCCGAAATAGAATTACCTTCATTACTTGATGACATAGCAAAAGAAAAGTTAAATAGTGCACCGAAAAGGAAAAAAAAAGAATAAAAATTTGGAAAAATGAATCATACCCAATTTGCAAACTTGTTAAAGGAAAAACACATTTGGTATCATAGCAATTCTCCATCAGAATTGCTCTTCAAGCCTGGCTTCAACCTCAAATCATTAGAAACCACCGCAACAACCAACACAAGCCGCATTCACGAGCTGTATTTGATAACAATAAATGCAAGTTACACATAATAAATGCATTATCTATACGTATACATGCATGTATAATAATACATATTAATGTAGATGCAGAGAGACAGAGGGATAACCTTGAATTTGATCAGAGGAATTCCGTTGAAGCGGAAGAGAAAGGAAAAGAAAATCAATCAAACCGCCAAACTTCATAATAACAATATCCACGGTGGACAAATCAACGGGTGAAAGTGGAGGCCGGCGGTGGAGAAATCAACGGACAAAAAGAATCGGACATAAAAATTTAAAAAACAATAACAGAAATGAACAAGAAAAAGAAGAGTCTAACCAACTTCCATACGAAGTCAAACTCGGATAATAAAACGGACAGGAACACTTCTGAGTCTTTTAATACAAGAAACTGCCGACGAAGAGGAGATCTTGAGGATTGCTTGGCGCCGAAGGCGCGTACAGGAGGAGCGTTGCCACACGTCAAGGACACTTATGGTGGCTGAGAAGAAGTTTCGACGATGTATATGCAAATATGGAGGGGCAGAATGGCAAATTGGATATCTCGGCATCTGATACGTCCCGCCAGGAAGATCGTCGTTGTCTCTGTTACAAAGAATGTCGAACGGAATTGAAGATAGACGACACGAGAGATTCGAGTGCGCTGATAATATGAGCCAATAAAACCTGGGAAATTAACGAGAAATAGGTGACGGGTTATTCTACGGTGTGGCGCATGTGCCTGCAGTTCAGCTATGTGCCCCAATAGTAATATTGCCTTTAATTAGAATATTGCCTCTAATGCTTCCTTAATGCTAATGTATGCACGTACTTCTGTTGCCATTAAACCGATTTTATTTCTTTGGGTTTATTTTCGTAATACATTAAAACAAAACGGACGGTCAAAATATTAAAAATAGTAAATAAATATATAACGGCTAACTAACGGAGTAAGATTTGCACGTAATTGTCTTCAATCCATTTGCGGAAACGGATAAGATGCGTCGTACGCGAAAAGCGCTTGCACTTTGTCTTTCGTAAGGAAATTTCCAATCATAGGATCGGAGGACCCACGATAAATTTGTACGCATGTGATTTGGAGAAGCATCCGATATAATGGTAGGACCCATGGAGCCGTTGTGAAGTGGGCGGGTGTATAAAATAATAGTTTAGGACAGATGTAGAGAATCATGAATGCGCGCGCGCACGATGTTGTAACCGGTAACATCGTCATCTGCATATAACATGGAAGGCAAGTGGGTTTCGTGCCAAAGCAGAGTCGAAAGGCAAGAGGCAAGAGCCAAGCCTTGCAAGTGGTTCGCTTCATGCCTTGCTGTCCGTATAATGTATTATGTGCGCGTATATTTTAGGAGTAGTTGTTTTTGTGGGGTCCATGACTGATCCGATGACTGATTTGGCGTGTGTTTGTGGTTTTGTTCCAATGCAAAGGCGAGAGAATAAATGCATGATTTATATATATATATATATATATATATATATATATATATATTCGAATGCTACATGCTTTTGCAATCCTTTTGCACCTTTTAAGGGTAGTAATGGTGTTGCGGCTTTTCCTTTTGAAAATAGCACGAGGAGGTGCTAGGAAATCATGACGCGTTGCGGAAAGTTTGCAGCATTATATATCAGTTGTGCTCCACGTAGCCAGCCAACTTGGTAGCTTAGAAATGATGCAACTAACCCTTTTTTCTCTTTTTATTTAGCTTTAAGATGAAAGAGCAACAAACAGAGACTTTCATTAATGCACAGGAATACGTAAGAACGCAGATAGCATAGCATTTCCCATAACAGAAAGGGCATTTAAAACATCAAATTGCTGAGAAAATGTTGAAAAAGGTGTGGCACAGTCGCCATAGCCATAACTCCTTCGGCTTTATTGCTGTCTTAGAGACATCTGTCACCACCAAACTTTCCTTTCTCTTTCGGAAACCGAAGTTCCTTTCAATAATTGGTGACTGACAAATGGGCCGAATAATAACGATCAGGGTCCAGCCGACGGTCAATGGTCATATTGTCAGACCCATAAGCAATTAGCGGGCCATGCAGCAAACGATATTCATTAAATGATTCATCACACTGCAAAGCAGTGTGCCATATTCTTTACACATGTATGCACGAGCCAAGTGACAATCACTTTTTTGAGTAATAGACGCGGATGAAATGAAGTGTGCACAAAAAAAATGAGCCTGCCTTTATCAAACGCATAAAATGCTGCTAATTGAAGGTACATTGCAGCAAAAATATTACACACAGAAATGGAATTGTGAGGATATTATATCACTAGGTACCACTCTTTTTAACTGAAAGAGGCCAAGACAATCTCCTATTGCTTGTGCCATCAAACTGATTTAAGTCACCCGCTTCACTATTTTTGTTCCCTGCTTCTTGCTGCTCAAGTTTTTTTCTTACGCTTTTGATAGCTAAGTCGTCAAATCTTGATTCATTTCTCAATAGAGGAGGGGTAATACAATCAGATCCACCTGGTATTCTTTGTGAAGAATCCTTAGCAGGTGTTGTTGGCAATGATGAGGCAGAGTTACCTACCCTCAGATGTTGTAGGGTTGAAACTGATTCTCTCATAGCAGACATGGCTTCGAAGAATTGGGTGCATGATGCTAAAGCAACAGGAATTGGGCGAAGCATCTCCTGCATCAAGGGAACAAATGATACTTGAAATTAGCAAAGGTGTAAGAATGACATAAAAATATGCTCAAAATTATAGAAACAAACAAATGTTTCATAAGCATACCCCCCAAACTGAAGGAGGCTCCTTAAAGTTCTGAATCCATTGAAAATCTGTAACTGATGCTGTCAAGGCTCCATAATCACTTGCAGCTTTCATCAGTAATTCGGAGAAATGTTTCTGCAAAAATACAAGCAAAAGATCCACCATAACAATTCAATAACTATGTAACTTGATCTGCAATTCTGTACTTCTTACCTAATTACTCTCATCCCACCTTCAGCAACAACGTTGAATAAAGCAAGTCTGTTGCACTCAAACTCTACATGGCAAAGGACAGTGCCTAGAGGGAACGATCATCAATTCAGCAACAAGGTTGACTAAAGCAACTCTGTTGCACTCAAACTCTACATAGCAAAGGACAGTGCCTAGAGGGAATGATCATCAATAGGTTTTAAATTGAATTCACAGTTCCTAAGAACTAAATTCCAAGTGTTACCTCAAAATCAACCCATGATATTTTAATTAATTTATTTGTTTTGCACTTAAGAGGCTTACCATATAACTGTTTCTTAGAATGCAATTTAACTGACTTGTGTCAATTTACTGTCAACCAAGTTTCCACTAGATATGCGAATGAAGTATGCTACCCTGGATTACCAACCTGATATTCCGCTTCCACTGGGATGCAATCTAGTGAATAGGGTTGTTGAAGACGAGCTATAATGCGATCCTGACATCATTAAAAATAGCAGGAAGATAAATGAAATAAATGAGCAGGCAAGAGAAGATAACATTTTTGAACAAGGCAAAAATTACTTATAGTGACTGCCATATTTCCATTTCCAAGTTTCAAGATTAATATTGTATTTAGTCTACCATAACCAACTAGTCATATATAATATATGGGTGCGATTTTTTGGATGGCATTCAGCAACCTTCTACATATCTCTAGATTGCAAATCAGTAATATCCAAAATAAAAATTTTGAGTTACATGCTAACCATGCACGTTCTCGCAGATACTCATTTCATCTATTATATGGCTGCACTAAAACTGGAGAGTGTAGCCAAAATCTCTATGACAATGGCTGTGAAACTTTGGCATGTGCAAGTCAAGAAGCCAGCAATGCAAGAGAATTAGATAAATTACCTTATTCTGAATAACATCCCTGAGTATAGTTGTAATCCTGCCCAAAGTTTCAATCTTCTTTTCCATTTCATTCACATGCATCAAATGTGCCACATTCTTATCATCCTAAAATATTTCAGCAACAGAGATGCCTTTTAAGTATCAGTAAGTATAACAACGGATTACATAATTTTTTCTAGCTTTGTTGAAGATGACACAGGAGAGATATAAATACGAGATATTTCACCTTTCGACCTTGAACTTCCACTTGCAGATCTACTATCTTCTTTTGTACAGCTGTTAGCTCTCTTAACACTCTTATCAATTCATCTCCTTTTTCACCACTACTGGCAAGTTTTGGAGTTCTTCCTACATAAAAATACCAGTTCAAATTTAAAGCACACATATATAATCAACCCAACCAATTTGAAAACATTAAATTCCTTGACATAGAATGAGCACTTTATTCTATAAACATCATCACATGTTGGATATAATTTATCCCAACGTCACAACAACGAAACCAGTTAACGTTCATTTACAACACAATGGGCAATTCTACAGTAATTGAGCTGAGATCCTCTAGAAAACCCTAAAAAAATCCACAAAATAGAGAAAACTGCATCTTTTTTTCTTAATTTGGAGGAACAAGCTCAAATTCAACAAAAAGTATTCAAAAACTGAGAACGAACGTACACAATTCAAACAACTGTGATTAGTTGAGGAAGTAAATACTTGAGAAGGAGGAGGATTGAGTGAGAAGATGAGATCGGCGGCGATGGAGAGAGCATCGGACATGCCTCCGATGCGTCTCAGAGGTTTCTTCCCAATCCATGTCGTACACGCGCCACTCCCCATTGACATTCTTCACCGACAACCAAACAGGTTCTTTAATTTTCAGGCGGAACGCAAACTGAAATTTTGAAAGCCGATCGACGGCGAAGCCTTATGCCTTACTGTTGATTGATTTGCAAGTTTGAAATCGCTGTAGTTAAATATTTATTTTTTAAAATTATTTTTAGAAAGTAATAATTACGATACTACAATATCAGAATAAATTGAGCCGGGTCGGCCCAATACGTCAGGCCCATAGCGTCTTCCTGCCACCGAATTACAAAATTCTCGATCAACTAGGGTTTTTTCACTCTCTATATAAGCCCCCTTCTCTGTGTTATCTTCATCACTAACTGAAAGTTATCTGTCTAGAGTTTATTGTTTTAAGCTTCAAACTGGCTTTCCGCATTTTAAATTTCTTTCTTTTTTCACTAGGGTTTAATTCAATTCGAATTACCCGATGAGGAAACAAACCCATTTGATAGGAAGTGCCGTATGACACTTTATCAGCAGCGGTGACGTGCAGGATCCCACACTTTCCATCCACCAATAACAAGCCTTCTGATTCGTCTCCCTCACAGGATTCGTTCTTTTTGGGTTCTGTGACTGGTCGGTACTTGTGGGCTTCCTTGTTCCGCTGTGTGTGTGACTAGAAACGGGATCCTGAGGGCATTTTTCTTTTAGTTAGTATTCACAGGTCCGATGCCACGTCGCCGGTAGCTTACGAGCGATGGCCGGCGATGCTATGATTGGACCAATAACAATACTTTTCGCTTGCTGATAGGAACCTGCGGATCTGAATTTTCAGTGGCCTGCGGAGCCGTTTTCGGCGATTACATTATCAATACGATTACTTTTTTATTTTTAAATTCTTAAAATTGTTGGAGAAGCCAATGAAGATTATTTCTTTTCAAGTTGGAATTACCGTCTGAATTTTGCATTGATGTCAAAGAGACTGGCTGTCTGAGGCTTCTAACATCTCTTAAGATAATATTCCCTGTTAATACGCATATTAGAGGTTTTAATTAAAATTGTGGATATTAGAGGTTTTAATTAAAATTGTGGATAAATAATATTGGGTTAATGTAATATAAGGATGGATTTGACTTTAGTTGATGCCGTAGAATTGATGCACAATGGGATTTTGTCAGAAAGAACTGATTTGCTTATGTTATTGAATCTGCATTAGACAATGGATCAAATGTTCTACTATCTTAACTAACATGGCTTACCGAAAATGGAGAAATGCAGTTGCTAACAAAAAATGAAGAAATGGAGTTTGAGAGACTCTGCATGACACTGGATATTTAACTCCGAGAAAAGCTAGCCCATCTTGTTAAATTGAATTGGGATTTCAGAAGGAATCAACGTGCCTTAGCAGCTTTTACCGGACTTTGATGGAAGCTCTCCTGTGCTATGTGGGCGGGAAAAACCTGTTGAGATTGAATGGTAAAGTGTAGAATTCTTCGTTTCTGTTGTCTCCTCTGAACGTTCTGAACTTCACCCACCATGGCATTCCCCTATCTTTCTTTGACTTGTTAACCTCTAATGTGTTGTCGAGAAACACGGCAACGATCAAGCCAACTGTTGGCGGTGAGGAGAATATGGTATTCAAGAAAGCATTGAACTGCAAAGAGCAAAAATATTGTGGAATTATGAGTGATTTTCAAACAGGATGGGGGAGGTTTATTTTAAGAGAATTACTCACCCATCCAGCATTGGTATGAACAAGACCCTGATGTTGCGGATTCCAATATTCATTGAAAAACTGTGGGATGGATATACCGAGGAAAAGGGACAGCCCGGTAACCATGAGGTTTCTCATGCAATTCATGTTTGTGAATTGAAGAAATGATAAGCCAACCGAAGCTGGAAACAAGCCAGGAATTACTGTAAAGGCAACAAAACAGAAGAAAAGAAATTAAAAAAAAATGCCCCGGACATGTGATTCCATACCAACAAGGCCAAAGAGAACACAGTATAATGCAGCAAATATTGGAAAGGGTATTGACGCAAACACAGCTCCAAATTTTCCTGCAAAGCACTAAGAAATTGCATTAGCCTGATACTTTACTAACCGAAAAAAACCCCTTGTGTTACCATGTGTCCGAGAAGTAGAGCAACACAAACCTAGTGTAGAGAAGAATATCATGAACCCAGCAGATATTTGAACAACTCGTCTACTCCCCACTCGAGTCAGTCCAAGGAGTCCCACATTTTCTCTGAAAACATAGCCATGCCTCTGGTAAGATGTATTATATGGAAAGTACTAGGCAACATGCCAACACAGCAAGCTGCATGCAGCTATTACTCTATGAAGAGTGGATCTTACACAGAAACAGTAGATCCAGTGCCTGTCCCAAAAAGTCCGTCAAGCAAGATGCCAATCCCCTGCCGACAGGATAAAACCATGACTCTTCAGTTTGTTATATTCAACCTATAAATTAGAAAAACAATTTATAACAGGAGTTATCAAATTGAGAGTTGGAGATACTGAGAGCAAACTGAAGCATGATGCATACAAAATAGGGCGGCACTAACAACTCCTCTCTCTCTAATTCAAACCAATCCAAATTATAAGTCTTCCAATTTTTTTTAATGAAGGAGTGTTATCTCCTCACAACAATATTTAATTTCCATTCAAATAAAAACAAACTTGGCTTATAAATCAACATTGATCTTGCATGCAGCTGGAGAGAGGTTGTTTTATCAGGGAGTGTTCATCGTTTCCATGCCATAGTTAGCACCATTATCTCCTAAATGCTAGAAGAAAGTTGTAAACAAACAAGATAACAGAGCAGCTCACCTGCCAGCCTATGCCACGACTCAACACATAAGCAGGAGGTGGAGTAGCAATTGCCAACCGAGACGCTGCCTTGTATGCTCCGGTTGACTACATGGGTTGAGAAGCAATTTTCTCAAACATAGAAATAAGCAATTACAATTCACTACCCTGACCACCATGTAATTCAGTGGAACTTAAGAGCAATGAAGGATGTACCTCAACCATAGACACAAGAACTGAAGACATCATAGCAAATGAATGGCCAGCTGAAAATGTTGGTGGACCCCACTGCAGAGGATATGGGAATTTAAACCTATAATATATAACACATAATTCTAGAATCAGTGAAAAACTAAGAGCACAAATCAAGAGAAGTGTGAGTTGATTCTTATACCATGGAGCAGTAGATATAAGATTTGCCCTGTCAGTACGGCAACTTGTTTGAGTTGCATTTGGCTTGTCTCGATAAGCTCCACTGGCAGTTAAGATAACAGAGTAGACCCAAATGATTGTAACGCAGATTAATACCGGAAATCGTTCAAATATTGGGAGCTCCCTAAATGGTCTCACGTGCTTTAAGTACTGCCATTTCAAAAACCAATAAACTCTCTGAAGGAAATATACAATTACCATGTACAACATTTTACCCATTAGATACACAAATCACCGACCTGTGATAACCCAATAACCAACAACAGCATTGGTATCCCAATTTCCACACAATTTCCCAACTGGAAAAAGAAAAATATCACCATGCCAAATTAGAGCCAGTTTTAAAGAAAATATCAGCAAAAGAATGGAGAAGAGGAATGGTAGCTTATAACCAGTAAAGGATTAAGTGTTTAAATTATTCAGAATGTCAAATTTTTTTGTGTCTCACCAAATAAAATAGCACCTGTACTTCAAATTCCACTTTTTAACTCACAAACAAGACATGTCAGATGTTAGAAATTTTTTAAAGTAATACGAACCAAAGGAAATCCCCGTTGAAACAGTCCCAGGCCAACCAATCCAACCACAGGTGCCATTCCAAGAGGACTGAAAAATCTGCAAGGAAGTCCAATGTAACAGTCAGTACTATGATTATGATTATATGGAGTTTAATCCTTTTGTCAAAGTTTAGTTACCAATGTACCGTGAAAAGAGACCCCAAACTTGGCTGTAACCAAGGATGATTTGTATGCTTGAGGCTACAATTAGAGCCCCTTGAATAGCTCGCATTGTTTGTATAAATCTCTGCAAACCAGTGACCAGAAAATCTCATTGAGTGTTAAATGAGAAAGTTTCATTTCTAAGATTGGGAAACTTACTTCATGATGATCTGTGATTCGTTGCAATGAGGAATCACTAATTATATAAGCTATGGGAATGACATAAGCAAAGGAGCCTCCAACAACAGCCGGCAACCTGGTACCAAAGAGTGCTTGGAGAAGTGTATTAATGCCAGCCACAAAAAGAAGAGTCTGTATTACCCGTGCTTTGTCCCCCTGGTTGCATGTGCAAGAAATAGGTCAAGGAAACAAAATGTTAAACAAAAAGAATGGAGATACAAGTGAAAAGGCTAAAAACAGACCTACCATAGTGATAGGTCCCACCAAGATCTTCTAGGCTGAAATTCAATCACATAAAATGCTTTTGGACAAAAAACAAAGTAAAGTGGTCAGGAATTCAAGAGCTTTCAGCAGGGGAATTTTAACCTAGAATGTCATTGGTGGGACACAACAATAAGTGAGGACAAAGTTTTCTGCTGATTTAATTTTGGCAGGTTGGGATGAACGCATTCTTTGAATGCCAACTTCTAAATTGAGAATGAATTTACTCATAAGAAAAAATGGAGTTGAATTTAAAGGGAAAAGTTTGATGGGATAGCAGCTTACATCGCTTCCACCCATTGCTGGAACGAGTAAGGATGGGATCATCACACTTGTGCCAAGCATCAGGATGTAGTTTTGAAACGCTAACAGGATAGTTTCAGCTGCAAGATAAGGCTTTCATTGTAAAAAAAGATGAGAAAGTAAAGAAATTAGATCAAACATGCAGACAAACCAATGGCAAAATAATGAAAGTTTTGTATCTTATTTACGTAGAGCATTGATGCAATCCCTTATTAGTGCTTTACCAGAATCTGTTTTATTCACTAAAAATTTTAGCTTCTAGCGGTGCTAACAGCAGGGTTTTATCAATTCTACTTAAACTCAGTGCTAGGAAGAGAGCACAAATAAACTTCAAAGTCATAGTAGAGCTCAACCAACAACTTTAATACTTCACATTTCTTGGTTTTGCTTTTTTATTTATTATACTAAGGAGAACTTCACCATTTCAACTGAAGATTGTATAAAATAATATAAAAGAGCCAGATGATCTACCACTCTTGTAAAAGGATGGCAAAGATCACTGTACAAAAAATTCTAATACAAAATGCAATGCAATGTAGCCGAGAAAATGCAACATATTACAACTACAGCCCCTGATACTCGTTACTGTCAAATGGAAAGAACAAGAGGTTAATTGGTTAAGCTTAAGTCCAGGGGCATAATGGTGATTGCAGACCGCCTTTACCAAAAAGCCAGAAATGTTGCTCTATCAACTTGACACCCAACTCATTTCAGAACTTCTCGTTCATATTGCAGTTACCCATTAACAGAGTACTGGGTTTGAAATCAAATGGTTTAAATAAGTTGAAAATTTGTATCATAAATCTGGGCAACAGAAGTTACAGCATAATCCCGCACCTTCTCAGTCACCTTCTACTTCTAAATAACTAAAAAAAACCCAAAAATGCAGTTTTCCAGAAAATAAAAACCTGTTTCTTCTGGCGAAACAGAGTGGATCAATGCCAGTATCAGTGCCTCAAGTTACATTAACAAAATGAAGAAATATCAGAGATTCTCACAGTGACAGTAGTGCCACTAACTACAGAAGCCACTCCACTCAAAACCCACTAGCCCATTTCCATTCCACATCATGCTAAACGAATCAAAACATCAAGCAAAAGCAAAAAAGAAAATAAAAATGAATTATCGAGCGAGAGAAGAACACGTACCCCAAGGAGGGTTAGAGTCTATGCAGTATTCAAGGTCTTGAAGCTGGTCCATGGGAGGGTGTGTGTATTCCGCCATTGCTGCTATCTCCGAGAGGAAGAAAGAAAGAAAGAAAGAAAGATAAAACTAAAAAGAATGAAGAAGCAGGGAGGAAGGAAGGATGAAGCAGAAGAGGAAGAGGAACTGAGAACAAAGTAAAGCACAGATATAAAGTGAACTCAAGTTGGCATAAAACGAAAAAGAACAATATGCAAAGCAAACTCCCTTATGACGCCACCCTTCTGTGGCCGATAACCATGGTTTTTTGAATTTTGAGTCATGATTTAATCATTACCCCTTGTTCTTTGGTTAATTACGAAACTACCATCCAGGCCCACCACCTTTTCCCCAACAGTCAATCCCAACACTCCACAGTTTACAGCATCAGAACAGTGTTCTACTTTAATGATAACACAGCTTTAATGGTGCTTACAAACGTTAGTGAGTTGGATACTAACATTTGAGTCCCTGAATTATTTCATATTTACAAATATAAGCATATGCTGTCCTTCTATATAAAATAATTCTTAGTCCACCAGTCCAATGCAAATTTGCGGCAATTTGGCACTGTACCAACACTGTTGAGAGAGACTGGCCCACTTAATTAGTTTTACAACCAATGAAATTCAAGAATCAATATCTAGAATAATTTTATTATTTAATATTAATTAAATAATAAAATTATTTTTTATTAATTAAATAATTTTGAATGATTGGAACCATTTGGGTTAGTACTTTCTCTCTGTGATCAAACAATAGCAGCCCTAGAATTGTGTGGAAGGCAAAAAGGTGCTGCAATGAGAGACTATGAACAAATGCAGTTGGAGTGTGGGAGGGGTAGTAGTAGTAGGTCTGCCCATGTCTAATATTTGTTTCTCGGGTGAGGTTCAATGGAATTAAATGATCAGAACAGAACACTCAGAAAGGCGGCAGTTGGTGTAATAATTGTACGTAAGTAACTTCAGGATTGGGTTTTCAGTCTTCTTGTGTTTTGTCAAAACGCAGCACATCATTCGCTCATTCGTGGATGTCATTTGAATCATCTGCGGTTGTGCAGACGGAGAAAAAAGGAGAGGGGAATATGTGCTCAACAAGTAAAAAGACAAGTGGGGTTGAGTTGAGGGAGAGGCTTGCTTTCCGAAAGCCCAAAAAGATGAGTAGATTGGTGAGGACTGAAGAATAAGTCTGCCACGTAAAGATAGCAGGCACTTGGCAACCACGTCTAAATCCCCACCCACGATCACGACTTCCCCTCAAAATCGGATTCTCATGGCGTTATGGCGGTGGTGATGATGTATGTAATTCAATTACGACAGAAGTTGCTTTCAGCCCATGATCATTTAAATAAATCTTTTGAAATATAACTTAAATGGGCTTCCAAACGCTACGATCCTTTTGGTAACGGACCCAGCAATACTGGAAACAAATATTGTATGTGTGCAGGAAAAATGACTTTATTTCTGTGTAACTTGAAGATTTCGATCAAACAAACTGCAAACAAATACAAATTTGAGAACAGATATTTTCAGTAAATCGGCATAATCTGCTGATTGAAAACTTCATGCTGCTGTGATGGTGCTTTTCTGGGCTTCCCTTTTCCTCCTTATGACTATAAACCAAGTGAGTGCTTCTAATGCGACTGCGATGGCTCCCAAGGCTACGAGGATCGAAGCATATATCAACCGCCAAGTCTTCACAGGGTTCAAGATGTTAAAACCCTCAAATACGTTGAAGATGCTTAGAACGATGATAGTGTATCCAACCGAATAGTGGTAGATATTCCACCATAATCTGTATTTGTGATCCTTATTCGGTCGCAATTTCAGTGCAAGTACCTGAAGAAATCCCAGAACGAGTAGTAGTATGCCCATTTGCCTGTGAGTTTTATGTTGAATGCCGTGCGATTTGTCGCCAAGATAAATTCCGGTTACCGCTCCAGCAATACCGAGTGCGTAGGCTGAAGTCTGGCAGATGATGTGTGCATAAAACCAAGCTGGATCCGCAAACACCTTCATGTACCTTGCGGTAATAGCTCCCACCGGCATCAAAAAACCCCAACTAACCGCGTTTATGACTCCATGAACCTGCTTGAATCGAAGGTTCGGGGTCCCTCCTTTGACTGCCACAACTTTCCCGGAGAGAAGATCCACAGTTCCCATTGATCTGACGTTATCGCCTCTCAGGGCATGCATGCCAAGATGATCACCGGTCACAGGACCATCTTGCCATACGTGATTCACTGTCGTCATATTCTTTGGAAGAACTATTGTCGCGAATATCGTCATCTCGTTGTTAGAAAAGTCGGCAGAAATCTTGGGTACCTGGAAGCTCAAATTTCCCTCCTGCAATCGGGTACCGTAACTCGTCACAGGGGATGTGTACGCGCGCAAGATTCCGGAAGGGTTACGATAGGCCACAAGAGACTGTGAACCAATCATTCCTTTGCCAGTAGGGTTTATTCCCCACGCAACCCATCTTGTTGGTTCGACTCCTGCGTGACGATAGGCGATCTCGACGGTGCTGGTTCCTTCGTCATAATTCCAATGAAGATAGGAGTTCAGAGCTTGAAGATCGTTGCATGCCGCATATCTGTTGTTGCTGGAGAACACGTAGCTCTTGCAATTCTGCGCTAATGACTGGGTGAGAAACAAAGAGAACAAAACAACGAAGAACCAGCGATGTTTCATCATTGTTTTACGAAATAAAAGCAAGGACAGTGTTTAGGGCTATGGCTTTAGTGAATGAAACTCTCTGATACTACAAGTGCTAGAGCTAGGGGTTTTTGAGAGTGAAACTTTCTGTCGCTGCAAGGCCATATTTATAGCAGAATAGTGCTCTCACAGGTAGGAAACACTTTTGACGAGTATTCTTCTAATGGGAAGGAAATTCGTTTTGCAAATAGGAAACCTCTTTCAATATAGCATAAGTATTCTTCTAATGGGTAGGAAATTCGTTTTGCAAATAGGAAACCTCTTTCAATATAACACAAGTATTCTTCTAATGGGTTAGGAAATTCGTTTTACAAATAGGAAACCTCTTTCAATATAACATAAGTATTCTCCAAATGCCTAGGAAATACATTTTCAAATAGGAATCCTGTTTTAACTAGGAATAAACCTTCTTATATTGGGGTTTTAGCTTCCTTTTGGGTGGTCACATGGAGAAACCAGTGCATTAATTCGTAGAAATCTGACATTACTGTAGACATTTTCTCCCTACCTACGTATCATTGTGCCTGGTATACATTAGTAGACAGAGTTTGCAACTCTTAATGATTATTATTTAAGTTTGTTTACTGCATTTATTTTTGTCGAGAACAAATTTAGTTCCTCTTGATACCACGATGATATCTTTGTAATCTTTAACAATTGCAAGAGGCCGGGTGTTCTCTTTATAGTCAACAAAAGTTTCTTCAACTCTGCCTTGAAATTCGAGAGTGGTTCTCGTCAACAATTGTCCTGTCATCAACTCTCGAGTGTAGCTTATTTCTCCCCAATATTCTTATTGGCTGAATGGGAAGGGAACTCGCTAGCTAGCGAAGAAACTTGTATGTATATATCTGTTTTCTTTACTGTTTGCCTCTTTAGTTAGTGTGAGGCCAGCACCGAAATGACTGCAGCTCTTCGAGGAGTTTCCGCGACTTTTCAGACCCACATTTCCGTTCTCATCATCATTGCTTCTTATATTTAATTTTGTACTCAAACCCCTTACATGACATGATAATCAACTCTTCATCAGAAGATCATTAGTTTCTGTAGGTCTCTCGCACTCGCATTGGCTGGGAAGGGCTCAATTTAGGTTCTCGAAAACGGGATGCTGCTGTTGTTTCAATCGAGTCCAGTCCGAGGCAACAGAAGAACCTAAAACAGAAATGAAGAAATTACCATCATTTAAAAAGAGCCGTGCCAAAAGCCATGTAATTCTAAGTCCTGGAGAAATACTCAGAGATTTGAGTCTTTGAGGGATTCTAATTTTGAGAGGGGGTGGGAGAACGGTCCTCCGGGACGGAATCTGATCATTGTGGTCCAAAGAAACAAAGAAGGCCAACAATTTAGATATCCTCTCGTAGTAAAAACCGGGATTATTTGCTCGTTCTAATTAATCTCATAAACGTAAGGGTATGTCCCACGAACAATCTTATGTTGAATTGGTGAATATTGAGCTTTCCTTGTCCTTCAAAAACAGATGCAATCATTAGGGAAGATTGGAAACCAAACTTAAACAAAGCTGATGGAAGAAAAGTTTCCAAAGGAGACTCAATTAAAGACGACCGTGAAGTTTGTTTGGCCCTAGCTAGAGGAATTTGGACACCTAGAGATGATCTGACATTAATGAACGCTCAAGCCTCTGATTCTTCCTCCAAAGCTCCTGTTAAAATTATGCAAGTAATTAGAGATCTCTACTTGGTCATTATTCTATTCTCTTCTCTTCCTATCACAAAAAGATTGATTGATGCAGCATGCATTTATGGAACTTACAAAAGATTTTCCAAACAAGTTTTGGAGGAGTAAGCTAGAGCTTTCAGGGCAGGATGGTTAAAGATGACGAAGAAAAGGCATATCCGGATCCTGATGCTTTTGACATTGCTTCTGGCTTCACTCCAGGCCAATACCTGGAAGATGAAGTGCCGTCCCATTAAAGACAATGCTGTGGAATTTAGAGCATTCATTGTTACATGATTTCAACTTTAACGAATGCTTGTACTATTTTTGGTGGCCATCACACACCTTTTAATGAATAACACGTGGAATTATGCATATTATTTGTATTATATATATATATATATATATATATATATATATATATATATATATTTAATTCATGAATGAGAGAGACCAAGGAGGACAAAGCAGCTTTCGCTACCAAGCTTAAAGTAGTTTTTCGTCTGCAAAAGTAAAGAGGCTGTCATAGCATAGGATAAGGTTTTAAATTTTGAATTTGATCCCAAGAGAAACGTAAGTTGACAGAGTCTTGAAGTTGGAGTATCTTACCACATCATATTGATGTGGTTGAATTCTCCACACTCGTAGTCATTAAATGTGTATATCTGACGGGAAGGTATGTTCATATAACGTTGATAATTAATTATTTCTTCCAAATAAATGCTGTGACTTGCATTCACAATTGGCCACAGAAGCTGATGTGTTTTAGTTAGTCGACAGAAGGTCAGAACTTCTCTATAATTTGCTTTAACTTCTTACGATTGGTTGAGGGTTGACGCCACAAACATATGTACGATAATTACAAACACACAAGTAATTAAATGAAAGAGCAATGCCTTTATTAAGTATAAAGTGAAAAAGATTCCCAGGATACATGGATTAATCGAACTGCAAACTTAAATGACCAAGGTTTTGAATGTAAATCCCAATTATCTGCTAATAGAAAACTTCATGGTGCTGTGATGGTGCTTTTCTGGGCTTCCCCTTTCCTCCTTATGACTATAAACCAAGTGAGTGCTTCTAATACGACTGCGATGGCTCCCAAGGCTATGAGGATCGAAGCATATATCAACCGCCAAGTCTTCACAGGGTTCAAGATGTTAAAACCCTCAAATACGTTGAAGATGCTTAGAACGATGATAGTGTATCCAACCGAATAGTGGTAGATATTCCAGCACAATCTGTATTTGTGATCCTTATTCGGTCGCAATTTCAATGCAAGTACCTGAAGAAATCCCAGAACGAGTAGTAGTATGCCCATTTGCCTGTGAGTTTTATGTTGAATGCCGTGCGATTTGTCGCCAAGATAAATTCCGGTTACCGCTCCAGCAATACCGAGTGCGTAGGCTGAAGTCTGGCAGATGATGTGTGCATAAAACCAAGCTGGATCCGCAAACACCTTCATGTACCTTGCGGTAATAGCTCCCACCGGCATCAAAAAACCCCAACTAACCGCGTTTATGACTCCATGAACCTGCTTGAATCGAAGGTTCGGGGTCCCTCCTTTGACTGCCACAACTATCCCGGAGAGAAGATCCACAGTTCCCATTGATCTGACGTTATCGCCTCTCAGGGCATGCATGCCAAGATGATCACCAGTCATAGGACCATCTTGCCATACGTGATTCACTGTCGTCATATTCTTTGGAAGAACTATTGTCGCGAATATCGTCATCTCGTTGTTAGAAAAGTCGGCAGAAATCTTGGGTACCTGGAAGCTCAAATTTCCCTCCTGCAATCGGGTACCGTAACTCGTCACAGGGGATGTGTACGCGCGCAAGATTCCGGAAGGGTTACGATAGGCCACAAGAGACTGTGAACCAATCATTCCTTTGCCAGTAGGGTTTATTCCCCATGCAACCCATCTTGTTGGTTCGACTCCTGCGTGACGATAGGCGATCTCGACGGTGCTGGTTCCTTCGTCATAATTCCAATGAAGATAGGAGTTCAGAGCTTGAAGATCGTTGCATGCGGCATATTCGTTGTTGCTGGAGAACACGTAGCTCTTGCAATTCTGCGCTAATGACTGGGTGAGAAACAAAGAGAACAAAACAACGAAGAACCAGCGATGTTTCATCATTGTTTTACGAAATAAAAGCAAGGACAGGGTTTAGGGCTATGGCTTTAGAGAATGAAACTCTCTGATACTACAAGTGCTAGAACTAGGGGTTTTTGAGAGTGAAACTTTCTGTCGCTGCAAGGCCATATTTATAGCAGAGTAGTGCTCTCACAGGTAGAAAACATTTTTCACAAAGTATTCTTCTAATGGGTAGGAAATTCGTTTTGAAAATAGGAAACCTCTTTCAATAGAACAGAAATATTTCTGTAAAGCCAAGGAAATAAGTTTTTAACTAGGAATTAAAGTTTGTAGTTGTGAGGTTTTGATTTCCTTTTGGGATTGTGGTTTCACTCAAGGCCAATACCTGAAAGATGAAGACGTGCCATCCCCTTCATTTGAGCAGACATTAAGGAGCTCGGCCGATAAATTAAAGGATACCAGAAAATTGCTAATAATCGCATTCCAAGATGCCTGTATTATAAGCTTAAGCTGAAGTTTGAACTATTTTTGTAACAGGATATGAACCGCAGTATTTAGTCTCGGCCACGGTTGTAGCAGTTGTATATGTACTTTCTGTTTTCACCTTTTGAAGCTACCCCAAATCTCCGTTAAGGGGAAATGCATCATGACAAAGTTAAAAAGAACAGAAAGCTTTTCCTACGGATCATAGTCTGATGGGTAAACGAAATTTCTCGTAACATGTTTGAAAACGGGCTCAAGTTTATCCATCTGACCATACCCGTACTGCTGTTTTTGCATGGAACTTGTGTACATATATGTTTCGAAGTCTCTTCGGCATGCGAGAGTCGATGATTGTTGAACTTTCTGTTCCAATTCGTTTTTTGGAAGGATGTCAGAATCTCGCCTACAATTGTAACACAACCCAATTTTCTAATTCAAATCAGCACTTCACTTATAGTATAACATCTATTAAACAGTCCGAATGCGTGTTCCATGTCAGAGCAAAGGGTAAGGAGAAGCTCTCAGCCCTGTTCTCAATGTCTTCTACTATCATCCAACATACTTCAGAAATTTAGAAAATTCATATATTATAAAAGGTTTTGGGGAAATTTTTAATTGGATAATCTATTCCGAGTGAATAATTTCTTTTCCTTCGACAATGGGGAAAATTTTCCGTTTAGTCGGGTTGTGTAAAGAGTTTAGTTCGATTTCTTTCTTCAGCACCCATCAATATCCTTTGTTTCAACCGTGAAATCATATTCTTTCTCTTCGATTTTTTTTTATTTGTAGACGTCCTCGTCCTAATTCGCCCAGCAAACATGCAATAATTTGGAGAGCATTCAGTGATCTTCAAGCTTTGAATTCTTATCTTCATTGGAATTATGATGAAGAAACCAGCACCGTCGAAATCGCTGATCGTCAAGTAGGAATCTAACGACATGATGGGTTGCATGGGCTGTAAACCCTACTGGCAAAGGAAGGTTTGGCTGACAGTCTCTTGTAGCCTATCGTAACCCTTCCGGAATCTTGTGTGCATATATACATTGCCGGTGACGAGTTAAGTTACCCGCTTGAAGGAGGGAGATTTGAGCTTTCAAGTTCCCAAGATCCCCGTCGACTTTTCAAACAAAGATGACGATATTCACGAGATAGTTCTTCCAAAGAATATGACGACAGTGAATCACGTATGGCAAGAATAGTCCGGTGACCGGTGATCATATTGACATGCATGCTCTGAGCGGCGATAAGGTCAGATCAATGAACAGTTTGGCTTTTCTTTCCGAAGAAATTACTGCAGCTGAAGGAGGAAACTTAAATCTTCTATTCAAGCAGGTTCATGGAATTATAACGCCGTTAGTTTGGGGCTTTTAGATGCCAGTAGGAGCTATTACTGCGAGATAAATGAAGATGATCGATATTGCATCTTGTTACCTTTACATTTGTGCTATTTACCAGTTTCTGCTCAACCACTTGCGGTGCTCCTCAACTATTTAGAGTTTATTATAATCAAGATTGATTGCATGATACCTGATCTGCTAATTTGTTCCAGGATCCGATTACAGCCATTGCTGAGAGCGTTCTGAGCTAGTGTCCGTCATTAAGGTTCTGGAGCAAAAATGAATAGAGCGTTGCCAAGCCAAAGCAGTCTGCCTCGACCATCATGGGTCCATGGCGGACAACTGCACAGCGTCAAGGCAGCGCAGGGATAGCTAGAGTTGCTTCCGGTTGTCAGAAAGTCTTATCATAAAGCGGAAGCATTGCATCTCCACAAGTAAATTCTTCTATGACCTGACAGATTTTTTAAATATAAAATTAATTGATCTAATTATGTAAGGAGCTTTTTAATGGGAAAGGAAAAGGCTAACACCTCGTGTTGTTCTTTATGTCTTGGTTTGTACAACACAACTTACTTATGCAGATCAGTCAGACCCTAGCTTAATGAACAGTATTCATAGCCATATGCAAGAATCAGGGATACAGAGTGAAACGTACCAGTAAATAAAACTGAACGGTGATGGACATCCCATTAGAGCTCTTGAAAAATCAAAAGAATCCTCGATTGTGTTGGTCTGAATATTGGTTGTCCACTTCTTCTCAGCCACAAATATGACAATATCAAGATAACCATGCATCTTGTGAATGCAGTCTCAAACAAGGGAATGACTGAACTGGCATTGCAAGAAAAATTTTAATCACTGGTAAAACTGAGATGTAATACTTAAGAATCCACTACATCGGATAGCAAGGCATGGCTTTAGATTTATTTAGTCATAGAGAGCAACAGAGGCTACTAACCCCGTGAAAACATCAGAGATCACTTGCTTGAAGAAGCGAATTGCGGACACCATTGGCGGAAAGCTCTGTTTAACAGACAGTTGTTTAGCTGATATTCAATCTTGAGGGGTCCGTGATTGATGGCCGATTGGGATATTCTTAAAAACAAGGATGTTTCAATCGAGTTCCGTTAACAAGCCTTGAATAATCAATTATCATAATCAAAGAATTAGATTTAACAGTTATTAAAATTATATTTTTAACTTCATTTGTAAATGTACATTATACAAGCTTTCTCCCAGGAATTTTAACAGCTCTCTGAGTCAATGATTATGTGTAATAGGATTCAGTGGCAAGAAGGCAGACTGACGAGACCGTGAAGTTGTGAAGTAATCTGCAGTGACTTTGGCATATTTAACTCTCCACAAACTGCAAGTAGCCAGTCTGGACAACCGCATTCAGCATCAGGGATCACCGAGAACCTCATTGTGGAAACCTGTGACCATCTTCAAGAAAAGATCTCAGCAGATTCATCTTCTGAGGTTCTTTTATACTTGGAACCAAAACCGGTCACTTGTTCCTGGCATTTAGAGACAATTCTATCTCCTCAAGAGAACGTCCCTTGGTTTCCACTATAAAGTAATAAGCAAACAATGCTGACAATAGGGAAACGCCACCAAAACCAGCATAAACTGGAGCAACTCCGAATGTCTCCACTAAGTCAAGGAAAAATAGACCCACCAAGAAATTACAAACCTGGATCAAAGCACATATGCAAACTTCATCAGGAATTCAGTTCAGCAGGAGAATCACGATCCAGATATGGTGAAAAAGCTAACATCTCATTGACATTTCAGAACATGTATAGCATGATTTATTTGTTAATTATTTTTGAAAGACAAGGCTGTAGCAGTTTTAAGTCGCCAAATTATGGATTGGGTTGGGAAGAAACATCTTATTAGCTGTAAGCATTATCCTTTTGCTTTTGATCCTTTGCTTTTCCAAGAAAAAGGTAATGACAGAGAAATGGGTATTATAACTTTCAACATCTACACGCGAGCTGTAATAGCCAAAATACTTGAAAACTTAACAAAACACCATACCCAATGAACAGAGAAACTAAATCCCATGATCCTCCCACGTGTCCGGCTGCTGCTGAGCTCCGGTATAATAAGACCAGTTACTGGACCAGCTCCAATTGCAAAGGTGAATATGTACCTGTAAGAAAGAATGGGTGGGGAGGGCAGCCGTGGAAGTGTCCAATTAAAGTAATAGAAAAAATGATTTGGATCCCATTGACCAGTGATCTTCTAAAGAGATTTCATTTTTCAATTTCTGGACCTATTAAACTACTCAACAGAAGATAAGTTCTTGATTCAACAGCCAAGAAAAGCTCAGAAAGCAGGCTCAAGCTCTATTAGATTGCTCTGATCAACACAAACTTGGCAAGCCAGACCCATTAATTAAATTACGAAGAGCAAGCATGAGCTTTCCTGAGCAGCTGAGTGTGATTATAGCTCAATCCACTTTTTTGCTTTTCATGTTTGCAGTCTTTAAGAAGATAGAAGACTTAACATAAAGAAGAACGACAGAGGTAACCATTCGTTGTTTTTCTCATGAAGCAGCAAGGTTAGAGAAGCTTACGACAGAGTTCCAAGAATTGAGATGTTGTGACTGAATTCTTCATCTAATGGTAAACTGATAGCACAGACAACAAGTAGCATTGAAACTGCCTGCAAATAAACAACACATAAATCCAAGCAATGTAACATTAAATTGCCCTCTTTTTCTGGTAGGAAGAGGAGGAACGGATCAGAAAAAGGAAACCCAGCAAAGCAAAAAGGAAAGAAACTCTTCAAATGTCCAAACCCATTTCTTTGAGTGTGTATGTGATAACATTTCTAATAATACCCCTCCCTTAGTTTTCCTTTTTCACATGTATACAGTAATGCTTACTGAGATTTCCACATCATAAGGTCAATTTTTAGCACCAGCATTTCCCTGACTCACCATGCCCACATAACTTCCAATTAGAAGCTTCTGTCTGCCTTGCCTATCCATTAAGTAAGATGCACAGAGTGCACCTGAATATATCCACAAGTTGACAAGAATAAGATGCTGTTCAAACAAAAAACATAATTCAACTTACAAAACTGCCCAAAATATTTATTAAATCTCAGACCTGCAAAGTTCGTAAGTCCAACCAACAAGCTTGCTATAGCACCGTCTGATATTCCAACATCTTGAAAAGTCAATGATGAAAAATAAAGGACCCCGTTTATGCCTGCAAGCTGTTGAAGTAGAAAAAGGGCACCTCCAATGAATGCAACTGCAGGCATACAAAGGAAACCAATCACGAATCTAGAATTTTTTTGCATATCAGACATATAAAAGCTATTGTCCACGAGAGAGAAAGAGAGAGAGAGAGAGAGAGAGAGAAGACTTAGGAATTCTATATATACATTTGATGTGTTTTTGACAAAAGCTATATTGTATAAAATGTGGCATCACAGCTCTTTACAACTATAATTTTTGCCACAAAAAAAAATGTCAAAAACATACACAATACTTAAAAAACCACCTTGATACAACCTCTAGAGTGTGGTTCCTCGAGGAGTTCCAACCATTGACTATCCAAATTGCTACCATCCTTCTTGATGACTAACTGAAATTCTTCAATTGCTTTGTTGTCTTCGGATTCTCCCCAAATGTTACTGATAACTGCTTTGGCATCATTCAACATCCCTACCTATCAAACACCGTAAGACAGCTTACAAAACATGCCTTGAAACAAAATTAGTTGATTCTCTAAAGAAAGTTGAAACAAGAGTCATACTTTACATAGCCAGCGAGGACTTTCTACAGCAAACTGCATACCAAGTGCAAGAATAAAACCAGGAAAACTTGCAATGTACAGCATTGTCCTCCACCTGAAGAACACTGTTTGTTAAACTGTAGTAGTTTGATACAAAATCTCTCTCAAGAAAATGTCAGTCATCTTCCACTGTACAGAGCTCAAGGGATGGTTCACAATTGTAGGAAAAGATATAACGAGTGCAAAAACAAGTTTCACCAATATAATAGACATAACACAAGTCACAAGAACATAAATTTAAGCTCTGATCTGTAATGATGAAGTAAACATTAAAAAAAGAAGAAAAACAAATTCAGAAGCTGGGAAGGGTGCAATACAGTGTACTTGGCAAGACAAGAAGAAAAAAATGAATTCTGGCAAACAGTGTACTTGGCAAGACAAGAAGAAAAAAATGAATTCTGGCATGTCTTTCACTTGGACCATAATGTAATTGATTCAAAGGTTGCAACAAATTGAATGATGGACAAACTTCTTGAACTTCACTTCATAACCAAGTTGAAAAAGCTCATTTAACCAATGTTTCAGTAAGATTCAACTAAAAAGGAAAAATAAAAAATGCATGCCCTTCATCTACAACTCTGAAGGAATGGCAAGAAAAAAATAGAAGAGACCTCACCAATGTCGATCATCTTCTGCAAGTATTCCCAGAAACAGTGATGCAATAATCCCAAGGCATGTACCAATCTGGCACAGGGTTCCCAGTGAACCCCTGTATTTTGTTGGGGCTACCTAAAAGAACACCTGGAAATGGATGAGTAAACAGAACAACAACTGCAAGGGTTACTTGGAAGTTGCTATTGTCTATCCTCACCCATCAAGGTGCAGCAAGCATGATTATATCACAAACTTCAAAACCAAATATTGGAATTAAAGCACAGTCCCGTCTCATATTCAGAAGTTCAGATGCTCTGTAACTTTAATAAGAATAACCCAACAAAAGTCTGAATCAAACTTCAAGAAATCAAAGCAAAGTCCATACTTAGCAATATGGTTGTGCTAAAG
The DNA here is from genome assembly GCA_019650275.1 of Xylocarpus granatum. Classification (NCBI taxonomy): domain Eukaryota; kingdom Viridiplantae; phylum Streptophyta; class Magnoliopsida; order Sapindales; family Meliaceae; genus Xylocarpus; species Xylocarpus granatum. The sequence continues at coordinate 197,606 of BNST01001902.1, read as the reverse complement.
CCATTAGTGACATGCATTATACAAATTTCAAGTACATATTCCAAGTAGCTTGGCAATCATCCATCAATTCTCTCTCATAATGCCATGCTTACAGTTAATTTCCAGTTCATCTGCAAAACACAGTGACAACTTTTTAAACAGCCTGGGAATATATGATTGGTCATTTCATGGAATGAGCATGATTGGGTCTAAATCAGTCATTTTCAGGTCAAAATTGGATTATACAGTTTTATATGATAACAAAAATAGGTCAAGTAGATGGATCATTCACCTAAAATCGACACCACCAACCAATTTCCAGTCAGCCAATCATGTCTACCAAAAATTACTAATTTCTTAAATGGTTTTGATATGATTGATTAAACAAATCATGTTTGAATTGACACATATTAAAATCCTCGTCTCTCGATATGACACAAAGATGATCTACTAACACAAATTGCTATCCATCCTATTGCCTATTCAAACATGAGAAACGTTTGAATAAACAACATGAATACTTGCCAAAAGAAAAGAGAAGAATAAGTTAAAACTTTAACTTGTTCCCGTGTTATAAAAGACATTATAACCAGAGTGAAATTCTTGACAGCAAGTAGTATGAGTAGAATTGTAAAATAAGCATATTTCTATCAAGTTGTACCTCTGAAATATAAATTGGAACAAGAACTGTGTTCACGCCAATACCAAGGCCAACAAGAAATCTTCCCAATAGCATTTCATTCAAGGAGTGGGCTTGTGCACTGATAAAAAATGGAAGTGATCAAAGATCAAAATCATTTAGAAACAGAAGCATTTTAAATCAAAGAAACTAAAAATCCTCCAACGAGGGTAAATTGAAGAACACCAAAAATCCATCAAATCTAACTTGAAATGCAGCTGTGTGTTTAATTTTTCTATAAGCCTCATGAAAGTTAATGTTTCTCTCATATGCCTCGAGAAATATGAACTTTTGTAACCAATAAAAATAGTTTTGCAAAACATCTTAAAAACAAGTGAATTGTAACTAGTACAGCAACTTTGCAGAGCATATGTTAAGCAGACAAGTTTCCCAATAGGCTAGCACTAGCAGTTGATACTTTGAAGTGTCCTAAATATCTAATTATGATTAACACAATACAAAAACAGTATAGGAGGTATAGCACAGTCAAAGAATAACAGTAATACTCCAGAATGGTTAGAATGGACACATGACTTTCATCGTGAATATGAATCACCTTATGACTGCGCCAAGAATCAGTGGTATAGTGTCGATTTGGAAAGTCCGCCGACAACCAAGTTTATCAACCAGAGAACCTGAGCTTATACTTCCAACAAATGCACCTGCTATAAATATGCTCACCACGAGCCCCTCAAGAATTGGTTTTCCTTCAAAACCAAGTTCTTGCGCAATGGAAACAATAGGCCCATTCATTACCCTGCGTAACACAGTGTGACCCGAAAAATAGTTTCACTCCAATATCAAAATTAACTTGTCCCAATAATATATCAACCAATTTTATAGAAATGACAGGTCATATCTGCTTTTACTCTTCAAAATTAACTCATAATTGAACATTTCAGGCAATGGAAGGAGCATTAGCAGATTAATAGAGACTCACCCTATGTGATAACCGAAGAGAAAATTGGACATTGACGCAATCAACACGTGAGGAAAAGCAGGTAGCCATCCCAAATCAAAGCCTTCTTCATCCTTCTGATCACGTATCAACAATTTTCCACTATCTGTAATCCATTTTACATAAATAACGAAATTTAAAAAGAATAAAGAGAGATAATAAATTAAACGAGCTATAAAAATATAAGTTAAACACCTTGCTTTTGCTTCGGAGTCTTTAACTCGGGAAATTGCTTCTTTGCCGCGGCCGAAAGTCTGAACTTAACCGACCGATACGAAAAGCTAAAACGGATCGTTTTCAGTTTCGGAAGAGTGTAGGAAGCAACTTCCTGATTTGGTGTAGATGTCGTGAAGAGAGACGACGAAACCGGACGAACCGGATAATGAAGTACGGTAGCCAACGCCATCCTATCGCGGATATTCTTTTCCCCTTCTCGAGGATAAGCGTTTGACCACAGTCACAAGTGTCGATTATTAATGGCAAGTGCTTGGCTCGGTGATAATCACGGGGCCCACGACCGGAGAAGGAACGTAATAAGATTGGGATGCGGGTGGATTACGCGTGGCAAACTCGTTTGAACTCTGGATTGGATAAGTACTGGCCCCCACTTCTCATGCGCACTCTCATTGTTACTAATTAGGTGAGTTGGGCTCAAATGAGGTGGATGAGGGGACAAATTTGTGCTGAGCCATATTGTCTTTTATTCTTTACAGGCCCATGTTTGTCAGCCTAAATTTTTCTCGCAGCAATTTCGCCATTAATTTCAAAATAATTACTAGAATGCCGGGCAGCGCCAGGGAAACCGGGGAGGTCCAATCTAGGAGTCGGTGCTGCAAATCAAGCGCCCCAAAAGTGGCCGAGCTGAGGTCCCGGGATTAAATTTCTTACACGTGGAGGTAACACTCACAGTCAACCGTGCTACCTAGGAGTACGAAAAATGTATTTTCACCTTTAAATTCGACCTAGTTCTACGGCGGCTTGCTTCATAATAAGCAAGCTGCAAGCTCATGCTTCCCTCCTTTGATCCACACGACACCGTTCTGCTTTATTTCGTTATCAATTAAGTCATGGGAAGATAGATCGCGACCTTTTTTACTTGGTGGACGAGAGGATTTCTGCTTTTTAATCACGTAATACACGTGTGCTGTTACTGGTGTCACAAACTAATCCAATCAAGTCAACACTTTGACTAATCAGTTTGACCCCGTTTTCATTTACCAAATCAAACCTTTATGCAAATAATAATGATAATCACCAATCCTTCACTTGCTTGATTGGTGTCGTGGAAATTAATCACGAGTTTCTTCTTTCTTGGCCTTCCTGGGTACTAAAATTGTAGTGCCCATATGACCGGGGACGTTGGATTTGGTAACCATATGACCTGAGGAGCCTAATGAGTTCATTAGATAACTGGATTAGAGACCAAGCATGGAATCCTGCCGTGGCATTAAATCGAGACAACTCAGACACAGGATAAGAAGCTTCTAATATGCAATATTCTATGATTTCGGGGTCAGAGTAAATTACTGTATTGTATTTTCACCACCAGGGACTAGAGACTTGTTTGATATATATTAATCAACTATGCTTTTTATTTCAAAAACATAAAATACAAGGGACTTAGATGAAATTATTCCATAAAAATTAGAATTAGAGAGCGTAATACAAATTACCACAAGCGTCCTGCGGCTGCAGACTAGTGTAGGGAAAGAATTCACTGCTTTTCCATATCTGGCTCAATGATCTCCTACATAAATCACGCTCTCTTCTGTGGGAGGAAGCAAAGAGGAAGAGACTTCACATTCTAATATCACGTGAACGTCACATGCACGTTAGACCATGTAGATAGATCACAGAGCCACGAAACATTTCAATTTCAAACACCACCAGGCCATCTCTGAGAACAGAGAGAGCTCTGTTTAGTCTCTCATTTTTGACCCCCATCCTAAAAGCTAGCTTCTTTAGGAGAGGAAGGGAAGAAATTGTTACAGTATAAACATGGGGACGAAGAAGAACAAGGATCTTGCTTTTCCACTTCCTCTTCTTCTTTCCATTTTAACCGCCATTTTCATTTCTAATGTTTCTGCTTTCGATTATACTGATGCTTTATCGAAAAGTCTTCTCCATTTCGAAGCACAACGTTCCGGTCGCTTGCCGTACAACCAACGTGTCATATGGCGCGATCATTCTGGCCTCACCGACGGCTTGGAACAAGGAGTTAGTAAACTCAGTATATCATGGTGTTTTGTTTTGTTTTTGTTTGAAGTTAAAAAGTATTTGATATATGATCTGATCGGAATGTTGTGTTCATTTCTTATGTGTAGGTGGATTTGGTTGGAGGATATTATGATGCCGGTGACCATGTAAAATTTGGCCTGCCAATGGCCTTCACCGCCACAATGCTTTCATGGAGTGTTATCGAATTCCGTGAACAGATCGCTGCTGCCGGAGAATTGGAGCATGCTTTCGAGGCAATCAAATGGGGAACGGATTACTTCATTAAGGCACACACTAGCCCAAATGTGCTGTGGGCAGAGGTACTCAGACAAGTTCCGTGCATTGTTATTAATGCGGTGTGATTCAAAATAAATCAAACATGATTTTGTTCTGATATTCTTACAGGTGGGTGATGGAGACACTGACCACTACTGCTGGCAACGTCCGGAGGACATGACAACGTCACGACATGCTTACAAGATCGACGAGAACAATCCCGGGTCGGATCTCGCCGGAGAAACTGCTGCAGCCATGGCTGCCGCATCAATAGTTTTCAAGAGAACAAACCCACATTACTCGCACCTACTCCTCCACCACGCCCAACAGGTAATATAAAATTTCAGTGATTCAGTTTGTAATTGCAGTAATTGTAGTAGTTTCCGTTAAGTACACTAACAACTTTAGTTCAATCGAAGTGCCACAACTAACTTTACGACGAAATCAATAGAGTAGTTGACGGATTTGCATTATTGAAAATTCTTTGCTAATTATAGGGTTTTCGGTGGGTTTGTGTAGTTATTTGAGTTTGCTGATAAATATCGAGGTAGATATGATGGAAGTGTAGGAGTGGTGAAGAGCTACTATGCGTCGGTGAGTGGGTACAAGGATGAGTTGTTGTGGGGAGCAATGTGGCTTTACAAGGCCACCGACAATAACAATTACTTGCAGTACATTCTCAACAATGCACATAGCTTTGGTGGGATTGGTTGGGCTATTACAGAATTCAGCTGGGATGTCAAGTATGCTGGCCTTCAAGTTATGGCTTCAATGGTAAAGTTTTCTTCTTTCTTTCGACTCAAGTTTACAGATTTCAAAATCAATTTAGACTGATGGGTATGCCAAAAAACAAATCTTTGGGACTTGTTTGGTGATTACTCTCTCTAAATCTTTGGGTAATTTTACTTTTTCACTAGATTCAGCGATAAATTAAATTATACTTAAACTTTAAACCATGTTATCGCAATTTTAGAATAAAGTTGGTTAATGGAGTAAGCCCCACTCAAGGTAGCATCACCACAGAATAAATAAATATAAGCATAATAGGTTATCCAACTTTTCCTAGAGAACAAAATCATGTGAAGCTGAGGCTTCCCCTGGCAGAGCTTTAAAAGTGGTCTGAGTCTGCATAAACTACAGTGCTACTTTTCCGAAAACCATTGGTTGAAGAACAACATAATTCTATACTCCAGCAACACCATATTTTAATCCATTATAGGAAAAGAGAATGGAGATCTGATCATGCATGATTGCATATAGCAGAGATCAACTGATTTATCTTTATCTTTACTAGGGACTGCTGCAAAAATTTTTATTTGGGTGTTCCATTTCAAAACCCTGTGTGTGGATACAATTCCTTCATCTGTTAGTCTGATAGATGAGGCACAAAGATACAAATTTGTTTTTGCCGATAAAGACCCACATATGTTGGCTCATTTGTTGCAGTAATTCCTTCCCATGGCAGCGATAATTTGGTGCGATTTTCTGTGTTTTGGCTGTAATTGTTAACGTAGTAGACACGTTGCACATGCAAGAGATTGCCTAGGTCCACCATTTCAGAAATGGGGATATCAACAATGACAAGATCATAATAATGCTGAAATTGTCCTATCCTGATCTTTCTTGTTCTATTCATAGACGAAGACGTCATAGCTCTATCATGACCGTTTGAAAATTTGAATGAGCTTAAATTTTCTTTTCCTTTCCCTTTTTCTTAAAGTAATTATGACTTTAATATGATGAAACCAACTGTAAACCCTCTTCTTGATCTTTACAGTTGCTCGCGGAAGAACGACATAAGAAGCACAGTCACATACTAGAACAATATAGGTCAAAAGCTGAATACTACATATGCTCAAATCTTAACAAAAATAATGGTAGCAATGTAGACCGGACGCCGGCAGGCCTCTTATTCATCCGGCAATGGAATAACATGCAGTATGTTTCAACGGCATCATTCGTACTCACAATATATTCTGACTTCCTCCAAGGCTCGAATCAAAAGCTGAATTGTCAGAGTGAAATAGTAGATCATCGAGAAATTCGAAGTTTTGCCAAGTCACAAGTAGACTACATCTTAGGTTCTAACCCAATGAACATGAGCTACTTGGTGGGTTATGGTCCCAACTATCCCACCCGGGTACACCACAGAGGAGCATCAATTGTGTCATATAGGGAGAACAAAGGGTTCATTGGGTGCACCCAAGGGTACGATTACTGGTACAGTCGGCCTGAGCCAAACCCCAATACTATGGTTGGTGCTCTGGTTGGAGGACCAGATTGTCAAGATAAATTCACAGACCAAAGAGAAAACTACATGCAGACTGAAGCCTGCACATACAATACAGCACCATTGGTTGGAGTTTTTGCCAAATTGCTACAAGTAGAAGACCAGAGGAACAGCAATCCATCTCTGGTTGCTTATTATCAGATACAATCAAATATAACAAATGGAGAATACAGCAATTAGGTTTTCTTTAAGCTTTTCTTTTTCCAGTGGCTGAACTAAGGAGTTCTAGCCCTCATTTGTACCTTCATTTTTCTTGGGGTTTACTGTTTATAATGGTAAAGTATAAAGTTGGAACATCATTGCTTGTTCTCTTTGCTTTCCTTTTGTTCTTGTAAAGGAATTAAAGATGCACTTCATCATACAGTGCATTGTTGTAATGGGTTTGGAATTGAAGTAAAACGCCCAAGAACAAACAAGGCTGCGTGAATTTCCTTGAAAAGTGCAATAGGAAAATTTGGGCTGTTTTGTAGTGGGTGTGGTTGTCGTTTTGTATTGGAGATTGTTAAACCCACATAAAACGGCGTCGTATTTATACGGGCTTTGTTTTCCCCATTTTGACTTCTCATTAGCTTGTAACATCCTCAACCTTACTAAGTACACCGACAAAGTGTATGCAGGCGCAAGGGTCCCTTCTGACAAGATTTTAGAACCAAACCATCTCGTGAATGTCACTGTCCTGCACAACCCTCTAACGTCATCTGAATGATGAATTCGTTGAAATATCCTGAAATGATTCTCATTCTCTGAAATTTCAAACACTTCGTATTCGATTTGTCAGTGAAGTTGATGGAAGACTTGTGATACCATAACCATTCTTTAGTGCTATTAAAACCTTTGTATTGCAGAATTTCAGACGCTAATTAAAGGTTAATAGCTTGTTTTAACAAGCGTCTCTGAAATTTCTACCTGCTCGTCCTCATCAGGAACTCAGAAATTACTTTAAAATAAATAATTATGAAACATGGATGAAACGACCAGAAAAGTGATTTTGTTTCAGACATGGATGAAACGACCAGCTTTAGTACAGGGGAATGGGATAATCTTGGTGGGTATTGTTGTTCGTTGTTTGGGTTGGGTCAAGAAACAGTCACCTCAGGTCAGATATTTCACAGGAATTCTACCAAGAAAATCAGGTACGTTCTGGTATATTTGTTTTTCCCGAGAAAATAAAGTGATTCTCCCTTTAATTAGACAAAGACAAGCACATTAACCCGCCATGAAGGGGACCCGATTTCAGAAATCCCAAATCGAAGATATCTGCAAAGTGATTCAACATTAATACATTAACCCCTGCATGCAATGGAACCGATTTCAGACAAAAGAAACTAACACAAAAGAAAAAGAAGATAAATGTCAACAATCTGTTCTTCCTCAAGTGAAGGGTGTTATTGTGGTTTATGAAAGTGCTTTTAATCTTATCAATGCTGTTCTGATAATAAAGAAATGATTATCCTTGCTGCATTTCAAAGTGCTTTTTACAAAAAGATATAATACCTAGAGGAAAGTTTCAAAGAAACAGTCACCTCAGGTCAGATATTCTGCAGGAATTCTATCAAGAAAATCAGGCCGGTTCTTGAATTGATTCTCTCTTTAATTGGACAAAGACAAGCACATTAACCCCGCATGCAATGGAACCGATTTCAGACATCCCAAACCGAAACTATCCGGTATGGAGTATGCAATATTTTGTCGATTATGGCAAAGAGATTCGACATTATAAGCAACTAACAGAAAGAAGAAGAAGAAAAGCAGATTTCATTAAGTTAAATGTCGACCATCTATTGTCCCTTGAATAGAATATAAAAAGAGGTTTTGTGGAAGTGCTTTTGATCTTGTCAATACTTTCTTGATAACAAGGAAATGCTTATCCTAGCAGCACTTTCAAAGTGCTTTTACAAAAAGATATTGGACCCTGGGGAAAGTTTAAAAGAAATATTCAGAATTTAGTTATTGTAAATCGAAATTATTAACCGTAAGTTAGTGTTAAGCATCCAAGGAAAAATGCTTTCGAAGTTTACAGTATTAGACTAAAAGTACTTCCTCGAGAAGCACTGTGAAGCAGTTAACCAACAAAATTGCTTCTTAAAAGACACTCCAAATAAATCTTAACAGTATGTTTGCAGTCTTAGATTAAAAAAGAGAGAGAATAACTCTAAAATAAATTAAAAATTTTGTATTAATTATTATTTGAATAAAATAATACTTAAATCCATAGGTTTGATTTTGATTTAATAATTTGGTGAGAGACCACTAACATTCTTTACCTACTACCTAATTATAGAGAAATTAGCTTTCTTGGGATTAGATGAAAGTTACCGAAAGCATTCTGGACAAGAACACTAATAAACTCGGATAGCAGTCACTCTCTTACAATGGATGAAAGCGAAAACCCTAATGGATAGCAGCTGGATATTCCGATCTTTGATCTGAACTGGAAGGAAACAGACAATAGTTTAAGAATTTTGGACAATAATGGATGCACGGGCCAGAATTATTCTTCACTTAAATGATACTCTCTGCATGTGATATTATTTCCTGACAATTTTCTGGACTTTGGTTTCTTTCTCTGTGTTTGGCTGAAAAAAACAAAACTCCTACTGACATGTATCGTGTTTTGACCAGGATTTCAGATAATGAAAATTCCCCAGCATCCAGTGGCCATATATCGTGTCCGGTACGCATGTGACCCATGTTACACCCATTACACAATGATAGTTAGGTTGGTGAAAAGAGGTCTTATCTGTTTAGCTAGTGTAAGTTAGGCAAAGTCTGTCTTGTCAACCGGAAGAAAGAAACAAGGAAAGAAAGAAAGTTTTAAATGAACACGATTTTGACTCTCCGACTATCCCAAATCACTTAATCACTTTGATTTTAAAATTCACCGATTGAACAACTTTTATTTTCTGCTTAAATTCGCTATTTCTACAACTTCTTCTCTAAGACACCATGGAGTTTTGAATAAGTAGTTCCTGTGTCAAATGATAACCCATGAATGAATTGGAATGAACATGGTCAATTGTAAGGTAAAAGAGCAGCAGTAATGGATTAAAAACGGGGTCGTAGAATGACCAAAAGCTAGGAAACATAGAGTCTCAGTTCCAAGAAAACATCGTGTTTTTCATGACAACAACAAATGAGGAGACAAGAACTAAATTTGAAACCAAGAATTGTCACTTCTGGTGTCTGTTCAGTAGTGGGTTGAAAGAACCGAGGCCACAAATATAGCAACAGTTATTCCTAAATTATACTGGGAGAAAACAAAAACAAAAATAAAACGAAACAAAATGAAAAGATGACAAAGTGCGACACTCAAGCCAGCAGCCTTAACCATTGGAAGACATGGAGGTCATATCTGGACATAAATGCTCAACCCTTTACCATGCTCCAATCATGCACTTGCCTTAATTTTTTTTCCCTATAAAGCTTAGAAAATAACAGCATCAATGCCCTCTTTCATTCTCCTCTAATTCTCCCCTTTTCCTTTCCCTCTCTCTTCCCTACCTTAACCATGGTAAATTCTTCCTCAAAGAACTCCATTATCATGCTTGAAACTAACTATTTTGCTCATGGTTTCTCCTTTCTCCGATTATGTAACAGGTTGTGGTTGCATCCCATGGTGAAAAAAATGAAGCAGAAGGTGCGGTAGATTTTAGAGGAGATCCTGCGGATAAGTCCAAAACTGGTGGATGGCTAGCTGCAGGCCTTATCTTAGGTGCTTAATTAACAGGAACCTATGTTTTCGATCATTGTTTCATATTTCAGTCATTTATATGAATCAAAATTATGGTATTGCAGGAACTGAACTCTCTGAGAGAATATGTGTCATGGGCATATCAATGAATTTGGTGACATACTTGGTTGGAGATATGCATTTGTCATCTGCGAAATCTGCAACCATTATTACCAACTTTATGGGAACTCTCAACCTTCTTGGACTCCTTGGTGGTTTCTTAGCAGATGCCAAACTAGGCCGTTACTTGACAGTTGCAATCTTTGCCTCCATAGCTGCTTCGGTAGGTTTTGATTCTTCATATGATTTATCATTTCCATCAAAATACGTTTCAAATCATCATCTCCAAGGCTGGCTAGCTCAAGTGCACACATGAGGGATGTGATATAACTGACCCTGTTACAATGTGCAGCATTTGTTTGTAGAACTGTCAAATTGGCAACATATCTGACTATTCTGAAGTGGGTATTCATCATTAATACTCAATTTATTTTGCTAATTTTGCAACAGGGCGTGACATTATTGACATTGGCCACAAGCATTCCTAGCATGAGGCCTCCTCAATGCGATGATTACAGAAGAAAGCATCACGAATGCATCGAAGCCAATGGTCGGCAACTGGCTATGCTCTATGCAGCACTATATACAATAGCACTTGGTGGGGGTGGAATAAAATCCAATGTCTCAGGATTTGGGTCTGACCAATTTGACGTTTCAGACCCTAAGGAGGAGAAGGCCATGATTTTTTTCTTCAACAGATTCTATTTTGCCATTAGCGTCGGGTCCTTATTTGCCGTGATAGTTTTGGTGTATGTGCAAGATAATGTGGGAAGAGGGTGGGGATATGGCATTTCTGCAGGGACTATGGTGATTGCGGTTGCTGTACTGCTAATTGGGACCCAGTGGTACCGTTTCAAAAAGCCCCGAGGGAGTCCTTTAACTGTCATGTGGGGTGTATTGCTCTTGGCTTGGAAGAAGAGAAGTCTCCCTTATCCTTCTCATCCCAGCTTATTGAATGAGTACCAAAATGCGAAGTTCCCCCACACAGAGAAGTTCAAGTAAGTAACAGGTTTAAAGCAATTACTCCTTTTCAGTTTTATGAATTGGTACCATACTTTTAAAGCTTTTACAGCAGTTCTAATTTCCCAAAAAAATTTACAAGAAGTAACAAATTTCATTTCCCTGTGCATGTGAACCGTGTAGGTGCCTTGACAAGGCTGCAATCGTATATGACGATGTTGCTACCAATGAAAACAAAATCACTTCTTGGATAGCTTCTACTGTGACCCAAGTTGAAGAGGTGAAAATGGTGGTAAAGCTTATGCCTATTTGGTCCACATGTATCCTTTTCTGGACGGTTTACTCTCAAATGACTACCTTCACAGTGGAGCAAGCCACCTTCATGAATCGAGAAATTGGCTCCTTTGTTGTCCCTTCAGGTTCTTTATCGACCTTTCTCTTTATCAGTGTTCTTCTCCTTACTTCATTGAATGAAAAAGTCTTTGTTCCCCTGGCTCGAAAATTAACCCACAACAGCCAAGGAATGACAAGCCTCCAGAGGGTTGGAATTGGTCTTGTTTTCTCAGTAATTGCTATGGTGGTTTCTGCCATTATTGAACAAAAAAGGAGAGAAATCGCAGTTCAAAAACACATTAAAATAAGTGCTTTCTGGCTGGTCCCTCAGTTCTTTCTTGTGGGTGCTGGGGAGGCTTTCGTTTATGTGGGACAACTTGAGTTCTTCATCAGAGAGGCACCAGGGAGGATGAAATCCATGAGCACAGGGCTCTTCTTAAGTGCCGTTTCGATGGGAATGTTCCTAAGCAGTTTGTTGGTGTCTATTGTAGACAAAATAACTAAGAAACATTGGCTGAGGAGCAATCTGAATAAAGGAAAGTTAAATAACTTCTATTGGCTGCTTGCATTGCTCGGAGTTCTAAATTTCGCGGTTTTTATTGTCTTTTCTGTGAACCATCAGTACAAAGCGCAGATTCATGTTATGGAAAACAAAGATCTCAAGAGCTTGAATGATGGGAAAGTTGAAGACGTGGAGAAGAGCTGGATCGCAGAAGGAAAGATGGAGCTCTAGTTGATGTGCTCGGCAGGGGCTTCAATTATTATCCGGTATCTTATGCAACACTTGTCAGGTTGTATTTTAATCAATCTCTTATGTCCCCTATTAAGCATAATGGTGTGTTAATGATGACAAAGTTTGAGACACCCAAGTTCTTAAACTAAATTTCTCTCGTCTTTTATGTGTTTTTGTACGAGTAAATGTTACAAATACATTCAGCAAAATCAGCAATCTATCTCAAAACCGCCAAATTCATCTAAGAATTATCAAACAGTACAAACTTATTCTGCACCTGCTCGAGAATTCCCCCGATAGTATGATTGTTCCTTTATTAGTAAAATTTAAACGATGACATTATAAAACAATGGAATTAACTTCAGCAATGACAGAGGTTCTGCACTTGAGAAGCTACGTCTCTGCATTGAAGTGAATCTCTCTTCAACCTGCGGTATTCTCTTCACTGCTGAGAATACAGGGCGTCCAAGAATAATCCTTTCGAATTTTGTTGCCATTTATGTGAAAGCATTGTCAGAAGAAGTTGACTTTGGCACAACATCCGTCTTTCCCTCTGCGTTTCATAATTTCATAGCCGAAAAGTCCTCTCAATGCAGAGTCACTCTGCACAGAAGATAAATCTTCCTCTACACTCGGTTTCTTTTAAAAAGCAATCGACTCGGGGAGATTCCGGCGGTTTCAAGGCGACAACGACGATGGTTTCACGGCGTATAAGTGAAAAGCGAGATTTCCAGTGGCCTCACGGTCAATCCACGTGGCATCATCCGCAGCACTCCATCGGGTTATGGTGAATAATCTGGCAGGAAATCTCTGTCAAGACTTCGTGTTACTGAACAGAAATGGATCTATGCGGGCCCAATTTGAGTATCTGTCGAACGGCCTTTTGTACTTGCAGCCCATGTAAGTCCTTGTCAGAAGGTCTTTTGTACTTGAAGCCTGTGGGCCCAATTTGAATATTGGTCAATTTTTCTTTTTATTTTTTTAAATTAAAATTAGATCTTAATTTTTTTTATTATTAATTTTTAATAAAATATTAACATACGATATAATTAATAATAAATAATTTCTATTATATTTTAATAAAAAATTTAAATTAATTTTATATTTATTAAAAATTTTAAATATAATTTAAATAATAAATTAATATTTATTCCGTGTAGGAAGAAAATTTTAATATTTTCTGTGGTCACGCTACGAAAATTTTGTAGCCACGCTACTGGAAATTTCTAAGCCATTGACATTGACTTGGTCAATGTCTTTGGCAAAACAAATTAAATCAGGGGTGTATTCTCGCATATGCGTTGAGAACATTCTAATTTTATAAATATTAATTATTAAAATAATAGTTAGTAATTTTTTTAATATTTCAATGGACCAATCAAATTCTTGTCATTCTCACGCGTCATACCTAACCTCAGTTGCTGACAATTTAGACCGGCATTCAACGGGGGAGCTTCCATCTGAAGAACGACTTTCCGTCCTCCAGCTTCTCGAACCAACGATGAGGAGTCCAACCTGTCCGAACGACATTAGCTTGGCAGACGCCGCAATGTCGGCTTTGCCCTCCTTGTTAGCGAACATTGCAGCATCAGTGAAACAATAAAAGGTAATAGCGCAAACGAAAAAACAACACTACGATCAATTCAACTGCGATCTCTCTTTTTCGTTTTACTCGCCGTTATAGTTACTGTTTAGCAACGATTGTCTCTTTACGCCGATCATGCCACCGTACGCCACATCAAACGGCAGCGCCATCATCGCCGTCAAGAAGGATGGAATCAGCCATCTTGGTTCACTTTACAGCGAACTCCAGATCAGAAGATTGAAGGTCTCTCTGCCTCTCCCTTCTGACCTCAGAAACTCCTTCAACGTTGCCGATGGTCCTCCTAGCTCCGCCGCCGGCAACCCCGGTACAGTCACGTGTATCATACTTATGCATATACGAAACTAATAACGTATTGCTTTACGTAGTGGTATTGCGCGCTGTCATGTCTACTTTATCATGCTTTCTGCACATTTGTCTCACTTTATACATGATGTGATCGCAGAGGAGATAGCGAAGTTGTTTCCTAACTTGTTTGGTCAACCGTCCGCAAAAGTGGTGCCGAGCGATCCCAAGGGAAGTGCCATGGAGAATGAGAGTTTGAAGGTCGGCGTTGTTTTGTCCGGAGGGCAGGCTCCGGGCGGACACAATGTGATATCTGGGATTTTTGGTGAGGTTCTTGTGTTTTTAAGTTTATGTTTGCGGGCAAGTTTGGAATTGTTCGTTTGGTGTTTATGAGAATGTCTATTTGGTTTTTGGGTTAGACTATTTGCAGGAACGCGCCAAGGGAAGCAAGCTTTATGGGTTTAGGGGAGGTCCGGCAGGAATCATGAAGTTCAAATATGTTGAGCTGTCTGATGAGATTATCGATTTATATAGAAACCAGGTGAGCAGAGCATTCATTAATGACTGATCTGTGTTGTGTTGAATAAATTCATAGGATTGAAGCTGCATTACGAATTCTTTAGAATAAGTTTTGTCGTACTCGAGTAGATAATTGTTGTAAACCCCGGTTTGATTCTTGTTTAGTAACTTTTCTCTCAAAGATTTGTGTTGACATAATCTACACTCTATTGGCAGGGAGGCTTTGATATGATTTGTAGTGGCAGAGACAAAATTGAAACTCCAGAACAGGTTGGAGTACTCTGTTTATTTAGAATTGTTCATGTCTTCCGTTTTGGTTTGTCATTAAACTGATATGAAAATTGTTCTAATTTTCTATGGTGATGATATTTAGTTTAAGCAAGCTGAAGAAACAGTAAAGAAGCTTGATTTGGATGGGCTAGTCGTAATTGGTGGTGATGACTCCAACACAAATGCTTGTCTCCTCGCTGAAAACTTTCGGTACACTTTGCATAAATTTTTAAGGCAATATATATGTGTGTGTGTGTGTATGTATATTGTTCTGTAATACGGTGGAGTTATGTTAATGCAATCTGATTCTTCCTTGAAATTTTTAGGAGTAAAAATATGAAAACAAAAGTTATTGGATGCCCAAAAACCATTGATGGTGATCTCAAAGGCACAGAAATTCCTATAAGTTTTGGATTTGATACCGCATGCAAGGTAATTCTCTCCTTTTCTTTTAACTTCTAACATGCATTCATATCTGGTTTAGTTTCTGTGTTGTGTGAAACAAGTGAGCGTAATGAAAGCCTCATTCCAAGGATTAATATTTATTCATTATCTTCCCTGGCTGCTAACTTACAGCTATATTCAGAGATCATTGGAAATGTTATGACTGATGCTCGTTCATCTGGAAAATATTACCACTGTAAGTTCTCTGGTCTTAATATTTCTAAAATTTGGTCTTCTCTTGTTTGTTTTGCCTATAACACAGCTAATAATGTAAATGATGATATCTAGCTATGCTATAGAACTGAACTGTTTGTCAGTTTATTATGATGTTAACTTAAATACTGTGTTTTCAAAATTAATTCCAATCCTTCACCATAAAGTTTGAAGATAGTTACCTGTTGAGTGTTTATCGCATTGGCTAAATATCCGACATCCAGCTTCTTAAATTAGCCATTACAACAATGTTATGTGATGTCATGTTATCTGATTTTGTTTATTTATTTGTCTTAGGTCTGCCAACACTTGCAATCTTTACCACCTTGGATATTGTGGTTTTAACAGTTTACATATGCTTTAATGATATCCCATTAGTTGTGATCCCAGTATTCTCTTTCTGCAGTTATAAGGCTTATGGGTCGTGCAGCTTCGCATATAACATTGGAATGTGCATTGCAAACTCATCCAAATATTACGATTATTGGGGAAGAGGTGCCTTCTGATATTTTATTTCTATTTATTACTTATGTGTCATCAAACCTCTGACTTTTGCAAGTTCTGACAAGATTTTATGTTGACGAAGGTTGCTGCCAAGAAGCAGACATTGAAGAATGTTACAAATTATGTTGCAGATGTAATTTGCAAAAGGTCAGAAGTTGGTTATAATTATGGCATTATTCTTATACCAGAAGGCCTGATCGAGTTTATTCCAGAGGTACATATTTGTATAGCACAAGATAAATGTTATCCTATGTCTTTGTACATATTTTTTCATCACTGGATGCAAGATAAGTTTAAGCTGTCATACTGCTGGTATTACCATGGAACTTGCAGGTACAACAACTCATTTCAGAGCTGAATGAAATCTTAGCTCTTGATGTCGTTGATAAAGCTGGGATGTGGAAAAAGAAACTTCAAAGTCAATCTCGGGAGCTATTTGAGTTGTTACCCAAAGCAATTCAGAAACAACTAATGCTTCAAAGAGATCCTCATGGGAATGTGCAGGTAATTTCTTTGAAATTACATCTTTTACCTATACCTGTTAAGCATCGTCAGATTTTTATATATTTGCTCAAATAACATGTTTGTATGATATGGGCAGGTTGCCAAGATAGAAACAGAAAGAATGCTCATTGAAATGGTGGAAACTGAATTGGATAAAAGGAGGCAGAATGGTATATACAAAGGACAGTTCATCGGACGGTCCCACTTCTTTGGGTAATCAACATATCGTTCATCTGGTTAATCTTGAATGAGGGACACTGATATATAGCAATCTAACAATTCACTTTATTTTTGCCAAACAGTTATGAGGGTAGATGTGGTTTGCCCTCAAATTTCGATGCAAATTACTGCTATGCATTGGGTTATGCTGCAGGAGCTCTCCTCCGTTCTGGAAAGACTGGATTGATTTCATCAGTTTGTGTTACTTCCTTATTTTCCTCGTATTTTTCTTGTTATCTATATTTTCTTCATTGAAGTTTCCCCGGTTGTATCACTTCTGTATTTTTACATTGTCTATCTGCTCAAAATCATGAGCATGGAATCTTTCTTCAAGTACCTTAAATATTCTCATTGTACAAACAGGTGGGAAATTTGAGTGCTCCAGTTGAAGAATGGACGGTGGGAGGAACACCATTGACTTCCTTAATGGATGTAGAGCGAAGACATGGTAAGCATTGACTTCCTTATTTGTTATGACTTCCTCAGTTCTTAGTGTACTCCATTCATCAACTCTGTTTTTCTGAAAACTCTTTCAGGGAAGTTCAAGCCCGTGATTAAGAAGGCAATGGTGGAACTTGAAGGTAACATCTGAAATGTTTACACTTCACACTGGCCTTCATATCTCTGTTTTTCTTTTTGTTAAATACTTAGAACAGCTAAAGATTTACTTACTCTGTTGCATTTGTGAAAATCCAGGTGCACCATTTAAAAAGTTTGCATCATTGCGGGACAGCTGGACACTCAAGAGTCAATATGTCAGTCCAGGTATGTCTTTCTTCAAGCAGTATGCATTGATTCTGGAAGAACACTACACAATTTCTTTTTCTTAAATCATTTCCTGATGCTAAGTTTCCTTTTTTCTTTCAGGTCCCATTCAATTTTATGGCCCAAATGCAAATGATATCAATCAGACTTTAATGCTGGAACTTGGAGCACAGACATAGAAGAACTCAGGAATTCTGTTTATATAATTTGATAATATATTTACCGGCAACTCTGGATATCTTATTGGATTCTAATTTATTACAAAACCATTTCCGGTTCAACCGGTTACAAGACAGTTTGATATTAGTCTCCGCTTTCCTATTCTTCCTTCTTGGGAAGAAACCCCAACTGTGCCTGAGCTTGTAAATTTTGGCATGGACCAATATTAATTACTGCAATTCATTTAAATATTTTGAATACCTGTGAGTTTAATAGTTTAAATTAGATTATATAATCTAAATTAATAGTTTCCTAAAACAAGTAATCCATTATTTATGTATGTGTGTGTATATGTATACATGTTGTAATATTTCATGATATATATATATATATATATACATACATACATACTCGCGCACACACACATCTAGTAGTATTTCATGACCCAAGTAATTACCAAAGTAGAGCAACAGAAAAATGAGTACTCTTGTGTTCTTTGCTAGGAGAGCATTGAATCCAGTCCATAGCGCAACTGTTAACCTGCGATGCTACTGTTCTCCACCTTCGTCGTCTCTTGCTCCCAACAGTAAACTCTTTGTTGCAGGTTTGTGTCTGTATCTCTCTTTTATTTCACACTTTTTATATACAAGCATGGCGATTGCGATGATATATTTCTGGGTGTTGAAGGTTTGTCATGGTCTGTTGACGAGAAGTCCTTGAAAGACGCTTTCTCTTCCTTCGGTGAGGTCACTGAAGGTAAATATTTATTATAATCCCATTCATTAACACCAAAATATAACTTAACCTGCAAATTATAATTTCCTAACTTATTGACGATCAATGTGTTCGGTGAATTGTCTGAATGACCAAAATGATTAATTCCTTCTGTGAAAATATTAGTCTTTGCATTTCACTTGTGAAGGATTTCAGGTTCATAAATGTACATTACGATCGTCAGTGAGTTTGTTGAAGTTTTGTGCTGAAAATCGTATTCGCCATATATGTTCCTGAGAACAAAACATAAGCTTTTGGGTGTCCTTAGTTCATGAGATTCCAATGCTGATGAGCTTGAGTTTTTAGAAGATAAAGACCGTCAATAACGGTTACTAGCTGGGCTGACATGCTTTATAAATAACCCATTTCCTAATTATCTGTTCACGGAGATGGAAGTTATAATCTTCACAGGTTCCTCTGCCTCCGTATTGGCCGTTGAAATGCCATTCTGTGTACAAAAAAAATGCTCCCTTTGTATGGAAGATGTGAGCAAGAGGCAAGAAAATGGTAGTTTCAGGGTCTAGCTATTGAGAAAAGTAGACAATTCATTGATTTACTTTCAAGGGTTTCTTCATTAACAAATAATTCACCCAAGTTGATAGTATATACCACGAATTCATTTTATATATCAGTTCCTTAGTTTGTCCTTTAGCTGTAATCGGCAAGTATGTTGCATGTTCTTTGGTGTTGACTTGATGACTACGATAATGTTTCTCATTGCTGCAAATGCCGTGTTTCAGTGAAGATTATATATGATAAAGATTCTGGTAGATCAAAAGGCTTTGGATTTGTTCATTTTTCCAAAGAAGGCGAAGCCATATGTGCAAAAGATGCCATGGATGGAAAAGTAAGCAAAGAACTACGATTGCTTAAACCTGAAGTAATTTTCCCATTTCACTTTCATCAACACTGAGAGGTAAAGCTGGCTCCTGCTAATATGGTGTTATGGTTGCAGGCATTGTTAGGTCGACCATTGAGGATAAGCTTTGCTCTGGAAAGGGTTCGAGGTGAACCTGTTGTAGTACCTCGCATTACAAACGTTGGTGATGTCTCCCGTCGCAACGCATGAACTAAAAAGATGTCATTTCTTTCTTTGGTTCATTTGGATTGCGAGCTCTTGGGTTTTCGTTTGTTTACTTTAATCTTTTAATTTGAAGTCATTAGAAACATTAGAAATCGTCCCTCATAATTTAACTGTCTTATTTGGGGACTTATTTGATACAAACAAATAAATTTTATATTTATGTTAAAATATAAAATATTTAGGGACTTATATGATAAACTATCACTAACTAGGACTTCACAATCCGACGGCACAGAGATCTTCGTATTGCCACGTTTCTATGATTCTGAAACCTCGTCGTTTCAAACACCGCGAACGCACGCAAACGGTTACTTATAAATCGATCCGTCCATCGAATTGAATCGAGAATTCAAGCTAATCGGATTAGACGTCCAGCAAGAGTAATGGAGAACACTGCACAGGAAACGAACGCTCACTTAATCAATTCCTTCATGGAGATTACGTCATCGACCAAAGAGGAAGCTCTCTTTTTCTTGGAATCTCATCGGTGGGACCTAGACGCCGCCGTTTCTACTTTTTTAGACGACGGCGCCGTTGTGCAACCTCTCGCTACTCTCCCTCCCGTAAACTCTCCCTCTCAATCACCCGAACAATCAAACTCGCCTTCTATAGAGTCTCCGTCTGCTTCTGAATCTCGGTCTGCGTCGCGGTCTCGGTCTCCCTCCCCGGCTGTGGCTCGGGAGACCTACGAGCTGCGGTCGCGGCGCCGACCGGATAAGAAAGCGACGGGGACACGTGGAGGGATTAGGACTCTTGCTGATCTGAATAGGACCCCTCCCGGTGGGTCTGAGAATGAGGACGATGATGAGCCGCAGCAGTATTATACTGGCGGTGAAAAGAGGTACAATTTAACTTTTTTAAGTTCGGATTATGATTGAATTCTCA
Source organism: Xylocarpus granatum (assembly GCA_019650275.1). Lineage (NCBI taxonomy): Eukaryota > Viridiplantae > Streptophyta > Magnoliopsida > Sapindales > Meliaceae > Xylocarpus > Xylocarpus granatum. The sequence goes on along the minus strand of BNST01001902.1, from coordinate 177,163 downwards.
TGATTGCTTGCGAAATTGACTGGGAAAATGTAAGTTATAGTTGGTATTCAAATTGTATTGTTTTAGGTTTGCGCAAAACTGTGATATGTTTAGTCAGTAGAGGGGCTTGTAAGTCTAATAACACTTGTTGCTTGTTTATTTAATTCCTTGCAGCTTTTGAGGTTGCATTTTGCATTTCGTTCATGTTTTCCTCTTAAATTTTTATGTTTGCATCTTCTGCTATCTGTTTTGATGTGTAACATGCTGTATAATGGATTGCACAGTCGTCCTTGAGATTTTCTCCTTAAATATAGGACAAGAGTAATGTACAAATGCTTTAGATGATTGATTGATCAATTTGCTTCAGAATTCTTTTTTCTGGGCATCGGAAAAATATTAATCAGCGTGATGTAGCCGGTATCTGTTTGCTTGTACACTTATACATAATTCATGTGTAATGCAGTTTGTTGTAGCCAATATTATAGCCATGTTGGTTTCATATTTTCTTTATTGCACGATGAGTTTGGTGGTTATATCTTGAATTGTTGGCTGGCAAGAGAACAACTGATTTTTAAGACTAGATTTTAATGTGATATAGTAAATTCGTACAACAATAATTCTTTAGAATTAGTGTTCTCCAGTCTCGACTGTGTTTTTGTTTGTTCAGCTAAAAGTTATCTTTTTCTTTTTCCTTTTGATTCTGTTTGCAGTGGAATGCTGGTTCAAGACCCAACCAGAGGTAATGATGCAGATGCAATCTTCAATCAGGCTAGACAATCAGCTGTAGAAGGGCCTCTTGATCACCTTCGACCATCATCGAGCTCAAAAGCGTTTGCTGGAGCAGCAAGATTGCTCTCCGGAGAGACCGTATCATCTGCCCCAGCTCCTCCTGAAATTGTCTTTCACAACATCACATTTTGGAGGAATGGGTTTACCGTAGATGATGGTTCGCTACGAAGGATGGATGATCCAGCAAATGCATCCTTTCTGGAGGTAATATTTGCTTATACTGGTGTCTATTTTTCCCAATCTCTCGTGATTTTGCTATTGTTGTCACTGAGAAATTGCCTGTGCTGTGCTAACTGAATTCCAAAAGTTGATCCTTTTAAGGGATTTTAAGCAGGACTATCACGCACGGATGTATCCCAATCTTTCATATTTTGTTATTAGTGTCACTGAGGAAATTGCCTGTGCTGCGATAAATGAATTGCTAAATGTTGATATTTTTAAGGGGTTTTTAACCTGACTATTAAGTTCAGCTGATTGAAACAGAATTGTTACTACCACAGAGGAAGTAAATTACTGGTTATCGGGATTTCTCAAACCTCCTGTTCCCCCAAAAAGAATAAAGAATTGGATGTAGTTACTGGGGGTTCTTCCTTTCACTTCCACCAGAGAGTCTTTATACTTACAAGTTGATTGTGTCTCAATGCAGAGCATCCGGAGGTCTGAGTGTCCAGAAGAGCTTGAACCTGCTGATAGGAAGACTCGTGTACATGTTGAACTCAATAGGCGAGAGGATGACTACTCCGTGCGTCTTTTCTTCTACATATATGTGCATATTTGTTGTATTATCGGCATCCTGCTTCTACATTCCTCGGTTCTTCTATTTCATGCAGGAGCCACCAAAGCGCCGATCTGCATTCCAGGGTGTAGGAAGAACTTTGGGAAGCAGTGACGCTCTGGCCCCAGCTGCCTCCAAGCCAAGTGCTGCTGCCACTTCCTTCAACACTGCTCCATTGCCATCGTCAGGCCTAATTGTGGATCCATCTTTACCGACTACCTCCATTCAACTGAGGTTAGCAGATGGTACACGCATGGTTTCTCGCTTCAACTACCACCATACAATCAGAGATATTCACGGCTTCGTTGATGCATCAAGACCTGGTGGTGCAAGAAACTACCTACTGCAGGCGATGGGGTTTCCTCCCAAACAGCTCATCGATCCAGACCAGACCATAGAGCAAGCAGGCATAGCCAATTCAGTGGTTATCCAGAAACTCTAGTATTCAAGTCCTCCTCAGCATCCAAGTCGTATTTGCTTGTCCTACCCGATGGGAATTTGACTTTTATTATACATCAAAATTTACGTGTTTATTGAAGTAAAGATTAATTGTCTTTGGATCTCCCTTCTTTATTCTGAGACAATGGCTGAGCGGCTTCACGCTCATTGATTACAGTCACTGCCTTCCACCCTCGTTTTGGTATGTTGGTATGGCTGGTCCAATCCAACGTCACAAAATACAAAACTGGTTGGGAAATGTACGCCGTCAGATGTGAAGATAGCCACTAAGAAGTTACATCAAAAACTGGTCAGTTTGACTCCTGACGAATATCAGATTTGAGGGAGAATTCTGACTAATTAAATCAAACAATTAATATGCTGCTGATGCATTGTTTGATTATTAATTCAAAATTTGAAACAATTTATAAAAAAAATTAATAAAATATATTTAATGATACAGTGTATGCATCTTAGAATAGTTCCGAAATTGAATTTTCTCCAATAAGACGGAGAGAGAATGAAAAACCAACGTCTGTATTCAGTCATTCACGTAAAGTGGAGGTATTATTTTACACCATAGAGCTCACATATCACGCCATTATTTTTGATCATGCTGCCGTGGGGACATCTTACTCAGGAACAACCATGACTACTTGCTTCAAACTAAAACGCAATCAAACACCATCTTCATGTTCCTATACCATCATTTCCTGCACTTGTCGAAAAGACAAGAATTTGAGATTGCCATTGGTTTGTTAATGGTTAAACAAGCTCATCTTCTTCGCTAAATTTGTTTTGTTGCAAGTCTAATTTCCTTCTGCGTTGTGTACAAGAGAAAATAAAAGTATGTGGGCGTGAGAGAGAGAGAGAGAGTGGAAGAGGCATTCGTAATGTCTCACCAACTGTATCAGCTTTCTCTTTTCTCCCTGTTTCTCTTCTCCCCAAACACAACTTTCCTTACGTAAATTATCACGACTACAACCGATTGGACCTCATGACTGAAAACTGTAACATTAACGTTGTGTTTAGAAGAAAGTGTGATGATTCCTCAAATGCCGTCGTTATGTTCAAAATTTGTTCTACTAAACAGTGTCTCGCCGGCGTTTTCTTTGTTATGTTGCAATTTTCATCCCCTAACTGTCAAACAAAGAGAGGGAGAGAAACAGAAGACTACCCAAAATCCCAAGGGAAAATTAACTTATGGACGGTTGAGATTTGATCAGCATCAACTACGAATACAGGTGTTGCGTCATGGAAGGGCAGAAGAGAGAGAGAGAGAGAGAGAGCTTCATTTTAGCTTTCCTTCCCATCAATCGTTTCAAGCTTGCTTGTCATTCAACTTGATGATGTTCTCCAAGCTATGCTAGTTAATGAAGCATTCTTTCTTTAAAATTCTTTCCTTCTTTCACGTCCAGTACGAGACGGTAATAGAAGAGCACCAGTGGCTGTGCGACAAACGAGGCGAAAGTGCTTTCGTTGGGAAGGAAAAGCTCAGTAGTATCTGCAGAGGCGCACGTTATCGCGCCGTGCCCCCTGCTGCAGCTTCCCTACTTCTGTATGTACTGTATTTTACACGTGTGTGTGAAGATAGAGATCTGTACACGAACGAGATACTGTTATTGTACAGAATGATAAACAGTACTTAAGCGACCCCGTTTCCCAGGGAAGTCACTGAATCTGCCTTTTACAGATCATCCATGAAGCCAAAAAACCTTCTTAATACCACTGACTAGGATTTTCTGTCTCTTCTGCAATTGATTGCTGGAAGCCTTAGCTACAAAACCGAGAGTGTTCTTTGTGATAACAAACAGTGTCTCCGTAGATAAAGAAAATTTTTCAGTCAGAGAGAGAGAGAGATAAGAGAAATAGAATGGAACGAGGATCTAGTAGTAGTAGTAGTAGGGCATGCCCTAATTCTGTTATGGGCTTGGGAGACGATAATAATAATAATGTTAATAGTGGACTTTCTTCTATAGTTATGATGAGTTCTAGTGCAGGAGCAGGTACCAGTAAGCCGTTTCTTTCTCCATTGGGCACCACCAACGGTAGTTACGACGGTAGCAACCGCAACTCTGGATGTTTCAGTCACGGCAGCGATATATGTAACTCCATGAAGGCGAAAATCATGGCTCACCCTCACTTTCCTCGCCTCTTGGCCGCCTATATCAACTGTCGAAAGGTGAAGAATTGGAACTCCCAACATGAAAACTGGACTGAAATTACAAACCCAATTACTAAATACATCCCTGAGATTTTCTTTCTTTTTTAGTTTAGATAATTTGTGAAAAATTGTTTTGATCTATGTATGAATTTATTGTCTTTCAGTGTTGGTACTGGTTTTCTCTGAGTGATGTTTCAGTTTTCTAATGTTTTCAACTACAAAAACCTGGTGTTTCTGATCATAATGTACTGATTTTTTTTTAACGTTTGAGATGAATATAAAATATTTCAGGTCGGTGCTCCTCCTGAAGTGGTGGCCAGGTTAGAGGAAGCCTGTGCTTCTGGGGAAGCTATGAATAGGTCAGTTGGAACAGGTAGCATAGGTGAAGACCCAGCACTTGACCAGTTCATGGAAGCTTACTGTGAAATGTTAACCAAGTATGAGCAAGAACTTACAAAACCCTTTAAAGAAGCCATGCTTTTCCTCTTAGAGATCGAGACCCAGCTCAAAACCCTAACTGTTTCTAGTTCTAATATTTCTGGTAATGGAAACCCTCTTATCCCTCCTTTCATGCTCTCTCTCTCTCTCTCTCTCTCTCTCTCTCTCTCCCCTTTTTTTTTCTCAAAACTTCTTTTGTAATGGTTTTCATGGCTAGAATGACAGATCCTTGCGAATCTAGCTACCCTTTGTAGGTTTTCACGATGCACGAATTGCATGTATACGTATGTGTATGAATTCCGAGTACGAGAAGCAAGTAGTTGGGGTAACTTTTTATTTTCTTGGGAAGCTGGATAGTAGATCTATATAGACTACTAGTTAGGTAGCTGTAGCTTTGATTCTTTTTCTTTGTCTGTATGTGTCTAGAGAACTGAGTAATTACTTAATTGCTATCATAATTATCCGTGTTTTCTAGTTAATTTATCACTGTTAATTTACTAATTTGCTTCTCGTTTTCAAGGATGCAGAGAGAGCAACTAAACTTTTTTCCAAGAATTTTTCTTTGTAGTTCGCTGTCAGTAGGTTAACATTGTATGAATTTGTTGTCAGTTATGTCCTGGAAGAAAGTAGTGAACTTGTATCTATATCCATAAATGAATTTCTGGATTGAGAGACAATTTTTTTGTTCATGTAGACAATACTTCTTTACTACATTGTTATCCAAATGTTGACTTTCATGATAGTCCAGTCACTCTTTGGGAAGTTCATGAACATAAAGAAGGTATATAATTGTATGAAATTCTGCCACTCAGACTCTTATCAGTCTTGCCAGTCTACCAGGTTTGTTTTGGGATTTTAAAAGATGTGTACAATGTGGTTAACAAATCTATATTTAAGCGATTGACCAAAGTTTTCGGGATGAAAATCTTTGTTAAATTTGATTAACTAAAAATATCTCAATTAGAGTCATACTGTAGTTTTCAAATGCAACATTGTAGAATGAATTAACAGCATATTAAGTCAATCTCTGCGGGGTAACCTCACTGATGAACTTTGTAGTTATGTATATAATTGATTGTGGACTGTCTGAAGACAATTATAGAGATCTAATATTGTTACCTTACTTGATCAGTAAGTTCTTGGTATTCACCGCCCGCGTGCGCGTGTGTGAAATTAATGCTTTCAATTAGTTGAAATGACCATTTATGTGAATTTATCTTTGTTCAGGAAGCATGTAATCGTAAACAAATCCCTTGGCTTTCATGTTTTAGTACAAGTAACTAAAGAAGTATATTTACAATCCAGCCCAACCCTTGAAGCTGTAACAGCTCTAACATTTACTATTCTATTAGTAAATTCTAATGTATATCAGTTCCTCTAGTAGCATTATGTATAATTTCCTTTTCGGAAAAAGTAAAAAATTTGGGGCATGCGCATGTAGAAGGTTAATTTGTTCTTTATGTCAGTATCTAGTTGATATCTCTAGCAGGGTTGCCAATCTGGATCAGCTTAAAGTGTTGAATGCATATAGAGAGATGTGATTTTACCTTTTGGTGAATCAACTCTGGCCTTGGCTGCATGGATTATGGACTATCATTCAAATTTATGAATTTCCTTAACATTGTTTCTTTTGGTGCATGATTGATTCTGCAGGACAAAGTGGATCGTCGGAGGAAGAGATTGATATGAATGACCAATATATAGATCCTCTTGCTGAGGACGGAGAACTGAAAGGTCAGCTTTTACGCAAATACAGTGGATGTCTGGGCAGTCTCAAACAAGAATTTTTGAAGAAGAAAAAGAAAGGGAAGCTGCCTAAGGAAGCTCGGCAGCAGTTGCTAGATTGGTGGAGCAAACATAACAAGTGGCCTTACCCATCGGTATGTATTGACACATTCCAATCCTTGTTCAATGCCTTTTATGCTTCCCCTATTTTCCTTACCCATCGGTATGTATTGACACATTCCAATCCTTGTTCAATGCCTTTCATGCTTCCCCTATTTTCCTTCGTTTCGAATTCTTCTTGCAAGTCCTGTGCTTCATAGAATAGGTGGTGGCATGTTATGCAAGGAAATAGACATTGAGTAAACTATATGCATTTTTCAATACTAGTGATTTACTCATATGCAAGACACATTAATGCATCTTGTGTTTGATTTTATAGTGAATTTAGGATCAAATTTGTTAGAATATGTAGTAAGTAAAATATGAAATTGCCCTTTATGCTTTTGGATATAGAGTAGCAACAAGATTTTATTGTTTCTTAACTTCAAGTGCTTGAGTGAAAAGTAATCAGTCAGGCATAAAGAAAAGAGGAATCAATGACACAGCTTGATAGTCATTTGCATATAAAAGAGCTTAACACATCCAACCTAACTACTTTCTTGGGCTCTTTAATTTAAGAAACTTGTGTTTCCCCCAACATTCTACCGTTTGTGTCTTGACAAGTCTGTCTGTGGATGGTCTGTGACAACAACCAATGATAAGTTTGTGGTCTGTATCTCACATTCTTAAGGTTCAGGTGTGCTATAGTGTGTAAACTCTGTAATGGTTTCTACTATCATACGTTCCTGATTTGTGGCATATGCCAAAAAAGAAAAAAAAACTTAAATTTTCATGTGATATTCTGATTGACGTGTGTGCATAGGAGCCACAGAAGCTAGCTCTTGCAGAATCCACTGGCCTAGATTCGAAACAAATTAACAATTGGTTTATCAATCAGAGAAAACGTCATTGGAGGCCTTCGGATGATATGCAGCTAGTCTTGGTGGACGGCGCTTATCCACAATGCTACATGGAAAATTTTATGGGTAATTCCATTTCCTTGGATTGCACCATCCCAACACCAGCTCCAGCTCGCATCGGATGGCGCTGATCTGCCGTTGTCACTGCAGCTATGTTTTGAAAAACTTTAATAGTATCTCTATGTGACCACTTTGTGTAATATGAAAAGCTAGATCACTATTTTTCAAGTTCATCTTGAAAACCATAGAAGATCAGATGGATTATGAATGGACACGAATGGATATATCCATATGACCACTAATCGTTTGGGTTATCCTTGTCAGTGCAAAATAATTGCAACGCAAGTCAAATCATTCGTTGCACTTTCGACTGTTTGTGGCGGTAGCGGATGCATAAACTAATATGGCATGAAATACAAGTGAAATATAGGAAGAACATCCTGAGTTCTGATCTGACTGCTGTGGGCATTGTAATTTGGCCGTTGAAGCAGTTTGCCTTATTGCTTTAGCTTATTTCCATCAAGAATCAAAGTGGTATTTGCATTTTGACCGGCGTTGGCCAACAAAATTGGTCCTCGGCTCCGATATTCATCAAGAATCGAGATGATGAATGATTACAGTCTACAGCTTTTTGTTGTATAGAGACCTACCACCCTGCTGAAATGGTGCCCACTGTCACCCTAGCTATCAGTTGTCTGTTTTCTAGAATGTAGTCGACCCAATTAGCAACTGACAATTACTATATTTGAAGAATCTTTATTGATTTTTGCAAAACAATAATAAAACTAGCTGAGGAAAACTGTCTGCAATTGGGAATAATGAAAACATGCGGGAATTGCAATTTCATTTTCTTTTCATTGACTCTTCGGTTTCCTTGATTGCATGAATAAATATTACCAAATTAAAAAAAAATTAATGGGTTCCAATCTTTCAGATTTATCCAGTAATTGGAATTGCCAAGTTTCAGCATAATTTTGCTGTTTAAGAGATTAAATCTATGGCGTGTCAAAATGAACAAAGCATTTAACGAGCATAAAGTTAATATATTTTTAGAGACAGAACAGAATAAGTACATAAATAGTGATTCAAGCGTGACCATTTGACTGGCATTTCACTGGATCATAAGTTGATGCTGACGTGTCATCTTCACTGTTTCTTCAAGCTTCTTAACAACGACAACAACAGCAACAACAACAAAACCCCGTCCTCTTTCTCTCCCTGCACTGTCTAGGGTTTCGGTTTCCTTCGACTAAGCTTTGAACCATAATCCGAGCGCAAAACCATTTGAATCATCAAGACAAATTGAATATATTTTGCTTTCAGTATCAGGCTTTTTCATGGCAAAGACCAAACCCGGCAAAAAAGACCTCGACTCTTACACCATCAAGGGCACCAACAAAGTTGTTAGACGTATGTATTTTCATTTCATTCTAGAACCAATATTTTGTTTTTCATTTTTAGCTAGAAAAATTTACAAAAAAAATTATCATTTTTGTACCCAATTAAAAGGACCCAGAAGCTCATATTTCTGAGTCTTCCTGTCTCGACGTTAGAAAATTGTGTTTTGGTGCATGTCTTGTGACTTGGGATTGATTGAAAATTTGGTCTTTTTGGTTTAATGTTTAGGTTTGTTGTGTTTGTGGGTGTATTTTCAGCTGGTGATTGTGTGTTGATGAGACCATCGGATTCTGATAAGCCACCATACGTGGCGCGTGTGGAGAAGATCGAGGCTGACCATCGAAATAACGTGAAAGTTCGTGTTCGGTGGTACTATCGACCCGAGGAATCGATCGGAGGGCGGAGACAGTTTCATGGAGCCAAGGAGTTGTTTTTATCAGATCACTTTGATGTGCAAAGCGCACACACTATCGAAGGGAAATGTATAGTCCACTCTTTCAAGAACTACACTAAGCTTGAGAATGTTGGCGCTGAAGATTACTTTTGTAGGTTTGAATATAAGGCTGCCACTGGAGGATTCACGCCGGACCGTGTGGCCGTGTGAGTTTCCTAGTTTTTATGTTTCTTGAGGCTTTTCTCTGTTACATATTGGGATTGATGTTTTTGAGTAATTGGCTTTTGGAATTGATTATGTGTTTTGGGTTTTGATTTTGAAGGTATTGTAAGTGTGAGATGCCATATAACCCGGATGACCTGATGGTGCAGTGTGAGGGGTGCAAGGATTGGTAAATATTGTTGCATACATTTTTGTTATATAATTTGATTGGTGGACTGTAAGTAATTTTGTTTTCCCCTCTACTTCTTAGGTTAGAGTAGATTCAAATGATTCTGTCATTTTGTAAATATTGAAGTTGGTGAATTTTTAATGAATTTGGCTTGTTTTGATTTACATTCTACTGTTTTCTCTCTCTATTTGTCTTAAAATGATTGCTAAACTTCTCTTAGAACGAAACAATGATGAATTTTCGTTCTTTTATACTCTTGCTTTATTTTTAACCTGTTATTTATTTGCTAAAATTTGATGAATGTTTACGCAATCTGGAAATTGACTGGAAACACTTCTTGAAGTTCTGCTTCTGTTTGGTACAGTTCTTAACTTCACATAAACTAATTGTAATTATTGGAGCAGGTGGAATGTTGCATGAAAACTGGCATTTTGAAGTTTTATCTAGGTGCCCCAGTTGCAAGTACCAAGTGGTGCATTTACTTCTTTCTCATATTCAAAATTTTCTATATCTGTTTCATGAAACTTATATTGATTAATAGTCCTCCTGGTATTTTGTAAGATTTTGTAATTTATGCAAGAGAATCTTTGTCTTTTATGTCGTTGCTTTAGAGGAACTAAAGGGATTAATAGAAAACATAGTTGGTGGGTTTGTTAACTGTGTTAAGGATGCAGATCTTATGCATTAGATCGACTTCAGGTCCCCTGACATGCAGACTTCTTTCTTTTTTCACTTTCGCTTCCCTTTAATAAACTATTGCCCTTAATGCTGTGCTGTGTGATAAAACTCTCATGATATTTTTCTGCTCAACCCAGATTACATTTCAGGATTACATGTAATTTCTTCCTCTGCCCCCTCTGCTCCAATTAAGTTGGTAAATGATGCTAAAGATAGTTCATCTCTCTCACACACAGCAAAGTCTTAGGGAGTTTCTCTTGTGTAGTAAATCACTTTATATGAAATTAAAAGTATCAAGGAAAATTTGAAACTGGAGCAATGTTTATGTTTGAAATTTGACTTGAAAAGGTGTAAAATTTGGCAGTTTAGGGATTTTAGTTGCAGTTTATTGTCTGCTATCTAGTCTATACCTTAATGTTAGTGAGGATCTGAGTTTGTGAAATAGACACTAGCTTTATCTTGTGTACATTATGTTACTGCATAATGAATTATGTATTTTAGATGTATCTTTAGGCAACATCTAGGAAGAAGTGATATAACTATTTGAAAGAGATTCAATTTATTGCAACTTGCAGACTCAAGCTTCAATTTTCACATTCCATCATCTTATTGCAACATTCATAAGACTATGAGCATAGAAATCAGCAGAACGACAATTGTAAGCTTATCTGTCAGTTTACCAGAAGCTGTATCTGGACCCAGACAAATAGTAAAAAGTTCTTGATCATCAATACATAATGGTTTTATCTAGGCTGGGACTTTTCTTAGTAAAACATGATAATGCTCTATGGTTGGCTCAATTTATAGACTACACGCATTGGAAAACTCGGAGTAGTAGTACATTATGTGCAAATCTTCTGTGTTTTGGTTGGTTCCTCATGTCATTTTTACATTTTGTACTTTCAATTTGGAGATGAACTTTATAATTTTAATAATCATCATTTGTTTCTTATGATAAAGATTTATAGTTCTGCTTCCACTGCTCATTGCTGTTCCAAGGGTTATATGTACTGTGTGGTAGAGTTGATGTTGAAGACAGTGATGATGATAATCATGCTTTCCTAATCAGACTTCTGGATACGTTGCAGGTTCCATCCTTCCTGTATGGGTATGACCATAGAAGAAGCAAAAAAATTGGATCACTTTTTATGCTCTGATTGTTCATCAGATGATGATGCCAAAAGATCTTTGAATGCATTCCCCGTATCCCCGTCCATGGAAGTTAAGGTGCAAGTGCTCATCTTTTAGTTTGTATATTCTTCTCTTGGTACATTATGTCTTACACAAGATAAAAACTAGTAGGGATAGTTTGTGCAGCCCTGGTTATCCCAATGTCTAGCGCATGATGATCACTCTCCAAGCTTTAGCTTTTGAATTTGTTTGTTTATTCCTTTCTCTTGTACCAGACAGGGATTGGGTATGAGTTTTGGAACCATCATCCTATTAGTGTCTACTTAACCCGGGCTTTATCAAGGTGCTCTAGGTTTATTGTTTGGCAGTGTCTCTCTGTCTCTGTCTTGCTCTTAGCTTATTATTGCATCAAGAGCATATGCATGAAATGATATTTCTTCTCATACTTATCATTCTAGACCATTGTGGCTGTAAACACATTAGTTACTCATTCAGGTTTTGATGATTTTCATCTGTGCATTTATTTTGCCTAATTATGGTTTAAATATCCATAATATGAAGATAGAAACGTAGTTTGCTGTCTAAATGGTGAGTCATATTATAGATTAGAAAAGAGGTTTACTTCAATATAAATGGAAAGGAGATTGGTTTTGTTGATGTTGCTTTAAGCCATAAGAAGAGCCAGTTGTTTCACAGTAAGGGGTTGCTGGTGATATTACCATTCAATAATATGTTTTCTGTTTCTTCTGAAGGCTCTTGATTGTATTGTAAAATGTTTCAGTTTGTGTATGTATTTATGTCATTTGCGATTTCATCTTGGAAGCTTTATAATGATAAATGTTTTTTATCTGCATGTTGACCATCCTGAATACATGTATAACTGTGAGATACTTTTATAAGTTGGCTTGACATTGCTTGTAAGCCATTTAATCCTTTCAATTAGGTTGGCAATTGCATGTGGGTGAAGTAATCCTCAACTAATTCATCTTATGAAGCTTGAATCTTTAGCTTGGAATTCTTTTGCATTTTGTTTATTTTGAATCAAATGCTCTCTGGGCAGCACACTGCTGAGTGGCCTGAAGCTTTTATGTCATATTTTTGCTGCATACAACAATGATCTCTGTCATTTGTTTTATTTTTTTAATAGGAAAAGTAGAAGTGCAATAGATAAACTTTATGCTGGATTGATGTATGGTTTATAATGTTGCATGTGTGTGTGTTAATTTTCACGAGCTCCGGGCTTAAGGCTTGGAGGCGAAAGACTTTGCACTCTGTTAGTTTTCTGGATTTATCAATTGATTTTTTCTTACTTAACCATTATTCTCTTTCTTAATGATGGAGAATGAGTAAGGCAATTTCCGAACACCTTAGCACCATCCATTTTTTTTCAATTTCTAATTATGAAGTTTGAGTAGTGATATTTTCTTGATCACAGATCAGTTTTGTTGGTTTCCTTGAGTCATCAGTTAAAACAGTTGAAAGAACTATTTACTCAGATCTGCTCGTATATATATATGGTCATTGAATTATTTGTAACACTTTGATCATGAATCAGTTTTCTTGCCCTCTCTCGCATGAAATTGTAAATGTTTTTGATTTTGTTATTAGGTGGAACCAAAACGTAGAAAGAGATAACCAGGTAATCATGATGCTCACTGAGGAGGTACTGATTTTCTTGCACATTAGCTCCAGCATTGTTGTTGCATCATCTATGTGATGCGGAATTGTACAGTGCAGAGAAGATACTGTGCTTGCACAAACTAGAGGCTTTTTCTATATTTACCATGTCAGAGTGTTTTGTTGGTGAGTTTGTCTGTGTGATAGAGTCTAGAGAATACTTTGCGATATGAGATATTATGTTACTGCCACGATTAGAATCTGTGCATAAATCTGTCATTGTACGTAAGAAAGTAAATCCATGACAAAATGTTAAAACTAAATCTGAAGGGAAACTATGGATTTGTTGTGATATTCTTGATGCTGGCATAATTTCTGGAAGTAATGTCACAATGGCTCTACACTTCAGTTTTCACATCCCAAAACACTCAGCACCCCTGGAGACTTCTAAAGTTAACATTACATTACAGCCAAAAAGTTTGTGCCATTTTTCTTCTGGCGTGATTAGGAATAAATACAGAGGGAAGAATGAGGAAGAATTGATTCTTCCATTGAAATTTCTCAGAAAGCATGGTGCGGCGAATTTATTACTTGGCGCTTTCAGGAAGTACGTGAAAAGTGGTGAATGAAATGGCAGGCAGATAAAATGCATCATAATAAATGGATCTCCCATCCCAGAGGTGACTCGGTAACTTAAAGAATCACAATCTTTCTTACCCAAGTCGCAAGAAAAGAAAAACTCTCTCAGAGTCTCGCGTGCAGCTTTTTGATGGGTGGGCATGCGCGTGTGCAGCCTTTCGCTGAGGCTGTATCAATAATGTATGCATGTATTCACCTGGGTAATTCTACTTTTTCATGAATTGAATGCGTGCACCGCTGCAGATTCTTGCTTCTGGCACAGTGAATAAACCAAACCATGTAAAAACAAACAGAATAAACAGTCCAAGCTCTAGGCAGTCATCACCCCCCGCCCCACCTTCTTCTTCACCTTACCCATGTTCCCATTACAAAAAACCCGAGAAAGTTAAAGCAAATCTTGGAACAAACCCTTCATGTCATCTGAAATTGGTTTGTTTGTGTGCCTGGAACTAAATATTGCATATTTAACGAAGCCTGCCCTGCAATAAACTACTCGTTTGTTAAATAAATTAATTAGGCAATTGAGATATGGTAAGGAAATATCTGAAGCAGCAGGAGGACAGGAACAGTCAGAGGCCTACTAACCAGGTCAACGCAATCCACAAACCAGAGATCGCAGTAATGGTACTCATGAATTTTCACCTACAAATTATGTGATGATCAGTGGGTCCGTTTGACGTCATAGTCACCAGTTAGCGAGTCATAGTCATTCACATATAACACAAATGCACGATTACGTTCAAAACTCTGGAGGACAAATTTGTAATTTCATAACTGCCCTTTCTTAAACCAAGCCATCATCAACTGTTCTAAAAGCTAGTTCTCAAATCTGGTTTCGTTTTTGCTGTGTGTCAACAGAAACGCAGACAGACCGAAGAGAGGGTTTCAGTTTTATTTATCGGTGTTGTTTTTTCCTTTGTTACCCTAGACTTCTTTTTCCCTGGTTTGATTTTATATTTTGTGTTGTTTGTTGAATTCCCCTCTCTCTCTGTCTCTCTTTATCGCAGGATGAATTGGGGAAAAAGATCTTGTTAGGGTTTATCAATTCGAAGATCCTTTTGACTGTTAGACTTCTAGGGTTTTCCTTTGCGTTTTTGTTTGTTTTCTCACTGTTTCTTGGATCTTTTCAACCCTGTCGTTAGTGTAAGTTGGTTTCCCTTGCTTATAAATTCATATTCATCAGCATACTTCTTTTCATTTCAGCCATCTTCCTCTAAAGTTTCATTCCCTTCTTGCAAAAACAAGTCTTTGAATTGCATATTAATGTTATTAGTTCGTAAACTGGTCAAGCTATTTGTTTCCGAATAGTTTTTTTTTCGAAATATATTTACTTTGGGTGCACATTTTGCTTCTGATGGTGTTTATTCGTATATTATAGAAATGTGTACATTTTGAGCAGTTTCTGGGTAGGAGACGTTGGAGTCGCCTGTTGGGTTTATTTTTATTTTTGTAGATATGATCAAACAGATTTTGGGTAAATTGCCTCGAAAACCCTCGAAGTCATCGAACAATGACTCAAATGGCGAGTCTTTAAACTTATCTCCAGTACCCAATTCAATAAATAGCTCAAAACCCAATTTGATTTCTTCTAAATCAGTGAATTCAAGTTCGCGCTTGAACAATGGGACTGTTGCCCCAACAAGTAAATCAAATCAAGGGAAGAAATCTGCTCCCACTGCGACCCAGATTGGTCCTGTGTTAAATTCCGGAGTTTATGAGGCTTTGCCGAGTTTCAGGGATGTTCCTAGTGCGGAAAAGCAGAATTTGTTCCTTAGGAAGTTAAGCATGTGTTGTGTTGTATTCGATTTTAATGATCCGGCCAAGAATTTTAAAGAGAAGGACATAAAGAGGCAAACTTTGCTTGAGCTTGTTGATTACATGTCGTCCCTGACATCGAAGTTCAACGAGGTGGCAATGCAAGAGATCACGCAGATGGTAGCTTTTAATCTCTTTAGGACATTTCCATCAAATCGTGATAATAAGGTTTTGGAAATGTATGACCCGGAAGAGGAGGAACCAACTATGGAGCCGGCGTGGCCTCATCTTCAGATTGTTTACGAAATTCTGCTTAGATTTGTGGCTTCACCGGAGACTGATTCCAAGATAGCTAAAAGGTACATTGACCATTCCTTTGTGTTGAAATTGTTAGATTTGTTTGATTCTGAGGACCAGCGAGAGAGGGAGTACTTGAAGACGATCCTTCATCGAATTTATGGGAAGTTCATGGTGCACCGGCCATTTATTAGGAAAGCTATCAACAATATCTTCTTTCGGTTCATTTTTGAGACAGAAAAACACAATGGAATTGCTGAATTGCTTGAGATTTTGGGGAGTATTATTAATGGATTTGCTTTGCCTCTGAAGGAAGAGCACAAGCTTTTCCTTATCCGGGCATTGATTCCCCTTCACAAACCCAAGTGTGTGGCAATGTACCACCAACAGCTTTCATATTGCATTACTCAGTTTGTGGAGAAAGATTTCAAGCTAGCTGACACTGTCATTCGAGGTCTTTTGAAGTATTGGCCCCTGACTAATAGTTCCAAGGAGGTTATGTTCCTTGGTGAGTTGGAGGAAGTTCTAGAAGCTACCCAGGCTGCAGAATTTCAACGTTGCATGGTTCCTCTCTTCCGCCAAATTGGTCGTTGCCTCAACAGCGCTCATTTTCAGGTATTGATGCTAGTTGTCTTGCTTTATTGATTGGGTTCACCACAAGTGCATCCATAATCTTTGTTTTTCTCTTACAATTTGAAAGTTTAGTTATTGGTCACATTCAGTGTCTTAGTAAAAGGAATTTTAATTATGTCATGATGAATTTTGGACTTAATATTGAGATATTGTTCTAGTTAGTCACCCAGTAATTTTCAAGTTGGATCTGTTCAAAGTTTGAGGCTATTATTGCAAATTCTTTGAGGAACTTGTGAGTCAATGATTTTCATTGTTAATTAGGCTTATTTCTGTGATTATTTTTGGTGTCATCACATCTTTTGTTATATTGTTGGAAATCCAGTTACTATCTACTCACCATGAAACCCAGAGATGGTGTGGTTCTTTGCAAATATTTGTCCAACTTTATGGCTGTTCAATTTAGATCTTTACATTTCTTCATGACCCAAAAACCTTCCATTTTATCCAAAAATTTAATTCACAGCTCTGCAATAATACTTGCTGAGTTTTTATCCTATAACTTTTCCCAAAAGAATATATTCTGTAGATATGGCCATTTCCTAACAAGTTTGTCCAGCCGAAAGCAATGTGCAATATGTCTGGCAAGCTAGCTTTAAGCATTGTTACTTTTACAGATGTGAACAATTTTTATCATTATAGCGTTCTGTTATACATTGTGTAGGAGGATTTAATGTAAGGTATTTGGGCGTCTCAGGGTGCCCCATAATAGTATTCACGAGTTTTCTGTGCTAGTTATATAAAACCTGAAGTTTATGGAGTTGGTATACAGCTTCTTAATATACACAAAGGATTGTTATTTCTCTAAAGGTTACAATAATGTGGCTTTTGTTATTCATTATTTATGATGAAATGAGCCTAATTTGTCCTTGTGAAATATACTATATTGTGAGCTCGGGCATGTTTAGACTGTCTGTAAATCCACAATGTTGGTTACAAATGAATGTATAGAAATAGAATATGTTCATGGATGGTGAATTTTTTAACTTTCCATAGATAGAAATAGAAAGAGATAGACTAAAATCAACATCTATGTCAATGACCGAAGGGATATTAAATGAGTGGAATTGGAAAATGGATGGAATGTAATGGAATGGAGACACTCTGGGGTTCCCATGAAGTGAGGGATTTGCTGGAGTTAAATGCACAAATGAATGTATTTATGCATTTTATGATCATTCATAACTGATAAAAAATGCATAAATGTTAGTATATGGCTAATACATCAGTTTTTCTTGGCAATGGTGTGAATATAACAAATGTATAATCATAATAAGTGAAGGTTATATCGTTTGCACTTCTTATTGGTGTGTGTTTTGTAGTTGACTATCTTGTTGATCCTCATGAAGCAGTACTAATTTGAAGTTAAATCCCATAATACTGAACAAGTTGTTGATCTAACATGGTGTGTATGCCAGGTAGCTGAACGTGCATTATTTTTGTGGAATAATGATCACATACGGAATCTGATCAATGTAAACCGTAAAGTGATACTGCCCATAATCTTCCCAGCTCTGGAGAGAAATACACAGGGTCACTGGAATCAAGCTGTTCAAAGTCTAACATTGAATGTCAGGAAGATATTTTCAGATGCTGATCAAGCACTCTTTGATATGTGCTTGGCCAGATTCCAAGAGGATGAAGTTAAGCAGAAAGAGGCACTGGAGAAGCGAGAATCGACCTGGAAACGCTTGGAAGATGTGGCTGCCTCTAGAGCTGTAAGTAATGAGGCTGTGCTCGTCTCAAAATTCATCTCTGCTGTTGCTGTTGCCCCTAGTAAAAGCCTACAGGCTACTGCCGGTAGCTGAGAGCGGCCTGCATGTTAAAGGCTTTACTCTCAGTAGCCACGGTGGATTGTCACAGGGTGTGACACAAATGGTGCTGTATAGGGATTGTTTGGTCTCACTTCCCTTTGGCCCTTATAATGTCATTCTTACAGCTAAAGGATTGAAGAGACGGTGGGGTTATGTGGATACCCGGGTTGCTCCTATCTTTTGGTTCGCAGCTTATTCTTTATTTGTTTTTCTTTTAACCCCTCTTCCTCTTTCTGTCATGGAGGTATGTGTATCATATGGGATCTGGTTTATACAGGTAGCTATTTGGATTTCTTGCCTGATAATTACTTATTTGATGTAATGATGCAAAGATGTTCCCCTTTTGTCTAAGTTGTGTTTAAATTTATTGTCCATCACTGTTGTTGAATTTTAAGCCAAGTGTATATACCTTCTCGGCAGGAATTTATTTTTCACTGTGCAGCGTTTGCCGGCTTTAAGCTATGGATTCTTATGACAGTTTGTGATGTTAGACAACGGTGTGGATATAATGAAGTTAGTTTTCAAGCTGCCAGGACTTTATAAGTATACGTGGATTATTAGAGCATGGTTGACGTAAGGACAGCAAAGGTTAGGGTAAATCTAGAAAGCAGTAATTTGGCCTGAGCCCTGAAGGGAAGCTTTGGCAGTGAGAATTAGCGTACAACCGTGCTAGTCCCAATAGCTTTGGCTGATATGTGGAGCAGCACATCTCATAACTGATGCATTCTATGATAATTATTCACACTGGTTTGCTGATAACATCTATTCTCTTAGGCAGTGTCACACTAGTCATATCATTAGTAGTGCTATGCGATGGTACTGGTCTGTAGGGGGATACATTATCATTACTTGGACAATTAGCTGAATCACTGATGTCTGAGATTCATTCTACATACTAAAAATATAAGTTTGTCAATAAAATTCAAAAGATGTTAAAGACAAGGCCAAATAGAGATTCAATTCGGGTTGTGCCAAAAGGGATGATTACTTGAGGGCAACTAATCATCCCCGTAGGCACGAAAACTGTAACGCTCTTGATATGGACCATTGAAGAAGAGGTCAGCCTCAAACCACTTAGGATAGCGAACTAGGTCTCCAGCCAGAAATCGCATGTAGCGTCGGCTTCCTTCAGGCACTACTCTCACCTCTCCTTCCTCGATGTAAACTAGCTGATCCACCTGCCAGTCCCATGGCAACTTGCACTTGCCAGTCTTCCACACTGACCATCTTGAAACACCAAGCTCCATCAGTCGCTCAGAAGATACTTTTCGTACCACCCTCACATTGTACAATTCCTCAAGAGGTTTCTCTACTTGCATGGCCTTTATACCATGACACTGCACACCTCTGTTATTTAACTTTCTGCAGTCTCTGCTGCTTTTCTCGACATCAAAAAAGCCCAAAGTTGGGGCTGTAATCAAACTTGCCATACCTAGACAGTTTCTGCCTTGATATCAGTCACCTGCTTAAATGGCAATAGTTCTATCAAGTCTCTAATATGAATCATCTCAAATTAACTATACACTTCTAGTAATAAATCCAGAAGAGTAAGTTCAGGCCTTTTTAACAAATGAAATCTGAAGGCCAGCAACCAAGACAGTATACACAAATTGTTTCATAAAGTTTAACTATCCCAAGGTAAAAAAAAGATAAAAGAGGTAATATAAAAAGTAAAGCAGTGCCAAAACCTCTTGAAATTCATTCAACCAAATCTCTCAGCTATGATGAATGTGATATCACCAATATTGATCTTTACTGCTGGACTTTGGCATTAATCTCTGCAAAGATTGGTGTGTGGTTCCAAATCAAAGAGAAAAACTTCGGGCCTCTAACAAAACAAATCTTATGAGATGAGTTCTCATGGACCAGACAAGCCTCATGAAATTCTTCATTTAATTCATGGAGTAGCCAAGTGCAGTGGCTCTACCCAAATCATCACATAAAGCAAATATTGAACATTTGTGCATTCAACTAAATCACAATAAATTCATTAAATTTAAGCATTCTCTCTTTCTTTCAAGGCCACAACAGCATTCACTCTGCAGGCCAGCTATGCTATATATTCAGTTCAAATGATTAACTGATAGATATAGATAGTTATCTAAAATGGCAAAATCTCTAGTAACTAAAAAGCAGGAACACCCTTAAACTTTTCCCATACAAAGCGTAGGAAAATTAGACCAAGTTGCACTCACTGTTATAGAAGCATCACTCTCATCATTCAAAATGGATCCAACAAACGAAATGTTCGTAGTTCCAAAACAAACTCTAGTTCTTGGAATACATCACTAAATTCCAGACAATAGTAAATTAAACTACCCAGGCAGTGAACTGATTTTATAGCCTTAAACTCTGTTGGTTACCAAGAAAATACTGTAAACATGAAGAAATTATCAAGTTGAGGGTGTGTGTGTCTTATTATTTGACAGCCCAAATTAAAAAAAAATGGACAGAAAATTTTATGGTAAAAGACTGGAAGGAACTCTCATTTCGTTTCATTTTGTTTTTACCCTTTTCTTATAAAGCAAACAAAAGGCATAGAATAATATAATCACACAATCGAAAGATGAACAGAGAAAGAATAAACTTGTGGGCATTTACCAGTTGTTGAATAATCGTAAATTTCTTCAAGAGTCTGAAGAGAAAGAGCAGACGGAGCTTGTTCTAAAACCCTACAGCTAAGGTTTATCCACGTGGATATATTATCAGATCACGAACAGATGACTTCGTATATTTCACCCGCGGGCTCCTGGTTACCAGGTACCGGGTCTTTCGGTGAAAAGAAGACAAAAGAGAGTTTTGGACCATTTGGTCATTAACGTGTCAGGTTCTAATACACAAAAAACAACCCGAAGTTTCAAGTTTTATTGGAAGTTCAGATAACAAAATGAGGAGAAGGAACGAAACTTAGAATCAGTTTGAAAGACTTCAAAACTTGCTTGAGTTGGATTGTCACAAGTCATGGTGTTTCTGCAGCTTAGCAATGTCATTGGGCACTTTCAGTTTCCATCATTGAGTCCACCGGTTCCGAGAAAAAGAAATAGAGTTCAAAGGAGCATCTGCTTGCAAGCACAGGCAACAGTTCCCTCCAGAACCCAGGTAAGGTTTGCTTTTGTAGAATTTTTTTTCCGTAATAAATTTAAAGCGAAATAATGCATTTTCAACTTTTTTTGTCTTGGATTCTAGAGGATAATGGAAAGTCTTTCAGTTAGCCGGGAAGTTGGTGGTGCCGGTGGAGCATATTCATACAAAGCCTTGAAGAGGCTGGATCAAATTTGGTCTAACATTTGTTCTGCTCAGACAGGTAGAATTGTTTGATGCTTATCTTTTCTGCTCATACAATACATTGCTAAGGTTTTTGACTCTTGGGTGTCGGGTGATCTTTATTTCTAATTTGCAGTTTTGCAGGAAATCCATCAGGTAGTTTCAAGAAATGCTGGTCTGTTTAGTCAGTCTGATTTGTCTGACAAAGAAGTAGTTAAATTCGATGTTATAGTTTGTGGAGGTACTTTGGGAATCTTCATAGCTACTGCGTTGAGTTTTAAAGGTCTTCGAGTTGCCATTGTGGAAAGAAATATACTGAAAGGGGTATATTACATTGTGAAGTTGATTCAAGAATCAAGAGATAGTATTTGCAAGTGTAAAACCTTGCCTCAAAGTATCAGATAGTCTAACAGATGTCAATTCTTTTTTGATAATCAATGATTAGAGGGAGCAAGAATGGAATATCTCAAGGAAGGAGCTCTTTGAACTTGTAGAATCTGGAATTCTGGCAGAAGATGACATTGATCAAGCTACAACTGTGAAATTTAATCCTGTAAGCTCTTAAAGCTTCATTATTGATTGGTGTTTCTAAGTTCTAAAAATTTACATTGCGCCATAAGTCCATATGAGTTTTGAAGTGTGCGTCAGGCTGCCAGCAATGAAATCTAAAGAAACTCTGAACTAAATTCCAAAGTTCATCAAGGAAATATTATAAAGACCATATTTTCCTAAGTGATCCTTCTTCATCAAAGAGATTCCACTGAAAAGCACTCCTCATATTAAGTGAATTATACTGGATAAAGATTGTTTTGTGGACACTGTTATGATTTTTAGGGGGCTTGCTTCTTCTTGACATAGGAACCTCGGACACTTGCCAACAATTTGTGTTTTTGACTGCTGTTTTTAACACTTTCAAAGGAGTCATTCTTTGCTTTTATAAAGTATTTGTAGCCACTGCCTCTGCAGTATGACAGGAACTATGAATGAGAAAATTAAATGGAAATTTCTATATTTACAAGTAATTATTGATGTTTAGATCTATGATATGTCCAAAACCTGATCTGACAGGATTTATATACATATTTGCTCACTAAGTCATCATACATATGCTGTTTGGTTTTCCTTTTTAACAGTTTTGTAGCTACAACAAATACAATGCAACTGCTCTTATCTGTCTTGTGCCACTTTTTTGGTCCTGATCCTATTGGTTTTTTTATCTTCTCTTTGCCCATTTCTTAAACTGTGCAGAACAGATGCGGATTTGAGGGGAAAGGCGAAATTTGGGTTGAAGACATTCTCAATCTTGGAGTTTCGTGAGTTATTGTTCTCCGCTTTAGGTCTTAACTACTGATCTAGTATTGGGATAATAACTGGCTTGGTTGATGCTATATAGGACCTTAGTTCTTACAACCAAGCTTGCTCATATTCTGTGAAGAATATGTTGAATTATAAGGTTACTTTGTAAATTTGAATAAGCTCATATCTAACTCTTCGTATTTCAGTTTTCTTTGTTTTGTTTTACTCTTTTTGTTTTACGTCTACATTCTTCCCTACCAGTTCTTCTGTCATGCAGACCCAAACCTATTTTCATTCTCTATGACCCAGAAAATCTGCTTGTTTCTGCAGCTAATGACATAATTTCACTTGCATTTCAGACCTGTAAAGCTTGTAGAGATTGTGAAGAAACGTTTTATTTCACTTGGTGGAGTCATCCTTGAAGGTTACAGTGTGTCTAGCATTTGCACATATGAAGATGCGGCAGTGAGTTTACTGATGCATAATTCTTTATTGACATCAAATTCTGGTTGATATTGTCGCCTATCTTAGAGGTTGACTGGATTTACAAAAGTATGTTAGTATGCTTGCATTACATTGACTTTTCCTTCTAATAAACACCAGAGTGAGCTATTAATCTTGACAAATTGGGATCTATTACAAGTACAAATAACAAAAACAAGATGAACGGATGTTTGAGCATGACTAGAGAAGACTGAAGGTATTGTCTAAGAGATTGTTTGAATTGTTCAGGTTTAGAGTGTGATAATGGCAGAAATATGAAATTGTACAAGACTTTTATCTCATACTAGGTGTGAAGATATTGCTTACAATTAGCCCTGAAAATATTTTCCTTGGGGTTTGTATAAGACTGCTGGAGTACCTGCAAAAGAGATGGAAATTTGGATTTTGTTAGGATTACAATTCAATGTTAATTGACTATTAATTTATATGAACTGTCTTTCTTCACAGGTTTTGCAACTTGTTGAGGGGAAGATCCTTTCATCCCATCTTATCATTGATGCAATGGGGAACTTTTCCCCTGTGGTGAAACAGGTCATGCTCCTTCTCTTGTACATGGTTTATGTATTGCAATATTCATCCAACACTTGCCATCAAGCATCCACTTGACCAGTAGCAATTTTCAAACTCAAAAGGGTTCAGAATTTTTAAGAGTGTGAATTCTTGTATGGTCTATCCTAGTGAATGTTTTCATGGTTCAGTTGGCATCGAATTTGGGTTGATGGTGTTTAAAACTCTTTACTTGGATGTTCAAAGACAAGTTCCATTTATTTTCAAACATACATGTCTTGTAAATTCCCACTATCAGGCAGAAACCAACTGTCAGTGTGGTGTATTGTCTACAGATAAGACATGGTAGGAAGCCAGATGGTATGTGCCTTGTTGTTGGATCTTGTGCACGTGGTTTTAAGTATAACTCTACAAGCGATGTCATATATAGCAGTTCCTCTGTGAAGAAAGTTGGAGACTCAGAAGTACAATTATTTTGGGAGGTATTTGACTTTCTAGTGTACCCCTAAGATCAATTCATGATTTTATTTGTCTTTTGAAAATAAAGGGACTAACAACATTTTTGCAGGCATTTCCAGCTGGCTCTGGTCCATTAGATCGTACTACTTACATGTTCACTTATATTGATCCTCAACCAGGGTCCCCAAAACTGGAAGAATTATTAGAACATTACTGGGATTTGATGCCAGAATATCAGGTTAGTTTGGAGATCCTAGTCCAGAATTTACAAATCAAACTTCCACTTTAGCCCAATATTTTGTTACTGTCTCTTGAGGAGCAATGTAAGAGATGGCCAATGTTTATCATAAATTTTCCTTTTATTTATTACCTATCCCCAGGAATTCCTTTTTCCCCCTGAAAATACCACTTTGCTTTTTGTTCTTTCATCCTTTGGGTCTGCATAATTATACGACCAAAAGGAACAGTGTTCTATTTATATCTCTTCTTTTTTCTCTTTTATGATTCCCTAGTAAACATAGAAGTTAATATGCAAATTTATACTTTGTAGGGAGTTACTCTTGACAAGCTGGAGATTATGAGAATCATATATGGGATTTTTCCTACATATCGAGACAGGCATATGCCATTATTGAATTTACTGCAATATCTAGTTTCATTAATCCTTTTTGTTGTGGGTCTCCGGTAACCTGTATACAAGACCATACTTTTATGCTTCTAATTAACTACTAATTTCTCAGATATCAAAAATAAAGCTATTTTCTGTCCAAAATTTGATTATGATTTTTGTGGGAGTGGATGTTATACTTATTATGGATTATCTTTTGGGTCCCTGGTGATTTTCATTATTTCCTTGAATCAGTGCAAATTTACTCTATATTTCTCAAGTTGAATATTTTGGGCATATTTTGTTCTTCAAGTTTGACATCTTCAGTTTCTTAACGGGTAATTATCACCTTTGCAGCCCACTGCCAGCCGCTTTTAATCGTATTCTGCAGGTGGTTTATGTTATACACTTCTAAAGAGTCCCCTTGATTATTGCTCATGATATGTAAAATGCAGCTGTCATAAATTTGTTTTCTGCAGTTTGGTGATGCTAGTGGCATACAGTCGCCTGTTTCATTTGGTGGTTTTGGGAGCTTGACTAGGCATCTTGGGAGATTATCAAGTGGTATATTCATGTCTAATTTCTGGCATAATACCAGTTTACTAGTAGAAAAGATCAATGAATTATTGTTGAGTTGTCACATAACATCTGAAGTCAGTAATCACACTGAATATGTAGGTTTTTTAGGCTCAATTGTCTCCTTCACTTTTTACTCATATTTGTTACAAATTCAACATGAAATACCTATTCACTGGAACATTGTGGTAAAATTTAAATGACATCATTTTGCATGCTGCCTAAAGCCATAGTCTTTTTGAAAACTTGCAGTTCTAAAATTACTTGTATGTTTTTGGTTTTGCTTGAGAGCAGGCATATATGAGGCAGTCAGTGACGGTTTTGTTGACTCATACAGCCTATCCCTCCTGAACCCATACATGGTTTGGACTTGTATTTTCTGGCTGTATACTTAAAGTGGATTCTGGTATAGCATCTGAAGCAAAATTTGTGGCATGCAGCCAAACTTAAGCGCTTCATGGCTGTTTCAACGTGCAATGTCAGCAAAGCAACAGTCTGATGTTTCACCAGATTTTATCAATGAGCTTCTTCATGTCAATTTCCAGAGTATGCAGGTAGTTAGTTATGCTATGGTCCAAAGCCATGACTTTCTCAGTTGTTACAGGGGCATAAGTCCCCATCTTGTCATTGCCTGACAAATTTCTGTTTCTCTCGTGCAGAAGCTGGGTGATCCAGTGCTTAGACCATTTCTTCAGGTCATTTTACTTTTCCTTTTAGCCGGATATTTTAATATCAATCAATTGGATGGTTTTAACCAATAGCCGAATTGTGTAGCCAGCTCAGTGAAAATATCCAGGTCATAATACTGATTTCCCACTGAATTTCTAAATTGTTACAGGATGTTATAAAGTTTGAGCCACTTACCAAGACATTAGGACTTGTAATGCTAAATAAACCCCAAATTATTCCATCAATACTCAAGCAGGTAATTAATGAGTCAGTAACCTCCCTGTTCAAATCCTATTTCTTTTCCTCGTTTCAATCATCAATGTGGGCAAGATACTAAGGTTACTCTCTTTACGCTTCTGTTCTAATGCTGCATATTATTTCGAAGAAAAAAAAAGTTTCTCTGGATCAACTTCTTTTTGTTACTTTTTCTTCAATCATCTTCAGGTTGGTATCCCTGTACTTGTTGACTGGTCTGCACATTTCTTCATGCTGGGTTTCTATACTTTTCTCTCTACCTTTGCTGACCCTGCGATAAGGTAATAACATCATCACACGGTAATGCTCCAACACATTTCGTAAGCTTCTGCTCTTAACCAATCTTGTTAAAATCCTTTGAAAGGTCATTGTTGAATGCATTTCCTCCCAAGATGAAGTACAAGTGGAAGCGGAATCTCGAAGCTTGGAAATATGGATCAGGTTTAGATTACGAGCTATGACGGTCATTCCAAGAACACTGACACACTCGTTAGTGAATCAGCAACAACGATGTTTAGACATTAAGTTTGGAGCTTCTCCGCATCTGCTTTTGTTGCTCGGTTTGCTCATGAAAGGAAACTCATCAAAGATTTTCTAGTATCTGAAGCTGTTGCAGATGTTTTACAACTTCGTATATTCTTTCAAGTATGAAAATGCTTATACAACACAGCCCTTTTTTCTCATTTGTGTTTATTGACAATTTTGTAATACAGTTTTCTTTAATAAAAATAATCCAAGACATTTGGAATTCAACTTGTCTTAAAAAATCCCCTTGTTAATTGTTTACAATAATTTACATCTGCATTATTCAAAAACACCCCACCCTTTCCCATCAGATTTGCAGATATAGCTGCAGCACAATTTCTCAGATATAAATACATGAAGACAGAAGAATTACATGGGATCAACTAGATGATTTTGCACCCATAATCCTCGAAAGCTCCTTGATCATAGGTTTCTCCTTAATATCTTCCTCTCTTTCCAAATGCCATTTCTTTTTCGTGTTTTCTGCCTAAGATTAGAAGCTGTGAGTTAGCATAAGAAAAATAGAAGTCCAGTAAAGTAGGAGAGAAATCATGTTCAAAACTTCTCATTTCACATACCCAAGTTTTCATAGGAGTCAGTTGCTCCTTAATCATGTCAAACTTTGGCTGAACCACATCTCTTCCTTTGGTACGGATTTCATCAGTCTGCCAACAAACGGAGAGAGACATTATTTCCTGTAAGCTTGCCACCCCAGACACCTCCTCAAGAGGAATGAAAGCAATGATGAGAAGGCCAACACTGAATGAAAAACAAAAGAAGCAATATGCGGGAAGACATGTTCTTAGTCAATGTACCCGATTATAGCAAGAAATTGCAGAATTTCTTTACAAATCGATTCAGAAATTGTTAACTATGATAAAGTAGTTGCAGGACAACTTTCAACTGATAATCCATATTCTCAAGCTAAATACATTCTCAGAGAATGCAAGCAGGAGGGCATCAGAGGTTGGTGTTGAGATGATGGTAGGAAGGGATGGCTTTTGAAGTTCATGGTATCTCACAATCTATACATTTTGATCAAGCAATCACTTTAAGGAGAAGTCTGATTGTTTTTCCTTTCTAAATGGATCAAGGAATATGACCTGGAAGCTAAAGGCGCCTGTCTTGCTGCTTGTAGCTGATTGAAGCTATTCATTTTTGAAGTGCTTCCAGGAGAAGTGATTACTTGTAGGTAAAGTGTGTTTCTGCTAAGTATGGCATGGATGTGAAGAAAATGGAAACATGTTTTTAACCTTCACACAGACTCACAGAGGATATGAAAGTAATTGGCATAACCTTGGGTCAAATTTTCATGATCAGAAGAAAACTGTTCTTACATTGTGCACGTCGAGCTTGGAGACTGTAAACCCAATTATCACGGAAGCCCCACCAAATACAATCACTGTGGCAACTGCAAATGCCTTTCCAACTACCCAAAAATTAAAAAAGAAAAAGAAAAACATTAACACAGTGCATAAGGATGGGCTTAAGTTAATCACGCCAGGAAATATAGTTACAAACAAAACAGTCATGCCAAATCTAAATCTAGTTCATTCTTAGTGAGAGCAAAATCAGTGCCAGAGTCTATCACTGTCGGTAAGAAAAGTAGGCTTACCCCTAGCTTCAATTCATAGTTCATCACAAGTTCTAATTTAACACTGGTATTCATTTATATTTTTATATAAGCCCCTCTTCCTCTGTGTTATGATCTGTCAGCAGCACACAATTTTCCAATTCAAACACAAATCAAACAATAGAATCAAACATCTTTAGTCTCAATGTACGCTCATACAACAAGAAGCTTCTTTGTTTGCATTCGCAAAGGATTTGTCACAGTTTGTATATAATTTTTCCTTTCTACTCCACAAAGCTATTCCCATGTTAATTGATAACAAATGCCTGATAAAAAGATAGCCATACCAATAGACCGTAAAACTGAAACCAGAAATGCATGCAAAGCTACGGGAAGAATTCTCTCGTAGCTAGAGAAAAAATTTAGAACCTACTATGTTGAAGTCCTTCAGCTGCAGCCTTTAACTTCTCAGGATTAATAGGAGTGTACTTGTCTCGGCTCAATTCGTTAGCCGTTGAGGCCAAAATCGAATGCTCTTGTCTAGGCAATTCCCACCTAAAATCAACAGAAATCACTACTAAAACTCAATACCAAGAACAAAATTAAAAAAGGACCAAACGTTGATATTGAATCATATGCAAGATTGAACCTTCTGGGGCCAAATGTGACCTGGGGCAAGGAAACGTAAGCCCTAAGCGGGTTCAAAGCATCAGGGGAGACGTTGGTTCCCTTATTCCGGTCAGCGGGCAGGACCCACTTGGAAGCAGTGGAGAGAGACGACGGATCGGACGGACGGCCGAAGATCTTGGACGGAAGAGAATGTCTCAACACCTCGGGAAGCAAGTCAGGTGGGGCTTCCTGCTGGGCCCGTGATGTTAAATTTGGGAAATTAACATTTTTCGCTGTGCAAGTGGTGGGCGGTGTGTTCTCTACGAGACGGTTAACGGCTTGTTTGGATTCCTGGAAAAAGTAGGCTCCCTCTTTTCCCGCTAATCTTCCCGCTAGAAAACTCATTTCTCTGCTTCTGTTGTCAGTTGGGTACTTCAGTCTTGGTTCTCTGGATTGGATGTACCAGACTAGATTTTTGAGTTCGTGATCTATTTATGTCAGGTTTGAGTTGCTGTTACAGACTTTTTCTTAAATTTCGGAGGATCGAGCAGCGAGTGCAGAGGACGCGCCCGTACATTGAATCTTAATTAAAAAATTTTACAACATCATTTATTAAATTAAATTTACAAAAAATTTTGTGAATAAATTATTAAAATTATTATTAAATTAAAAATTAATTGTTAACTGCGGAAAACAAAAATTTTGTGAGTCTTGGAAGCGGCGGGTGATGCGTGGAAATAGCAATATTTGTGATTTGACTTGGACAAATAAAAAAGTGTCAGTGGTTTTCAGCTCCGTAATAATTTGTTTGTGCACTTGCGGCCCAGTGGACCACAGCGCATCTCATTTGCCCATGCAATCAATGGCATCAAATTTCATCCTCTTTGACTTCCATTGTCACCACAATTATCCCTTCCAGTTCTAGGGTTTGCTTAATTATTGTACGGATTAAGGCTAATACTATTCAGGAAATTTTGAAGCTGTCAATCTGCCTTTGTATGTATGAGAGTTGGGAGTATAGTGTGGACCAATACTGATAAAATGGGCAACATATATTCTTTTCTGCGTAGTCAAGAGTTTTGAGTCACTTAAGTGCATGCTGGTTGTGTGGAGTTACGGATACCAAGACTGTCCGTTAATGTCGGTATATTATTATGGGTCAGGACTCGGGACAGGAGAGGAGATGAATTATAGACATAACTCTGTAACTCACTCACTGCAGCTGTCTCGTTTGAACTTACCCAGGTACTCTTGATTTCTGTGTTGCTGCTGCTGCTGCTGCAGTTTGATGGTTACTGCTAAGGCTAAACTGTTGCTCATGAGGTTACAATAGAAAGCAGCAGAGAAAGGAGAATGAAAATTTGGATTATTGTATAGACGTTCTTTTAGCATTCCAAGCCAGTACTTTTAGAAGATGATTTGATTCAGATTCATCCATTCCATTCAGACTTTTGGAAATTTGCATGCTTTCCAATATCTGATGTATATTACAGATTAAGGAGTTGATAATCAACGACGCAGATGATCTAAACATCTCTATTATATTTATTTCACATGTGATTATTACAAACCAATTTCTGAATATGGATTCTAAACAAAACCTAGATCAACGAACAAAGACAGATGAACCAAAATTGATGCTCTGTGCGTGTGTGTGAATCCGGTTCAAACAGCGACATTCATCTCTACCTTCTGTACAACATCTCTACAGACTACAATATTCTAACTGGGTATATGTAGTTGTAAAAAATAATACAGAAATTCTCAGGAGCAAAAGATGTATATAGCTAGCATATAAATAATCGTCGAGCCTGAGTAACATGTAGAAATATAGGATAAAAACTATTCAAACATATTATCTGAGAATGTTTCCGCCTCTCCCAGAAACCTCAAAATCATCGCTTGTTGTGTAATGGATTTGATCCTGTCGGAACTCTACGCTTCTGAGACTCGAATTCTCTGGCATGGCTGCTGGGGAAAGAAGCAGAAACGGAAGAGTTAAAAACCTGAAGCTGTTGAGTTCTGCCAGAAGGACTAGAAAAACTCCTCCATCGCGCAGCTTCAATCCCTGGAGTAAAGACAACGAGAGGAAGAAGAAGAAGAAGAAGAAAAATAGAAAGAAACAGGCGAATTGGCTGAAAGCGATTCATACTTTATTATTTTCCGAGGA
The DNA here is from genome assembly GCA_019650275.1 of Xylocarpus granatum. Classification (NCBI taxonomy): domain Eukaryota; kingdom Viridiplantae; phylum Streptophyta; class Magnoliopsida; order Sapindales; family Meliaceae; genus Xylocarpus; species Xylocarpus granatum. The sequence continues at coordinate 146,078 of BNST01001902.1, read as the reverse complement.
ATGTCTTTGCTGAAAGATAGAGATAGGAAATTTGGAAAGGCAAGGTTGTGTGGTTTGGCTTGTATTTATATATGCATATTCTATATAGTTGCCTCACCATACATGGTCGGTCCATCTCTTAATCAAGTACTAATAGTCTGTGCAATTCTTTTACAAATGATCTTAACAATATGATATCTATTTAGATGGGTCCATGCTTTGTTACCGTTTGATCAAGATCGAATAGTGATTAAGAGTTGTGATGTGTGGAGAGAGTCAAACGTGGAATCAGCGGCTAAGAATGGCGGTTGGGGTTGGTGGTGGAGGTCACAGTTTAACCGGGACAACGACATGAGACCCCGTATGTGTATGAAAGCTTGGAGGGCAAGCGAAGCGATCACCCTTTGCTATTACTTGAATTGTTACTAGAAGTAGATGCCCGTCACTTTCACATTAAGATATAAGAATGCTCTCGTGCATAAATATTTCTTTGACGATGAAATGACATTTAGATCCCTAAATTTTTAATATATTATTTATTTATTTATATCAAATATTTTCTTTTTGTCTCTCTTGAAAAATTGTAACTATAAAAATATTCTTTAAAGTTAAACGACATATTTTTTAAATTAAAATAATAAAAAATCAAATTTATAAACATAATTTTATTAATTCGGTTGAAACTAATTAGTACGGGTGGCAAGAAAACAATGACAAATTGATTTTTTTTTAATTATGTTTTCAATGTAATTTTATAAATAAAATAAAATATAATTTTATTTTTTAACTTATTTTCAAATAAGTCTTTTTTTTAATTTAATTTTTAATAATTAATGGAAAATGAATGTGATTTAATGTAAAATCAAAGGGTGGGGGCACTTTGGTCATCACACAAAAAGTAAAGTGAAAAGGCGCATACGGACGCACTCGATTAGCTTCGTAGAAATAAATAACAAGCAGGCGGTTCCATCAACCACGAAACAAATACAAACATCATACTTATAATTAAATAAAGAAATAATATAGACAGACACGTATCGGAAAGGTCGGCTATGCAAAGTAGAAATTTCGTTCAACCTCCAATGGACGATCGCCACGTGGAATAAGAATACTTGACCTTTTTTTTTCAAATTTTGACCAGTCTTCTGGAAGGAAAAATTCCCCCCCGCCGGGCCAATTGGAGAATGTTATCGGTCATCAAACAGACTAATTAATTAAAAGATCCCCACCAAAAATCAAAAATAAAACTGGGTTAATTTAATTAAGTGGGTTTGTTTAATCGTGATTAGTAAGCTACGAAATTTTCTTTCATTCATAAAATGATTAAACGTTGAATAATAAGAATATTTTCTATGAATTATTGGATTAGACTGAGATCATGATCACTTTTTGGTTTCCTCGCTTTCTCTTTCATTTCCCGTGCAGTGTGAAGAGCAATCCATCTTTTCAAACGACATACAGCTTTAACTTTTACCGAACATAGTTGACGGCACTGGTTGTTCGAGACATACATCACATGCCATTGGGTGAATTCTTCAAATTTTGGATTCATACTTATTTTTTAATTTAATAAAAATTTTATTTTAAAAATTCCATACAAAATTTTTCTTGATTAATAAGTTAGCGGTTGATTGTAATTTATAGTTTACGATGAAGTTGCTAACATGTACTCTCGGTGACAACTTTCGTCGAACGTAATATGTGCATGGGTTATGGCAAAAGATTTTGAATTTGTATTCAATAGCCAATTTCATTATTCAATTATAGAACAAGGGAAAGAGAGAGAATGTGGGTATGATGTTGTTATTTAAGTATTATGTTTAGGTGAAAAGCCATGCCATGCCATTTAAACATTGTAATAATGTAACCGACCGACTTTAATTTCCTTTCATTGTTTGTGGGTAGCTGGCGTTTTGATTGTTTACACATTGAATTCCTAAATAACTTCGTATCAATTCATAGATCAATCTAATTTCAATTATTAACATCAAATGGGTTGTTGATTTTTATTTTTTTTTCATTGGGTGGGTAAATAATCTAGTTACTATTTAGTACGTACCATAACTGTTGATCCTCCTAGTCCTAGGGTTTGCCGTCAACCGGATTCTCATTTCAAGGCTCGATATCATGATATCGTGATAGATATTTACCTACCAAGACACGTACTATCAATTAAAATTCGTCGATGCAGTGGTGTCCCAATAAGAGTTGCCTGAATTGGTGATGCATTCTGTTTTGCACAAAAACAAGAAGAAATTACAGAAAGTGGGGAAGACGAAAATAATGGTGATGGCGATGATGAATGAATGGACGACGAACGAATGAACGGGCACCTAAAATTATGATACGGGGTCTAAAATTTCTCAAAACATGACCTCAAACTTTGACATTTTGGGCTTTATTTTGTTTGCAACCCACGGCACTAACATTCTTTCTTCTCTGGTTGATCTCCCCTCTGTGTGATTACCGACTCAGCAGTATATACTCATAATCCTCGTTGCATCACAGATTGATCCCGTCTTTCACCCCCTAATCTTTTGGACATTAAAGGGCATCTTTTACTTTTTCTTGTGTATTTGGTTGTGTGGTGGTTGTATGGAAATTGAATCACTCGAGTGGGAAGTTGAATGAATCCAATACTTGTCTCCATGACATGACATTAATACCTTTTTCCCCGTGGTTATGAAATGAAACTAACCCCCACTTCTACGACTGCTTCCAAATACATTATACTCGGTCAAACAGCGCCAAGTTATGTATTATGCGTAAATAATAGGAGTCAAACCACCACCACCACCGCCTCCTTCATGGCTTACGATTTCCCTTCGTCTCATTTTTCTTTTATTTTTAACAAAATAATGACAAGTAATATAATTAAGAAAAGATTCTAATTATGTAATTTCACAAAGCAAAGAGGGGTTATTTTGCCAAGGTACATGTTTGATGGGTTTGTTTTATAATCAATAATTGTTACCTTAATTAGATTATATTAATCTCGATTTGTCTTAAGACGACATGATGATATTCAATTAGGTAATTCATTACAGCAAGTCAAATCATTGAAAGTAAATTATGCAACAGTACCTTTCCACGTCGTTTTAAACATCAATTACCGAGACAAATTAATTATGTCGAAATTCTTTTTTTATGTAATTGGCGAGGGCCAGTTCAAAATAATTATGGAACAAATTTTAATTATTTAATCCAATAATTTGTCAAAAATCAAGATTAATCTCTCTTGAATTATAGTAAAGCAGGCGCGGCGGAATGCCGGACCAGTTCAAATTTAACCCCTGCTAACGACAACTGACGGTCTGCGTTTGTCGTTAGAATCGGCTCTTCCCACTCGCAGCAGTACCGTCAAGCCAACTTCACTCGCTACGTTAACAGTAATACGCAGCGTTTTGTCCCTAGCGGCCCATGTTTTGATTGGAACCATTTATTTTAGCGCGAGTATTTCATTTTATGTACTCGGGCGAGTGGAGTCAATCGCAAGCGTGATGTGAAAACCGCGGGAATTCATTGTCGACTGTCTTGGTAGTTACGTGTAGCCTCCATAAACGACAATCAAAGGCTTCAAATCAAATTTTACTTTTCTTTAATCTTAGTTTTAAGTTAAAAGGGCAGAGTTAATTCTGCCAGAGGCACTAATCGCCATATCCCTTCCAACAAATCAAACGCGTTCCAAAAACCCAATAGTTCTTCTCTCTGAATTTCATTTCCGGCATCCAGAATTCTAGGGTTTCATCAACTTGTTTTTTTTTCCCCGATGAAATCCCGATCAATTCCGGGTTCAATCATCTTGCTCGTACTCTCACTCTGCTCCCTCACTGTCCAATCAAAATGCAGCAAAGGGTGTGATACAGCTTTAGCTTCGTACTACGTTTGGACCGGTTCTAATCTAACCTTCATAGCCCAAACCCTACAATCCTCCCTAGTCGATCCGAACGATATAGATTTTAAAGTTATTTTAAGTTACAACAAACAAATATCGAACAAAGACAGTCTCCCCGCCGGCACAAGAATCATTATTCCCTTTCCGTGCGATTGTATCGACGGTGAATTTCTCGGCCACGTGTTCCAGTACTCGATCAATTCCGGCGACTCGTACGAGAAGGTCGCGAATATTTATTACTCGAACTTGACTAATGCGGAGTGGTTGGAGAACTTTAACAGTTACGAGTCGACTAGGATTCCGAGCACGGGGACGCTTAACGTGACGGTGAATTGTTCCTGTGGAGATGCTGCTGTGTCGAAACGTTATGGGTTGTTTACCACGTATCCGTTAAGGCCGGAGGATAGCTTGCAGTCGATTGCGAGTAGCACGAATTTGAGTGAGAATTTGCTGCAGACTTATAACCCTGGTGCGAATTTTAGTCGAGGGAGTGGGTTGGTTTATATTCCGGGCAAAGGTGATTAGTTCTTTCTTTCCGAGCTTTAGTTTTTATGGTTCAGAGGGTTAGATAATTTTTTCTATGAATTTCGTATGAAGATTTGAAAATTTTGTACAAAAGAATAACCGGTGGATGGGAATTTGAAAATTTGATGCATCGTTGTAGAATTTTTTGATTTATATTATGGGGATGACTGTTGAGGTTTAGTGGTTCTTTTATGCAGTGAGCTAAATTTATAAATGGGCCACGAAGAGAATTGTAAATAGTAATTGGGAATTTGATTGTAGGTTTGTTGTGGATTTCAGTGACATAGCGTGCTTGGGTTTAATGTTTAGTGGGACTGACTATTGGATAGTGGCTCAAATATCTTGTAGTTTTAGATTTGGGGTTTTTTTTTGTTGGTTTATGTTGCTAGGACGGTTAGTGGGCATTGTTCTGCATTTGTAAATGTGCATTCATAAGTGTCCAGTTGTGTTGTAAGTTTTGGAGATAAATTTCTGGAATAACCATTTTCTTGTCATGGCATTGGCATAGATGGTTAAATTAATATAGACATGAATCAATTATGTGTTGTTCTTTTTGTTATTTTATAAAGTGGTGAATTGTGCACTGCCACAATTCCATTATGGAGCCATTAACCGTTTAGGAAGACCAAGGCAGTAGACCTCCCCAAAATTGGACAAATCGTTAATTAAGTGAGCTTTTTGGAATACAATACAACTGTTCGATTTCTTCCTGGGCTTTAGAGTGCCTCTGATTTGTTTTTCTGTTGTATTTCTATGTGTCTATAAGTTTTTCCCAGTCGTAGCTTATGTTAATGATCTTTTGTTTCTTCGTGATATATCATTCTAGTGATATTTTTAGGAAGCCCGGTTACCAACATTTTCTTATTGAAAAGGCTATGTAACATATGAAATTTTTTGATTTTCAAGTTGTTTACTAGTGCACTCTCAATGTTTTCAGTAAATAACCAAGTAATGATTTACTTGACTTGCAAACATCAAATGACAGAATTTTAATTCTATTGCAATACTGACTTGCCTTGCCAAATCTTTTCTTCTTATGACAGATGCAAATGGTGTCTATCCAGCCTTGGAGTCATCGAGGTGACTTCTACAAATCCCATCTTCATTACTGAACTTAATGTTGTCAGTTTTTCAAATTTTTATTCTTCTGCGAAACTTCTCATATTCATTTTTGTTTGTTTCTTTTTCCCTTTTGCAGCACAGGTGGTTTGGTCTTCCCTGCATCTCAGTTATATGACAATTATCTTCAATTGAAATACTGATGTGAGATCTAAACTGGAAACTTGATGCTACTTGGAGCTTATCTTTTACTTTTATATAAGCAGGAATAGGTGGAGGAGTTATTGCTGGCATATCTATAGCAGGAGTAGCTGTGCTGGCTTTAATAGCAGTTTGTGTGTACGTTGGATTTTACAAAAAGAGGAAGGTGAAAGGGACAACGTTGCTGTCAACAGCATCCCAAGATCTGGCTGCTCATGCTGGACCTGGTATTTATTTCCTCTATCTTTTTTCTGGTTTTTGTTTGTTTACTGAAATATTTGTGAATTGAACAGTGGTATGCGATTCCTGGTTTCCACAAGTTTCTTTAGACCTTTCTTTCCTCACAGAAGTAACACCTTATAATTGAATATAAACTACTGGTGTTTAACTTAACTCAAGCAGAGGCATAGTGCTTCTAATCACATGCTTACCTTTTAAGCAGCCTTTTTCCCAAAATTTTGTCTCTCAGGGTGTCATACTAGATTTTTAAAGTAAGCATTCTCTAAAAGTTTTAAGATCTACAACAGTGAAATATTATTACCTGATTTTGTTAGCAGAGTTTGTTATCTATATGTTTATTTAGACTCAAAAAAATTCATAGGTTACATCCAACTATGTTTTGTTTTAAGTATATTTGGTAAAATTTGTTAATTGTTTGGAGATTATGGAGCATTCTCATTGATAAAACCGTCTAATGTGACCGCATGTTTACTTCTCTCCTCCTTCTTTCTCTCTTTCTGTGTATATGTAGTGAAAGAAAATCAATTTGCATTGCTGCATTTTCCTGTTCCTATATTCCAAGATGATAAAATCAAACTGTAATTACACATGATGTTAATGGCTGATTTCTCCCTCAATTTTGTATTTGCTTCAGATAAACCTGTGGAATCTACTGGTCCAACAGCTGGCACTCCCACAGCCCTCACAGGGATAACTGTGGATAAGTCAGTGGAATTCTCACATGAAGAACTTTCCAAGGCCACTGATAATTTCAGTATGGCTAATAAAATTGGTGAAGGTGGTTTTGGAGCTGTTTACTATGCAGAGCTGAGAGGAGAGGTCTGTAGCTGTGCACCTTTTAAATTGCTGTGCTGTGCTTGTCAATGAAAAATAACAACTTCTCTAACTATTATGCATCAATTAGTTGTCAAGGGATGAATCTGAAATTGGACAATTGGGAGACCCTTTTAGATTTCAGAGGAGATGCTTAGATATTTCACCAATTATCTTATCAGGGTTAAAATGTGAACCAAAAGCATTAAAGCTTATTTCCAGGTTCAAGGCGATTATTCTTTGCAAGTTACATAGCATAATGTGATGTTGTATTATCTTTACTGAGCTTATCAATCCATATTTGTTGGGTTGTCAATTTTCGCTACAATTTAGGGAGCAGAAGGGGGTCATTTCTGATGGGATCAGTATCCTATTGGACTCATATTTAATTTCTAACTTCTCCTATGTGCACAGTCATTTTGTATTTGCATGATGCATTTTCTAATTCACTTTGTGCATGGACACAGAACCGCTTACATTCTTGGTCATATCTGTTGATTTCTTCCATCAAACTCACTCTTTTAAACTTCATGATGCAGAAAGCTGCAATTAAGAAGATGGATATGCAAGCATCGAAGGAATTTCTTGCTGAATTGAAGGTTTTAACTCATGTCCATCACTTGAACCTGGTACTATGTAACAGTGGTTTCCTCATTTTATTTTTATTTTTTTTCTCTTTTCGGGAGTTTGATCATAGATTGTTTGCTTTGTTAATCACCTAGGCACTGCATAACATTCATGTCCAATGCAGGTGCGTTTGATTGGATACTGTGTTGAAGGTTCTCTTTTCCTAGTTTATGAATACATTGAAAATGGCAACTTAAGCCAACATTTACGTGGATCAGGTAAAGTTACATGTTCCTGGTGAACATTGTTTCTTGTGGCAGCACATTGAGAGCAATGCTTACTGTTATTTTTCTTCCTTCAGGGAAGGATCCTCTGCCATGGTCTAATAGGGTGCAAATTGCTCTTGATTCAGCAAGAGGTCTGGAATATATTCATGAGCACACAGTTCCCGTATATATCCATCGGGACATTAAATCAGCAAATATATTGATTGACAAGAACTTCCGTGCAAAGGTTACATTTTTACCTCTGCTGCCGAGATGCTATCTACAAGCATCATATTTACCATTTGAACTGAATCACTGACATTGCAGGTTGCTGATTTTGGATTGACAAAACTGACAGAAGTTGGAAGTTCTTCACTCCCCACACGTCTTGTGGGTACATTTGGATACATGCCTCCAGAGTAAGATCATATTAATTTTGTTAATTTTTTGTAGCAATAGCACTAGAATTGTTGGGAATGACTGAATTTGAGCTCAACAATTGGTTATTCTGGATGTTTCTACTTTATGCTCACTCACATAAGTTTTGAATATCTGACAAAAGGGGCCTGGAAAAATTTACAAGGCTGTTTAGTAATGAAGATGATGTTGAATGTTGAATTTGTATATGAGCATTGAGGAGCTAGGATGCCTATTTTTCTAACAAATGGGCATTGATCAATTTCCAAGGATGAGTTTAGCATTCGCCGTCCAGAAGATGTGCTTATTTGTTAGAAAATTGGATTAAATTTTTTTAAATGCTTGTGCAGATATGCTCAATATGGTGATGTTTCTCCAAAAGTTGATGTGTATGCCTTTGGGGTTGTCCTTTATGAACTTATTTCTGCAAAAGAAGCCATAGTCAAGGCAAATAGTTCCTCGGCTGAATCAAAGGGCCTTGTTGCTTTGGTTAGTTTTCTTGTCTCGTCTGACTCCACTCATCTTGAGCCAATTGAGAGAATATCCTTGAAACCATTTTCGTTTTTTTTGTTTATTTCATAGTTTGAGGAAGTTCTTAATCATCCTGATCCTAAAGGGGATCTTCGTAAAATTCTGGATCCGAGGCTTGGAGACAACTGCCCACTTGACTCTGTCCTCAAGGTGAGTGTAATCTTATGGGAAGAATACGTTAAGCTTATATTTCATGATTTCAGTTAGTTAAAGCTATGTTGTTTGTTTCAATTGCAGATGGCTCAGCTTGCCAAAGTATGCACACAAGAATATCCGCAGCTACGTCCTAGTATGAGATCCATTGTAGTTGCTCTAATGACTCTTTCTTCCACATCAGATGATTGGGATGTCGGTTCCTTCTACCAAAATCATGCTCTTGTCAATCTAATGTCAGGAAGGTAGAGACATTACTGTCCTTGAGTTACGGATTTTTTTTCTTGGTGCAAATAGTACCTAAATTAAGTCATTTCTTTGTACGCTTATTGTTTGTAAATGCATAGATAGTTGAGATCAAGGGAAGACTCAGAAATTTATTTATTGTTAAAACCTTGAAAGGAAGAGACATGTTTTGTGCCATACGGACTTTGTTCTTAAATCATTTGTTGTAAATTTTCTTGGATTCAATAAATTTCACATGCATGTTCACTCCATCCATGCTGACCCCAAAAGCTTGAATTGTCCGAATCAAAATACCCTTGATACTAAACGATGGTACATGAGCAATCATGAACATGGGGATCGTTTGTCAATTAAAAAACAACTTGTGTCATATTCTGAACAAAATTGGAAACATTTCAGGATGATGTTCAGTAAATACTCATACATAAGATTGGTGCATTCTAACTGCATTTAAAATGCTTGTCCTTCAACAAGAAGACCTATTTCTTCGGATGTCAGATAAGACACCGACTGGGCTGTATGGAGGACGCCTGAGCTTTCGTAAGCTTAGGATAGACCCGAACGATCCATGCCCCTCTGCAAATCTTTGGCTATATTCAAACTCAAGAATCTTTCTGGGTGGCAAGGAGAATGCTTATCCAATTTAATAATCTTCGTGATTGTTTATGCTTTGTGTCATAATTGATATGCAAGTTTTGATGCTATGTATTGAAAACTCGAACCTAAATCCAAAACTGCTTGGTAGTTCTAGTACGATCGTAATAAACCAAACAGCCGGCCTAGAAGAAAATAGGATACTAGTTTCGAGATCGTAGTAGATCTGCTGTTTTATAACTAGAGTCACTACGCAGGCAACAGGTAAGTTTCGAGTTTTGATATTGAATAGTTTAGTCGGCTTTACAAATCCGATCTTCTGTCCCAACCAACAGCCTGTATTTTCAGCTTACAGTTAATGATCATGCGAAGTACTTCGAACAACACGAACAGATACTCTTGTTCTTGTTCTTCAATTCTATTTATTTATTCTTTAATAACAAAGCAGCATGGTAGCGGCATTATCCCTGCAAATTGCTCATTTCTTCACCTCTTTTCTTCCGTTAATTAATGGTTTTACCCACTGCCATACAGTAGGCTTTCGTTATTGCATCTTTATTGTAAATGGGATCCATCTTGGACATGTTGCGTTAGGAAGAATTTTGAAAGAAACTACAGGACATCAGTATTCAGTTAATGACTTTACTCTTTGCGAATTGTCAACTTGATCAAGAAAAGTGACTAAACCAATTGGAAAATCAATGAAATAGGAGTATGGGACACCGTTCCTTAACCTAATAAACAAAAAAATGTTAGTTAGAAAAACCCTAATTCTACCAAACAAACAAAGAAAAAATGTCAACTTATAAATTACCTTTCGTAGACGTGCCGAGCAGCAGACTTTTCAATCTTTTAAAACCTCCTTTTCAGGAAATATCCTGAAGATTTTCCAGGTTGTACAGCAGCATCGATCTTCTCACTTTATTTTAACACACCAGCATTCAACTCTATATATAGTTGTTTTTCATCGCATTGATCAACAATAGTAGTTTTCTTCTGTTCTGTGTTCTATTTTGTTCTATGCAAATATGTTCACAACCATGGCGGACCAAGAACAAGATGTGCTTCTGAACCAACTACTTCAAAACCTCATCGTTAAAGAGAAAGATCAATCTGAGTCAGCACTGATTAATGAAGATTCGGATTCTCTTCCTAATCTTGATGAAGTGGAGGAGATTTTGGGTTACAAATTCAACAACAAGAGGTTGTTGGAAGAAGCTTTTACGGACCCTTCTTATCCTGAACAGTGCTTTTCATACGAGCGCTTGGAGTACGTGGGAGACTCGGTGCTTAATCTATTGTTCACAAAAGAACAATACTCTCTGTACCCGGATTTGACACCTGGTTCACTCACCCGACTCCGTTCAGCCAATGTTAACACAGAGAAGCTCGCGCGTGTTGCCATCAAACTGGGGTTACATCGGTATCTACGCCACAAGAAACCTCTTCTTGAAGAACAAGTAAGTGACAAAATTTGGCTACCCTTTGACTGTTTCAACATGTCATTTAATAATCTTCTCTATTGGATTACTACGTTGAGGATGTGCTGAATTGCATAAGTCAATGGCTGTAAATCGTTAGGTACGGTTTGATATATGCCATTGATTACACTATCCCTGATCCAAATCTTTTGGATGGTGATAGCCCTCTGAAAGTTCCAAGTTTTGTTCATTTCCATCTCTAGCCAATTTGATCAAAAATTATTTGTCGAAATATATATATTTTTTCCGGGATGCAAAAAACCTGCAACTATTGCCCTTTATGCTTGGCCAATCCTGGTCAGGCTTCGGCTGTTAGATTGGAGAAGTTTTTCTATGAAGACTATTCCAAGGAATGCTTTCGCACAGTGGTTTTTGGTGGGAATGCTGGTTTTCTTGGATGCCATTGTTAGTTCCGATTTTCTCCTGGCTTTGTAAATTCTGGATTGTCTTTATGATTCTATATGCTGGTGCAGCCTCGTGTGAAACGACGGCTTGCATGGTTTATTTGATATGAACTGTTCATTCTGTTGAAAAATTGGTTTAGAATTACTTTTATTCTGTGGGACTGACTCCACGGTTTTGTTGATTTGACAATTATGTACCACTAACTAATACAGATTCGAGAATTTTCTGGAGCTATATTGGACTATCCTTTGCAATCCAACGGCTTAGTTGATGCACCAAAGGTGCTAGCAGATATTGTTGAATCAACAGTAGGGGCCGTCTTCATCGACTGCAACTCCTCCATAGATACTGTATGGAAGGTGCTAGTTCTTCCCCTATCACCTTTCTCTATACACGTTGTTGCTTACTGGTTGCTGGTACAGTTGCGTGAACGAAAATGTTAGAAATTAGGTGTCGAGCTTTCAGAGTTACCCTGAAACTATTTAGCTTATGAACATGATTTTTTGCTTTTTGACTAGGTGTTTAAGGAACTGTTGGAACCTATGATCTGTCCAGAAACCCTGAAGACACATCCCGTGACTGAACTGTATGAAGTATGCCAGAAGAAGAAATTGAATGTGAAATTCGTGGATCTATGGAAGGAAAGCAGGGCTTTTCATATTTTCATAGACGATCAGCTTCTGGGTAGAGGTGCATATGCTCCAAAGAAGGAAATAGCCCACAATAGAGCTGCAAAAGATGCACTGAATAACATAGAGAGGATCCTGAGTGAGAAATTAGAGAGCAACTCTGAAGAACATGGCTCTGTGGATTGATCAAACTTGAAAGAAAGAGTATTCATTCATTCTTTTCTCTGGGTTAATTTATGTTTGATATTATTATTATTATTTTTTTGTAAATAGTCATGTTTTCAGTTAATTTTTTTAGAACATGTTGCCTTCTTTTAATTATAACTGACCAATAAAAAAAAATTAAATAAAAATATTCTTGAGAGTAAAATAATAATTATAAATAAATTGAAAAATGTGATTATTTTAAGAAATTTTAACATGTTAAAATCTAATATGTTATTCGGACAACTGCCACCGTTTTCTGTGACAGCGGGTCCGTACAAATTCAGCACAATTCCAAAGTCCGAACAGAAACCAGACCAGTCCGACTTCTTTCTTTGACACTTGTAATTACTTGGGGTCAATACTGTGCAACGAATCTAACTGGGCTGTCCATCTAATTGGGCTCCATATGGGAGATTCTAAATGCACCGTTTCTCTGATTGCTGGTTGAGCCCACCGGACCTTCGACGAACGGCCCAGATTATTCTGGAACAATAGAATCGGCTTTGACCAAAAATAAACAAAGCTTTTTTCCCTTTTCTTAGCGAACACGAAGCTGTACAGTTGAACTCGCCATCATCGCCAATAGAAACTCTACCAAACACATCTCAAACGGACAAATCGAATTAGCACCGTCATAAAGGTCTTGATCGAAGGGATAAATATATTCATACCCACGTACAGATTAGATTGTATCTGAAGAGAAAAGTATGGATTTTGAGCTGAAGAGAGCGAGACAGAAGCTAGAGAAGGAACAGAAGGAGAGGAAAGAAAGAGCAAGATTGAAACTTGAAAGGGAAAAAAGGGCGAAAGAAGAGGCTAAGAAACAACGAGATGCAATTGAAGCTGCCCAGAGATCTCGAAGACTCGATGCCATTGATGCGCAACTCAAGGTCTCTCGCCCACCTATCCTTTTTCTCTTTCTTATCATAGATATGTTCCTGTAATGTGTGATTGATTTGTGTCTGAGTTTTTTTTTAATGCGCGTTGATGATTTATGTTACGTTAAATTGCTGTTTTTGGGAAAAACTTGTTAACTTTTTTTTTCCTTTTTGGGGAAGTGGCTGGTGCCACATGCTTTGAGTGATTAATTGGTTTATCTAAGACAATTTGGAGATGCGGAGTTTTGCTTTATGTATTTGTGTAATGACGTGGTTGAATATGTGGGATTAATGTTCATGTCAAGGGAAAACTACGCTGCTCATATGTAATATATGTTTCTTAACATGGACAGTTCAATTTTCAAACGGGATAATCACTTCATTTGGGGGGCAGTGGACTTGTGTTATAGAATTCTATTGGATTCAGTTGTGCTTTAGCTTGCCTACTTAGCGTGAATGATAATGGGGAATTCTATAGGCATTGTTGACCACATTCACTAGAAGCTTCATCAATCCAGTTGTGCTTTACTAGAATTGGAATTTGAGTAAGATATTTTTATGTCGGAATAAGTGTTAATAAGAAATTCTATAGAAGGTCATGTATTCTATAGGCATACGTGACCTCAATTTTTTTTTCTTCTTTTAAATGTTCCCTTTGTTAATTGAGCTTTATTCTCTTCCTATTTGCAGGCCGATCAAGAGATGCAAGAAAGTTTGCTTGCTGGAGGAGGAATTGTGTTTTATTGCATATTAGAAGCTTTGCCTTTTCAGGGTAATGGAGATAAAATAAAATTGCCTCCATCCTCTTTCACTGAACTGTCTAATCAAGGTGCTTTCGATAAGGGTCCTCTGCATTTTAAATTATCAGTAGTTCACCAAGATGGTCCTCCAAATATGGAGGATGGCAAGAAAGAAAATAGTAGGAGTATACATTCAGGTGTTTTGGAATTCACTGCAGATGAAGGTTTTGTTGGGCTTCCTCCTCACATATGGAGAAATTTATTCCCTGCCGATGCTCCAAAGACTTCATTAGTTGAAGTTTGTTATGTTCGATTGCCAAAAGGAACTTATGCAAAACTTAAACCTGATGGAATTGGTTTTTCAGAATTACCAAATCAAAAGGCCATCCTTGAAACAAGCCTTCGCCATCATGCCACTCTTTCTCAAGATGATATACTCACAGTCAATTATGGAGAGTTGGCATACAAGTTACAAGTTCTTGAGTTGAAACCCTCTTCAAGTGTCTCTGTTCTAGAAACAGATATTGAGGTTGATATAGTCAGTCCTGATGTTAGATCTGAGGGGACAGATAAGTATACACTTAAGGCACTTGTCTTTGGAAAGTCAGAATCTGGAGTGGTTGAAGAAGGAAAGTATATGTTTTACAAGTTTATAATTGATGATGATACCTATAAGAAAATTGCATCCGGTGATAAAAGAGTCGAAGTAAGAGTTGACCCAGAGATAGATGGAGGTGACACTAGTGTTTATGTATCTAGACATCCCCACTTATTTCCTACTCGCCATCTGCATGAATGGTCTTCTCATGATACGAATTCAAAGGTTTTAATCCTTAGTTCTAAGGATAAATCTGTGGAAGTTGGTACATACAGCATTGGTGTGTATGGCTTCAAGGACACAACAAAGTTCCAGGTTTTGGTGACTATTGAGGATAACAGTGGCCGGAAACTTAGCCAACAAGCATTGTCTTCTGCATCATCTGTGGAAATGGATACAGTGCAGTGTAGAAATTGCAAGCATCTTATACCCAGCCAAAGTATTGTGTTGCATGAAGCTTATTGTAGCAGACATAGCGTGGTCTGTCAGCATGCTGGTTGCGGAATTGTTCTTAAGATTGAGGAGGCCAAAAGCCATGTCCATTGTGACAAATGTGGGCAAGGTTTTCAGCATGGCGAAATAGAGAAGCATATGAAAGTATTCCATGAGCCAACTAGTTGTCCCTGTGGAGTAGTCCTTGAGCTGGCCGCAATGGTAAGAAATATGCTTCTTATCCATAAATATCATTTGTAGATTGTTCCGTTTATTCACCTTTCATCGTGTGGTTAGGTTTTCTTGTGGGTTAGCTTTCATTCTTTTGATTAACTTAACATTAACTTAACATTAATGCTTATAACTTAGTCTTTGATGTAGACTTATGTTATGTTATTCAAGCTAGAGAGGAGAATGTATTTTGTTATGCATTTAATCCTGTCAGTACTATTATGCACCAAGTCTTGTTGAAAGACTGGTGCTTTTCATGGATCATCATAATCAGAAAATTTACGGATGCTAGCTGGGCTGAAAAATATATTTGTGGCGTAGAATGTGGTTTTATTTACTCTGCTAGGTTAAAATGAAATTTCATTTGTATCTGCTTCAGGCAGTTGAAATGATTAAAATATTGTTAGCAAGTTGAAACAGTGTAGCAAAATTTCTTTTTCTTAAAAAATAGAACTGTAAAAGATTTCAGATGGTTGGAACTGCCCATAAATAATGGATCATAAATGGTGGACAAGCAGTGCATACCTAGTATGTTAAAAAGGTGACATTTTGTTGTGTTGTTCATCTTTAGTCCAATATAAATATGTTGAGATTCTGCTCTTATATCCTTATGAATTAGAAAGGAAATTTGTGTGACAAGATCTGCTTCATTTAGCAAGTTGAAGAGCTTCACGGTCCCCATAGAAGTATAAATTCTTGTAGTAAAATGTTCTCTCTGTGGAAGTTTAGAAGCCTTAAAAATAATGACTTGTTGAAACTACATGTATCTTTTAGAAAATTTTTTTGTTGTTCTTTTTTCATCTAATTAGAAGCCTTAAATAATTGTTCCAGGAACATCTAATCAGCCATTGTTCTTTGACAGGTGCAACATCAAGCCTCAGACTGTCCTCTACGTCTAATTACATGCCGGTTTTGTGGGGACATGGTCCAAGCTGGAACTTCAGCTATGGATGTTCGGGACAGATTGAGAGGGCTGTCTGAGCATGAGAGCATTTGTGGATCGAGGACTGCTCCTTGTGATTCTTGCGGGCGCACCGTCATGTTGAAGGACATGGACATCCATCAAATAGCTGTTCATCAGAAGAGCTAATGCCATGTACAATTTCCCCGTTTCCATACAATCGGGTGGCTGACATGTACGTTTTATGGTACAGCTTAGACACAATAGCAATCTCATGCTGCTACAAAATCCAGTCACCGATATTTGCTTGTTTACAGCAGTTGTAGTTCCATCGCAGGCGATTAACTGCTTGTGCACACGCATGTGCAAAGAGATATACAAATGTTTGATCACGTGGGTTGTAATTTGGCATTTATGTGATTTATTAATTATTAGTCCTTGCCAGTCTGGTTTCCAAACAAAGACGAGAATCTTCGTTTTATTTTCTCCAGCTGAAACAGATCGTCCCCTGCTTCCGAGCTTATGCATAATCTCTGTATCACGCCCGCCCATTGCAAGGGTGGTAAGCACTGCATATCCTTGGCGACGATCTTCAATACGAGATTCAGTAAGTCGCGGCTTCTAATGCAGGCTGCCATCATTTCACAAATATGGTGTAGATAATTCCAGATTCTACGCAATCTTATACTCCTGGCAAGGAAATCTGATATGATACTCATTACACGAGAAGAAGGAAAAAATACGATATCAGTGATGATTTTTTAATATTTGGTCTGAATCCAGTGTACTAGAACCACATAAAATGATAAACACCTCAGTCCCGTCCGTACCAAATTCGTGAATCGAGAGCCAACAAGGAGACACGCATATTCAGACGATCCCGTGTTGTCTCTTTCTCGTTTCTCGCCACATTTTTTTTTAAATTTCAAGAATAGTAGCCAAGAACCCATGACGGATATGGGAATCCCACCCAATATGGACAACAATCCAGTAATGTGAGTTTCAGTCTTAAAACACTAAGCGTCCCTTCAACAAATAGTAATAACAACAGGAAATTGAAAATTTGTCATCATGTAACGGAGACCCTTTCACTTTCTGGGTGTAATTGTCGTTGACGAAAGGCTATTTTCCTTCATTCAATAATATTCATAAATGGTAGCCGTTAGGCCTGTCCTGGCCTGCATAAGGAACCGACCAACGACTTTATTACAAAGCTTTTATTGTTTATTAGTGCAATAATGAAACGGAAATAAAATAATGAGCCAGCAAATGCTGGTAACGTTAACAGCTCCACATTACTTTAACAATCTTGTTTCTTTTACTTTTTAAAAGCCAAGTATGGTTAAATCTCGCTCGAATCTTGCTTCACCCGATTTGGACAAGACGCAGCTTTGAGTCATCATGTGCTGATCTGTTACCGTTCTTTGTATCGGTGACGTTGATAGGAACGAGGCCTCAACTTCTCATTCAGCAAAAGCGCTGAGGTTTTTTTGGCTTTTCTCATTAATGAAGTTTTGTGAGGTTTGTATTGTAAAGAGAAGTTAAGTGAGTAGGTTCAGTTAAAGAAGGTAAGAGCGTGGATCTTGGAAGTTCTTTCTTTTTGTCTGTTTGGTTGGTTGATGGGAAATTGTTGGAAAAGATAAGAAAACCACACACTTGTTACCATGTGTTGTTTCTCTTGTCGCTTCTTGTTTTGTTCTTGATGAAGAAAACACAATTTTTTTTCTGAAAATAATAAAAAAAAACTCAGTGACTGGTTGGTTCTCTGTTTGTTTACTTAGAAAATGAAAGGAAAATTTTAATTGTTTTCCACTTTAATGAAAGGGAATTGTTGTAGTAGTTCAGCCATATTGGAATTCGTTGTTGTGTTTTGAGTAATGAAACTTTTAAGAAGATGTTTACTAGCAACCAAATTGAGAATTCTAGATCCTGTTATCACTTTTTGGTTCTTTTATCTTAAATTGATTTTGAGTAAGAGTCATAATCTTTTGCATGTGTGCTTGTTTTTACTCAACTTTTGTGATTTTGTCAGTCTAGGATGACTTCAATTAAATTTTCTATTGTAACTGATGTTTCTTTGTTACATGTATTATTGAAAATAAAATGCCTTGATGTAGGTTTTGCTGTGACTTGAGTACTCTTGCATATTTTTTTCTGTTTCAATTCTATATCAGCGTCTTAAGGTCTGCAGTTTCAACAATGGGATGTAATAGAAAAATATTCCTTGATTGATTGCACTACTCAGATGTCCAATTTTCTCGTTTGATATAGACTGCCTTTTTATGTCTCTTTTCCTCGTTTACTGTTAATTGATGATTCAGACAATTCCATTTATTGAAGGGGACATCCTTTTGAAAATAGGCTCTAAAGTCAAAAGTAGCTTTTATTTAGAATCATGTTTTTCGAATTGCAAATTAAGAGTTATTCTAACTTTCTTCGGACGAATGGTGTTTTTTCTTTACTTAAAACTGGTTGTCTCCTTGAATAACTCGCAATATATTCTCACGATGCAGTGAGCTGATCTTTTGTATTGTCATTATTATTTTATAGGAACACTTCTTTTATCTCTGAAACAGAAATATGGCAACACTTAGTGATATAGCAGTTGCCGCGGCTATCAATATCCTCAGTGCATTTGCTTTCCTTTTGGCATTTGCCATTCTTCGGATTCAACCTGTAAATGATAGGGTCTACTTTCCAAAATGGTACTTGAAGGGTTTAAGGAACAGTCCTTTACAGACTGGTGCCCTTGTAAGCAAGTTTGTCAATTTGGACATTAAGTCATATCTGAGGTTTCTGAGTTGGATGCCAGCAGCATTGCAAATGCCGGAGCCAGAGTTAATTGACCATGCAGGATTGGATTCTGCTGTTTTCTTGAGGATTTACTTGATAGGGTATGATCTTTTCTGATTTATATCAAGTGTGGAGTTGTTTTGACAAAAATAAAAGTGTTTGTTATGATTTGAAAAATTCAACTCATGAAGTAGTAACAAAGGAGAATCGTGTATATGTTGGCTACTGTCATTTCCTTTCTAGGAATTAGTTTTTGCCTGAATTTACTTGATTATTCTGTTGGACTCACTCTGCCTTTTTGTTTCTTTTTGTTTAAATGCAGGCTTAAAATTTTTGTTCCGATTGCCTTCCTTGCTTTTGCAATAATGGTGCCAGTTAATTGCACCAATAAGAGCTTGGTGCATTCTAATTTAACTTACAGCAACATAGACATGCTCTCTATATCAAATATTCCAATTGGATCCCATAGGTAAGCAAAAGTGTTCCAAGGTTTGTTGTATGATTATCTTTTCTTGCACTATCATAGCTTTCTTTTCTTTTTCTGATGTTTCCTCTTTGTCAAACGAAATTTTAAACTTTCATATTAGTGCTAGATTACTTGCAAACCTGACATACTTGAGTACTTTTCATTCTGTTACCATATGACATTCTCTTTTAGCTTGCACAGGAATTAAGAATCATAAAATGTTCAACATACACTAATTATAGTCAAACGAGTTTCTTCTGTGCCTTTACAAAAAATCCCACTCACTAAAGCTTTCATAGGATTTTAAGAGGCAAGGATTTTGTTTTTGTATGGTTTATTTGTGTTTATTATAAACTTTGGTGCCATAGCAAGGCTACTAATGATTCTAAATGATCGGATGTCTAATAGTTGGGGGATTCATTTTCCAGATGGGAACACACAAACACCCCTTGGAAACTAGGTGTGGTTTGTTGGATGAGTTGAGATTTGAAGTTTACATTTTCAGAATCAAGATTCTCCAATACAACTATTTTTTTGAATAGCATTTATTGGTGGAAAAGAACCTCATTGCATACTTTTGGTTGCAGGTTTTGGACCCATTTGGTAATGGCTTATGCCTTTACCTTCTGGACATGCTATGTGTTGAAAAGGGAGTATGAGATAGTGGCAACAATGAGGTTGCATTTTCTCGCATCAGAACACCGCCGGCCAGATCAATTCACAGTAAGTTTGGATCTATGTATTGTAAAGATAAAGTGATGTCACAAATGCATGGTTACATCAATTGAAAATTTAGGGTATAGCTCCTTTTCATACGAAGAAATTTGTTTCCTGGAGTAGTTATTTGAAGCTGACATAAGAGATACAAATGATGAGGAAAGAGAGAGAATGTGTCAGATAATGGTCCATGGCTTTCTGCCTCTGCTGTGAGACATGTCTCTCCTTGATGATTAGCCTATAATATTGAGGATAGGGTCCAAATAGGTTGCCTAACAGTCAGGGTGAAAAGTTTCTTGGATATTATGCCTAGGAGGCTTAGGTGTCTTAATCCTGTTAATCATCATTTGGCGGGAGCTGTTTTCTTTCTCAGTACCCTTTGAAGGTTAACTTCTGTTAGGATCTCTAATTAAGCTGTATTAAATTTGGATTTAGTGCTTTAGTTGTTTAAAGTTTCCCCTATTTTGTGACTTGCTATCCTAGATTTAAATGAGAGAACAATCCAAACACTACTCTATTTTTCTCTTATTTTGGGTAATAAAAAGTTATGAGGGTTATCAAGCTTGTTTCTTGATGTTTTGAATTCTCTTAAGAAATGATGCCTTTATGGGTATTGGTGTCGCTCCCTTGTTTCTCCCAAGTGCATTACTGAGGGACTGTGCTTTTATATTCTTTTTTGTATTCTTGTTGATGTGTAGCTTACAATTTTTGAATGCTAACCAGTCATTACTAATATTTGGAATAGTTTCAAATTGATGTCCTTTAACCAATAATGCAACCTTTCTTTTTTCTGTTTAATCATGATCAGTGGAATTTCCATATTTTGTTATAGGTGCTGGTCAGAAATGTCCCACCAGATCCTGATGAATCAGTTACTCAGCTTGTGGAACATTTTTTTCTTGTCAACCATCCAGATCATTATCTCACTCATCAGGTTTTGTAGCTTTACATTTTCATATGCAACTAATCTTTGCCTAGATGAAAATATATTCCAATATACATTCTTTTTATTATTCATATGTGCTTAAGATTTATTTTTATGAGCGATCTCAAGGTGGTATGTGGATTGCATGTCCTTGTTTTCTGTACTTGCGTACCAGTTGACCTTGTCCTCCGTAATTTTTCTTTAAATGTTGAAATATGTGTGCAGGTTGTTTATAATGCTAACAAACTTTCTGAATTAGCCAATAAGAAGAAGAAAATGCAGAATTGGCTTGATTTCTATCAACTTAAATATTCAAGAAATCCATGTAGAAGGCCCACAATGAAGGTACTGCATAGCATTTGATGAACTTTTACAAGATGTTGCCCTTTTTTTTCTTTGGGTTATGATGCCGCTCAGAATTAGTTCTCTTGGGTGCTTATCTGGAATGGAAAATAAATAGATTACTGAAATCCTTCGAGGATTATCTTTTCTCATTGTGCAGACTGGTTTTCTTGGCCTCTGGGGGGGCACCATGGATGCAATTGATTTTTATACATCCAAGATTGAGCAACTAACCAAAGAAGTAAGTGGATTTGCTTAATCTAATGACTTTGTTTATTAAAGTCTATGTTTTAACACATCCTTCTTGCCGCTTTCTGAAAACTCGTAGAAGATCTATGTGGTTCCAACAAATTGCATATCTGTCTACAAATATTTGTCATTTGCTATAAGTTGAAGGATTTTTCTTTCTCAACTTAAATTCTGGAAGTTGTTATTTTGATGTACTCATTGCACTGACAATTTTACGTAAATTATTAATCATCAAAGATCTCCATTTGAAACTGACACAATGCAATACATGTGCAATGTGAGAGTATTGATTTCAGTAAACAAATTTATCTAGAGGGATTTTCTGTTTAACTAATATGATCTCAAATGAAATATTGCCAGATAAGCATGGAGAGAGATGAAGTAATGAGCAGCAGTAAATCAGTGATGCCAGCAGCATTTGTTTCCTTCAAATCTCGGTGGGGGGCAGCTGTTTGTGCACAAACTCAACAAACCAGAAATCCAACTCTGTGGTTGACTGAGTGGGCTCCAGAGCCACGTGACATCTACTGGGATAACCTGGCAATTCCATTTGTTTCACTCTCAATTAGGAGACTTATAATTGCTGTCGCATATTTCTTCCTTACCTTCTTTTTTATGATTCCCATTGCATTTGTACAGTCCCTTGCGAACATTGAGGGCATTGAGAAAACTGTACCCTTCCTTAAACCCATAATTGAAGTGTAAGTTTCTTCTTCTCTGCTGAAATGCTACATGCGTATTTGTTATTTCATTTCTTTGCTCTGTTGCTTTGGGCAGATCAAATTTATTTTCTTTTCTTTGATATGTGATTTGATTTTCTTCTTACTTTGGTTTTAATGTAATTTTTTATCCTGATCTTGGTTGATTTTCTAATACTTCATTACCTACACCATGCAGGAAGGTCATAAAGTCATTCATTCAGGGTTTTCTTCCGGGAATTGCATTGAAGATTTTTCTTATTTTTCTACCTGATATATTGATGCTCATGTCTAAATTTGAAGGATTTATTAGCCGATCAGCTCTAGAGAGGAGATCTGCAACTAGATACTATATATTCCAATTTGTTAATGTATTTCTTGGGAGCATAATTACTGGAACGGCGTTTCAGCAACTGGATAATTTTGTGCACCAGTCAGCGAATGAGTAAGTTCTTTTCTGTTTTTGCACATGTACTATGCTTTACCCCATGTTATATGTTTGTATTTTCTTTACAGTACAGATGTAGTTTATTATGATAATCATAGCTAGTTGATTAGTTCTACTACCACTGAATGTATTCATATCTTTTGATTTTTTTGTCTTTGTTTCTTTTTTTTTAAATATGTTTCCAGACATCAACATTGAAAATGTTGTTAGTGGTCTTATGATCATTTAGTAAATTTGTTCTTTACTGTTATGGGTATTTTTCTATCTCATAACACTGATGACTGATTTAAATTTATTGTTAAAATCCTCCTCAATTTCAACAGTGTAGACTGAAGTTTGCAGGATATCATTTATAGCATACTGACATCATCCTCTGTTATTTTTTTTAATATTTATGGTCATGATGTACACCATGCATAGTCGATACCAACTTATGTTTGTCTGGATAATCTTATATCATAACCAAATATGATCTAGGACTATTTTTAACAAAATGCATAAGTTGATGCAATACTTATTTAATCTGTCATCTTTTTTGTGTCCGGTGATGAGTGTGTTAATACTTGCTAGTTACTCTGCAGTATACCGAAGATAATTGGTGTATCCATCCCAATGAAAGCAACTTTCTTCATAACTTACATCATGGTTGACGGTTGGGCTGGAGTTGCTGGGGAGATTCTGAGGTTGAAACCCTTGATTATCTATCACTTGAAAAATTTCTTCTTGGTAAAGACTGAAAAGGATAGGGAAGAGGCAATGGATCCTGTAACCATTGGTTTTAACACAGGCGAACCACAAATACAACTTTATTTCTTACTTGGCCTTGTTTACGCAGTTGTGACCCCATTCCTCCTGCCTTTCATAATAATATTCTTTGCACTGGCGTTTGTTGTATATCGTCATCAGGTAAAATTTGACAATTACCAAAAACAAAGCTTTTCCTTTCTTCAGCCCAGGAAAGAATACAAGGACATGGGATTTTTCAGAAATTCTTGCTCTAAGTATCACTTGTATTGAATGTGTAGGTTATAAACGTTTACAATGAGGAGTACGAGAGTGCTGCTGCATTCTGGCCAGATGTCCATGGGCGGATCATAACTGCATTAATCGTCTCACAGCTGCTCCTAATGGGATTGTTAAGCACAAAAGAAGCTGCACAGTCAACTCCATTGCTCGTCACACTCCCTGTATTGACCATATGGTTCCACAGGTTCTGCAAAGGGCGTTACGAACCTGCTTTTGTTAGAAATCCATTACAGGTTGGTTTGATGTCGCAACTGCCGTGCATTTTGTTCTTATAAGAGTGGAATTCCATATTATACAAGTAAAACTTTTCCCATCTTCTTTCTATGTATTTTTTCATCTACTCTTCGCTGAGTTTCCAGGAAGCAATGATGAAAGATACGTTGGAACGAGCAAGGGAACCGAACCTGAACTTGAAAAGCTTCCTACAAAATGCTTACATCCACCCGGTTTTCAAGGATGTGGAGGAAAGTGAGAACGATCCAGCAATTGAAGAATCCGATCAGGAACCTGTGCTCATCCCAACAAAGCGTCAATCGCGAAGGAATACTCCATTGCCTAGCAAACAAGGTTCATCATCCCCTTGAGTCGTTCAGGAACATTCCCAACTTCACCAAGTATTAACTTCTCGTTCATTTGTACATTTGACTTCCGAGGAGGCTGAGGGGTCAAATTTGGATACATTGTTAATGACATAAGAGTAACACTAAGGAGACACAGAAAAGAGAACGAAAATGTATTGTAAAAGAGAGAGGAATCTGATATCCATTGCCAAGATTTCAGCCTGCTTGATCATAGTTTTAAATAATTATGTCTGTATTTTCCTGAAACATTTTCTCGGATATAACCACCGAAAGCTTGTTGCTTTTGAAAGCAACTGGAAGAGTAATCTCCAGGAAATTCAATGCTCAACGGTGCAGGTGCAGGCACCGCCAAAATCTCCTGTGTTCATCCATCATCCTGTATATTTGCCCGATTATTCTTTCTTCGGACAAAGGTGACATCCTGGTCGGTCTATTTATCTTATGATTATGTAAATATATATTTTTATAATAATGTAAGTGAAGAAAATTAATATTGTTTAATTATTATAAAAATAATAATTATATTATGGTGGCGGTCGTATTGATGATGATCTGTTTATAAGTGGGACATCCGAGGCTGAGACAGGCAGAAGCCAAATTTCTAATCGCACCCAAGCCCATAATTGGTCCCACATTCTGGACGCTGGTTGGGGGGCCCAATTTCAGCATCAACTCCTTCCTTCCAACCTCTTTCTCTTCTCTGAAGTTTGTTAGATCAGCGTCGTCGTTACTAGCTAGAGACACAGATAGAGGAAAGGGAGGAGGGGGTGTAGGAACTGTAAGATTTTGAACTGCAGACCCCGTCTCATCCTAAAGTTTCTCTAACGAAAAAAATAAAAGTAATAGTAATTAGGGAATAAAATAAATGGATGAGGTGATCACGGTAGGAGATGCCGCGGCTTTGAGAAGCGGTAAAGAGACGGCGTTTTCAATGTCTCCGCCGTCGTTGTCGTCACTGGCCCTCCCGAACAACCTCCCTCTGATCTCGGCGTTTCTCGCCTTCGCTCTTGCTCAATTCCTCAAGATCATCACCACCAGGTCCGTCCTTTTGATTATCTTTCGTTCTCTCGGATATTTCAACAAATTTTCCTTCTTCTTCTTCTTTTTTGTTTTAATTCTTCGATAGGTTAAAAGGTATAATTTTGATGCTTTACAATATTCTGCTTAAAATGGATTTTTTAAAAATTTTTCTTGTTGCATTGTGCAATTTTTCTGTTGGATGTTGTATGCATTTTGATTTGCGTTTTCCATACAGTTTTATTGGGATGTTTCATACGATACATTTGGAAAATAAAAAGGGTGCTGCCAAAATTAAAAAGGAAAGTGTATTAAAAGAAAGAGATTATTCTCTTCAAGGGGTTGGAGCCCCAAAATGATCCCTCTGATGGTTAAAATTTCTAAAATTTGGACAGGGATATGCCAATTGACAGAAGGTGAAACCATATTCAGTTGGAGATTGTTGTTGTAGTTACTTATAGTGCTTTTAGTCAGTGTATTATTGTATTATATTGCGATAACAGGAGGAAACAGGATGCAAGTACCTCATATTGAATATTGTAATGGCAATTTGAAGGTTTTCAATATGCTTAGAATAGCATAAAATGATCCGTTTGATGTTAGTCCTTGTCAAGTGTAACTTATTATTCATTCCAACAATGCGAAATTGGTAATCAAGTGTTTTCATTCTTTCATAATTAAACCATTATCCCATTTTAGGGATGATCCTACAGTAAGGGGCAGTGTACAAGTTTGTTATATATAGATGGTCTTATCTGCATTTATTTGTTAAAAAAATATCTCAGTTATTGTGTATGTTTATCCTAGATGCTCAGGTATAAAGAAAAGAGATGGGATTCTAAAAGAATGCTTGACTCTGGTGGAATGCCGTCGTCACATTCTGCAACTGTGACGGCTCTAGCAGTGGCGATTGGTCTACAAGAAGGGGCAGGAAGTCCATCTTTTGCCATTGCGGTGGTCTTGGCATGCATTGTATGTGCTTCTTTAACCTTAAGTTTTTATCCTGTATTGACATGGTTACATCTTCTTTTCCATTTCTCTTAGGGGTCTATTTCTGCAATTATTGCATGATCTGTGAGATTTTCTTGTTTTCAATACATTGCATTCTGAATATGTTCAGGGTTTGCTGTGTCATCTTGATGTTTCTTTTGATTATATTCAGAATTCAAATTCCCTGAAGCATTTATAGATCCACTATTATTGGCCTTTGTTAAATTTATGTAATTTCCAAGTTTTTGAAAGACTTATCTGTAGGTTAAACTGAAGCCAAGATGTTGTCTCATTCATTATTTCTCCTGGATGACAATTTAATTGTTGCTCATCCACATCCCTTTGCTTATTTTTCTGATAATTTATGATCCATTTTATTTTTAGAAACCTGACAATTGGTAAGAACTAGGAAGAAAGTGCAAATGATGTGTTCAAATACTATTTTCTTCACTTTGAACTGATTGGAGAAGTAAAATCCATGTGGATTTCTCTAGACACTGATGCACTCTTCATTATGACTGACTAATTCTTTATCAATAAAAGAAATTGAGAAACAGAAAAGTAACTATTTTCGCAAGTTGAATTTACATTGTGTTAGTTTTTCAAATACATTTTGGTGGGCAAGAGAAATTAGGCATACCTTTCGTATAATTTCAGCTTTTAGGTTGCTGCATCTATCTGTCATCTCTTGAAATGTTGAATTCTGTAAAGTCCATGCTGTACAGATTTTTTTGGTAGTCATAAGTCTTTGAACTAGAGATACCTTCGTTCATAATCTAAGGATTTGGTGGCATTGCACTGAATATCGGTGCTAGCTGCAATAACTATTAGAGGTTCCATGTTATGATGCAGAATTGATGTATGATACAGTAATGTTTTAAAGTTGCATATAACCAGGCCTTGCTCAGGCTGTATCTACATATATCGAATCACTAATTTGTTCTGTCATTTCTTTTTAATGGTTTATTATTAATGTTCTTGAGCATCTGCAAAACTTGATTACCTCTTTGATAATTGCAATCTCCTTTATTTAAGTTAGTTGGGGGTTGTTTATAATTCTTATATACTTTTAGGTGATGTATGATGCCTCTGGGGTCAGACTACACGCTGGTCGGCAGGCTGAAGTAAGTCCTTCTTATGCATTTTTTAGTAAACCTAAGTTGCCTTTGTTTATTGCTGAAGTGGTTATGTTTTAAAGAACTGACATAACAGCAGAATTCTTCTTTCATATATTGCCATTCGTTTTTATTTTTTTTTAATGATCATTTGTAGTTGCTGAATCAAATAGTATGCGAGTTTCCTCCAGATCATCCATTATCTAATATTAGACCTCTACGTGAGTTACTTGGGCATACTCCATTACAGGTATGTTGCATCTGCTCATTCTATTTTAAATGAGTAATGCTTTAAACTTCCAAGATGAGACCTACACAAATGGGCATATAATCTCCAGTTCTGTGATTAAAGAAACAAACAATTGTGTTGCTATTGACCATTGAAGATGACTGTACTATGGATAAACATCTACTGTAACTGAATGTATACTCAAATATTCTAGCTAGTAAAGATTGCATTACAGGTCAAAGGGATGTATTTTTTTTTGCATATACTAGTGAATTTTATGTACTTTGCCTTTGATGTTCATAAAGCTGAAATTGATAGATCAAGAATTTTACCTCACATGGAAAATGTCAAGAGAGCTTAAGTATCTTTTATTCTGCAGGCAACTAATCCGAAACATTGGCTTGCTTTATTGCTTTCTATGAAACAGTTTTCATTGAAACATGGAAATTTAATGGAACAAATTGAAGTAAACCTCCTTATATTTATTGGCTCACATGCATTTGTGTGCATAAGTTTATTTAGTGGATGTCTTGTGCAGAAGCATTTCAACGTCTTGATGCTAAGACATTAATGTTGAATTTGTTTGGTATTGTCCAGGTTGTAGCTGGTGCTATTTTGGGTTCCGTTGTAGCATATATGATGAGAAACTCAAACTAGATAATGTCAAAAACTCATCACTGATTATTTATTCTGTCTCCAATGGGCCAATAACCTGGTTTACAGAATATATTGTGCAGCAGCTCCACAAGGAGATACAAATAACTAAAGCAGATGTTGTAAAATGTGTTCTAGTTGTTGATAATCCGTATAGTATTTCAGGTTTTTATTTGGAGACTGGAGGACTATGTTGCTTGTTGACCTGGGACTTCATCTTGTGCCTCTTTAACCTCGTTTAACTTAAATGAACAATTTCTTCCTTCCTTTATGAAACTCTGGAATGTGCCTTTGGATTGAAAGTTTCTCAGATCCTATGTTAAAGTATTTCTTGGCAATGATTCATCCCTGTGATGATCCAAGGAAGCTAATACCGTGTAAAGGGATACCATAAGCTATAATGTAATGGAATGCTTTAATATAATATTATATATTAGGGTAACAAAATGAGATGTTGTGATCTAGGTGCTTAGATATTTGAGTTTTTATTAACCGAGGTTATGGTTTTCTTTATTTATACAAAATACATTTTGGAATTTGGCTAAATTGATCAGGTAATCCAGTCATTTGCCTAGAGAATACATGTTACTATTAGGGGCTTGTTTACTATAAATGGACAAATCAGATCCTTATTTAAAATATTTAAGAATTCAGGGGCTTAGGTTATAAAATGTCTATAGAATTTACAGTATCTAAGATTTCAGGGGCTTGGATGAGAAAATCTCTTCGGAGGGCGATAAATGGCTACGCCTCATGAGTACTCACCTGCATCACAGCACACCTTAATTTTTCTCCTCATCCTAAATTTCAAAACACACGGTGGAGGGAAAATTCGCGCACGCACTGCCAGCATCAACTGTTCCCAATCCCATAGGGAAAAAAGACAAAAGCTAATCTGTGATCCTCAATTTGGCTTGAATAAAGAAGGATGGCTGAAGCCCGAAGTCCTATCCAAGGGCAAGGAGTTGCCACAGCCTCTCGCATCCAATCTCCAACCAGCTCATTCTTTTTGGGTTCCAATGATGATAGGCTGGAGCAGGCTCAGGCACGATAGGCCCGAGCAGCAGCCATCCGCCGGAAGCCCATGGCTGCCAATAATCCTCCGCCACAATGACTCTGATCCCTGTCTCGGCAAGGACCAGATTCTCGAGTTGTTCCACAAATGCATCAAGCTCGCTAGCGAAAATGTCCGTACGAGCCGTTAGATTAAATTTTCATAATTTATTTTATTTTTCAATAGAAATTTTAATTAGTAGAATAAAAGTGTTCAGTATAGTATTAATGGCCATTTATTTTACTGAAAGTGATGGATATTTTTAGTTATTTTTAGGAATTTGTGGATTAACTTTTGAGGAGCCAATTATGATTGATGGAAATAGTGGTTTTGCATTTTCGGTGTTTTAGCTGTATTCATTTCTTAACTTGTTTTTTTTTATTCTTTTGTGTTTTCATTGATGGGATGTGTAGAAAATCAATCAAAAAAATTAATGGGAGGTGAATTTGATTGACCATCTGTATGAGATTATTAAGGTTGAAGAAGAGAATGATGTCGAGGCCAATTTCCAAAAGGCATGTTATCCCTTCTTATGTTTATTTTTTAATTTTTTTGAGAATAAATGCATTAACTGATTTATGGTGAAAAAAATTAATGATTTCTGTTTTTGCTAGGAAAACTTCTGGCATTGAGGAGTTGATGGATCCCTAACCCTGCAAAAACATTCTGACCCCAAATTTGAATCACTATGAAATTTATATGAAAAAATATGTCACCATGAATTATGGTCAATGTCCACAAAAATGGATAAGTACTGAAGTTCTCAAACATGTTTTGAAGCAGAAATATGTCACTTATCATGCTTTTAGCTTAGTAGTCACCATCAATTTGTATTAGCTTTTGCCTGTAGATATTGTAGTTATGTACTTATCTGTATATTTGCATACTTGAAGCATCAAGTCTTGTTTCTACGGGCAAGTTGCACTCTGGAAGCTGGAGTTAAGATTTACTCATTAAGGGTGGATTCAGTGCATTCAGAGGCATACAAGGTCCTAGGTGGAATTAATAGAGCTGGTCAAGAAAATGAACAAGGTTCGGTTTCTTATTCTGGAGTTCTTTGTTGCATAGTGCTTTGTTTCTAGTTTTGCTTTTGCTTGAACGTTGAATCAGGATTTTATTATCCTGAGTATTGTTTTGATTCTCATTTGTTGCATTGCATAAGAAGCTAAAAGAAAGATTTTATTCATGTCTATTATTTCCACCCCCTCCTCCAGTACCTCTTGGTTTTCTTTATCTGAACTAGTGAAATTAATAATGCCATGGCTTACGGGGATACACATTTTTTATGCTGCCTCTCAAGTTGTTGATTTGCAGCATTATTCTGTACGAATGTTTTGTTCCCTTTCATGTTTAGATTCCTGATGCTGTAAAGGAGAGTGCCAATGTTCACAACGGACCTGAGGAAGGCCATTCAAAGAAAGATATGGAAAAAAAGGTTGATACAATTTATTTGTAAAATTGTGTAATGTATGTTTCTCAATCTAACAGATGGGTATAATGTAGCTGTCACCTTTATCAATATTGGAATCATCTCTTGAGGCTCTTAATGTGAAGAAATTTGATGGCGAACACATATCTAGTGATATCCAGAAGGTGGTGTGAGATTTAAGTTTAAAAAAATAATGTATTTGTTTTGCCTTTTAGCTGCATTTGCAATCAATCCTCTCTATCATCAGACATCTGCAGTGGACTTGTTGTAGAAAGTGGATCTCCAGTAACAACAATTTAAGTGATGTGGAGGACTTGAACACACTTGTCTCTCTGCCTCGTCAGGTTAGTTTCTCATGTCTCCAATTTAGTCCTTAAATTTTTGAACTAGATATTTTTGGCCTTTTGAATTGGAACCTTAGTAATTCATGGCCATGTATATGATAGGAACATGTGCAAAATAACACTTGTTCAGATAAAAAAAATGTAAGTTGACTGTGACAAAACTTCTAAACAAGTTTTATGTCTGAAGATTGAAAGAAACCATCTGGGTCCATATACAAAATTCTCCTCAAATGGCTGTTCGGGTATGCAAATAGCCGTTGTTCTTTGCAAGTGAATTTTGTGATACAGAAGGTTATTTATTTATTTCCACATAAACAAAACATTAGATAATTGAATACTAGGATATCCAGTATATTGACAAAAGGTTGCGGTATTGGTAACATATACAAGATTCTCTTCAAATTTCATGCAACTTAATCTGCCTTGAGAAGAAAATAATCCGTGAGTGCATAAAATGGTGAAATATAATTCATTTAACAAAACAGAGATG
The DNA here is from genome assembly GCA_019650275.1 of Xylocarpus granatum. Lineage (NCBI taxonomy): Eukaryota > Viridiplantae > Streptophyta > Magnoliopsida > Sapindales > Meliaceae > Xylocarpus > Xylocarpus granatum. The sequence continues at coordinate 114,523 of BNST01001902.1, read as the reverse complement.
AAGCTTGCAAGTTGCAAGACAAAGCTCTCATCCATGTTTCTGAAACTGCGCTGGACCAGGTCATTGGATCATGCCAATGATGAACCTTGGTTTGCTCTGATTCAATCAAATAATCCTAAAAATGGGGTATTTTTCATGTGGAATGTAATTCAAGTCTTTACTTTATCCCTTATTCTCAAATGGATGATTCTAATTTTAGCAACGTTATTCTGTTTCTGATCTGTGTGAAGAAGAAATGGTATGGTTCAAGCAACTCTTATCAAGTTTTCCAAGCGACTGCAGAGCTGCTACAACTGTCATAGACATATCTCCTCATCGGTGTTTCATATGCTTATTACATTTAGCTAACGAGCATGGTTTAAGCATCCAGGGTTGTCTGAAATTGGATGATCTCACTATACACCTTCCTCGAAATGACAATGCACATAATACAACTGATGTAGTGTAAAGCATCATCACTATCATCATCTCTCTGATGCATTTTCTCTACTCTGAAAAGTAATTTCTCAAGGTTAGCTCACTGCTCCATGCACCCCAATTCTTTTTAATCTCCTTTCTCAATTGTTCATACACAAGTTTGGTACCACCACAAAGATGTAAACTCTCTGAAATTTATCTGTCGATCTGCCTAGTATGCTCATATTGATGATTTATGTTGATATATAATCTACATTTTGTGCCCCCATGTGATGCACCTTTTTATCTTCTGACATAGAAAACAGTTCTAAAACCAATGAAGTGTTTGCCTATGTTTGTTTGTTTGTTGTGTTAGAAGGACTTCCCTGTCGACACTCCTGGCCTGGGAATGGTTGGTCCCCAACACACTTTTGAATGGTGGACCAGAATTTTTTTGTCATAAGCGCTAGTGCTAGTACTTGGACACTTAGTGTTCATTATTGTCCTAAGTGACATATTTAATCCACCATAGAAATTGAGAAATAATTGCTTTTCACGTGCATTCTAATTTGATCAAAACATGGTATGAAAGTGAAGCCCTTCATAGTTGTATGAATTGGAAGAACTGAGAGGACGTGCCATGTCACCCATGCCATGTATATCATAATTACACGTGACATGTTTTTGGAGTCATTTTAATTGCCCTACACAAATGTCACATAACTTTTACTGACCTCTTAGCAAGATTTTATTCATTAATTATAATGGGGCCACTTTTTATTATATAGCCCTCAAACACATACTTCAGTACATGCTCTCCATGGCTATGATAAAATCAATGAGCATCTCACCAGGCATGCCATCATCTTCCTCTAGTTCTCAGTCACTCTCCTCCCCTTCATCTCCGCCCGCCAAGTCTCTCCCAGTCTGTACTATCTTCGGATCCTATGGCTGGCCCCTGCTGGGAGTCATCTCTGACTGCCTCAACTACTGGTTCCAGGGCCCGGAAACTTTCTTTAGGAAACGTATTGAGAAGCACAATAGTACTGTGTTCCAAACAAACATGCCCCGTCAGGGTCCTTCTTTTTGAGAGTCAACCGGAATGTTATAGCTGTTCTTGATTGCAAACTTTTTGCTCATCTGTTTGGTATGGAGATTGTAGAGAAGAATGCCCTTGTTGGTGATTTCATGCCCAGCATTCAGTTTACAGAAGAAACCATAGTTTGTGCTTATCTCGTCACTGCTGAACCTAAACATGCCCATGTACATACATGTCATTAATTATCCTTCGTCCGTTAGTTAATCAATTCAGGCCGCTTTCCTTTTAAGTTTTAACTAATTAATTCTGTTCATTTCTGGCTTGCTTGCTGGTGTTTACCAGGTAATATTATCATTAGTTCATCACTATTCTTTGTCATTAACTTGTCCTGAAGATAAGGTTGATGAAATGAAATCCCATTTCCCCTTCTTCTTCTTCTTCTTAAGTTCTTCCAAATAAGTTAAAATGAAACGGTCAAATTTTGCAGACCCAGTTAGTTTTTGACATCTGATAAGCATAATGTATTTTTGCTTTCAACTTCTTGCATGGCATGACATCTAAGTCTCATTCTATCCCCTTGGACTCTGCAAAAAATTATGGAAACTTTCTGTCACTGCTAAGATATTTTTGGAACCCGTCTAGGTGGTCCTGTCCGAAAATCGCCGTTATGTACTTGGCCCATAATCTGGTTTTTCCAATTTTTAGAATTATTGAAATTAGGAAACGAAACAAGAGCGGTTAACTACGACTTTTCCTTTCGAGTTTCTGCAGAGCAAGAATTTCTCCCTTGACATTCTGAAACGCAGCTCGAATGTCTGGGTCACGGAACTCTTAGCAAACCTTGATATTTTGTTTGATGGCATTGAGACGAAGCTCTCTTGGAGCAACAGCATCAGTTATTTTTTTCCCTTCTACAGAAATGCCTGTTCGACTTCCTGACCAAATACATAATCGGAGCCGATCCCGAAAAGGACTCCAAGATCGCGAAGTCCGGCCATATCATGATCGGCAAATGACTGGTCCTGCAGCTCCACCCGATCGTCAGTACAAGGGTTTTTGCAGCCCCTTGAAGAGATCTTTCTTCACTCTTTTGCTTATCCTGCTTTCCTAATTCGCGGGACTACGAGAAGTTTTATAACTTCGTTGAAAAGGAAGGTAAAGAGATGGCGCAGCGGGGTCAGACGGCCTGAGTAAAGAAGAGACAATCCTGTTTGTTCCAGGATTTCATGCGCTTGGCGGGTTTACTTTGATTTTACCAAGATTGATCAATATCATTGCTAGTGATAAAGCTGGGTTACGACAGAAACTAAGAAACGCAGTGCAAGAAAAATGTGGGTCATCGAAACTCAGTTTTCAGTCAGTGAAGAGTTTAGAACTCGTTCAGTCTATGGTTTATGAAACCCTAAGACTCAACCCACCAATTCCTCTTCAGTATGCAAGAGCAAGGAAGGATTTTCGACTGAGTTCACACGACTCAGCGTTTGACATCAAGAAAGGCGAGCTGCTTTTTGTTATAAGAGATCCGAGAGTGTTTGACGATCCGGAAACTTATAAGGAGGACAGATTCATAGGTGATGAAGGGAGGGAGTTACAGAGGTACTTCTATTGTATTGGTCCAACGGTCCCCAGACTAGGTCACCTAGTGAGTTTAATAAACAGTGTCCAGGTAAGGATTACGTGACCCTCACCGCTAGTTTGATAGTTGCATCCATCTTTCAGAGGTACGAATCAATCACCGGGACCTCATCTTCGATCACGGGCCGTTGAAAAAGCAAAATGATGGGGCGGTGATGTTAACGAATCATAATGAATTAACGTGTGAGGATTATTGTGATGTTGGTGATTGATATGTATTTGTGAGAAGAACAGATCGTCCACTTCTGAACGCACAGCTATTACTTGAGACTGCATATCTAAATTCAAAAACTACTGCTGCATACTTGCTTGTAAATAGCTGTCAATTGATTTCAAATTAATCACAGTTTATAGTCTTGTTTGAGAGTTACAAGCGTAACCTAACACTAAAATGGAAGGAAAACAAGGTAATCTGGGCGTTTGCCAAACGGAATGGTAGCTTCAAAAGGCTTCAAGAACGACACAATAAATAAATCAGATTGCTGAAGATGCTCTCATTAAATTCATGAAATCATGCCCTTTGGGGTGAAGACCTTATGAAATTTTTACACAACATTATGGTTGTTTGTTTCTACGCAGACTGGGCCATTCCCTGAGACTGCATGCGTGTCCGTGTTACCCCTTCTTTCCATCCTTTCTGGCGAGCCCTCATCTCCCACATAGTCGTCAGTTTCTTCTGTGCCGCTAATGTTGCTTCAGCTTTCTCCCTTGCTTCTTCACAAGTTTCCATACCGGAATTGCACTTGTCTGCTTCCTTCTGATACTGAGATGTAAGCTTCTTAGCCTCAAGCAAAGCCAAGTCAGCATGTTGCTGACTTTCCAAAGCTTCAGCTTCCCGTAGCTTCAATTCCTCTGTCAATAACTCGGCAAAATTCTTCTCGGTGTCTTCACTCACTTCTGGATCATGCTTTGCACAATCTAAACGGCAGATATCAATTGAAACAAAAGAAATAATAGGTTTAAGGAGCTGAGATAAACACAGGGTATCAATGAAACCAGAGGCTTGCAATGTGGCAACACCCTCCAATACATCATTCTTTCCAAAAGCTTGATCCACAGGAAAAAAAAATTATATATCAAAAAGTATTTGCCTGATGACCCCAAAAACCAAACTTAAGCCAAGCAATTTCAAAGTTATAAAACAGATCATGAGTAAATTTCATATCCACATAAAATAGACCAGACATGATCATCATTAGGTTCCCTTATTATGACTTTTTCCTTGGAGATTACCATCATCTGATCATGGATGCAAGCAGAATGAAACAACATTGTTATGATCTTTTTTAGTTTCCAATATAGCCACAATTTTTTCATGCAACAACTTGCAATCAGAAGGTTACTGAAAGATTTTAGATAATAAGTGAGATATTATAAATGGTCATAAATCATTCAAGTCCTGAGTCTTGCAATGCCATTTTACCATAAAAGCTTGCTCAGGCTTTGTTTGGGATTGTAATGGTAAATTAAGCAAAGCTAAAAAGGTGTTTGTTAACACCAATTCTAGTGGACCCACCTATTTTTCCACTAAAATTTAATATCCATTGCTTTCATCCCATATTAGTTGTGGTTTAAAAGCCATCACATATCAATACCAAATGAAGCCCAAGATTGTCACCAAAATGTGAGCATTTACATCAATCTATTAGCCTTCTTAAAAGGCTTCTTTTGTCCTTCTCAGGATAGCTTAAGAAAGAAAGGGAGCAGGACAGGTTTATTGATTTAAGAGGTAAGACTTGTTCCATTTAGCAGCCTCTTATGAGATCATCAATGGCATATAAAAGTAAAGGAGATTTAGTTATACATCCACAAACAAATCATGGCATACGAAGCCACTTTTTTATGCAACAAGTAGGATGCTATGAGTATATAATGGCAATGTTTTGAGTGCATTAGTACTGCACACATCTAACATTTTCTTCATAGCAGATACTACATATTCAAATAGCTCTTCCTGCATTTGGAAGTAATATCTAAGGCAAATTAGAAAGAAAAACAAGTGACCAGCACAAGGTTCATTTAAGAAGAATGCTATGAATAATTCCACGGCTGTATTACTGTGAGGAGAAAGTAATGCTTCTTGTGTCATGCATGTGTGTGCAACAAAAAACAGAGACAATAGACTGAAATAAATAACGTCTTTCTTTATTAGTTTAAGGCTCGATAATGAAACTAACCTGTAAAGGATGCATTACCCAGTCCTGCAAAAACATACACAAAGAAACATAAATGAGTACAAATTTGATTTTTGCACAAATAACAAAAAGAATCAGAATGTTAAAAGGGCTATATATGCCTCAGTTGGACATAACACACAAAAAGCCATACTGCACACACATAATTGCAGTCTGTACATCTATGCACACACATATTTGCAGTCTGCGGAGCAACATCCATGTACGAAAGCAAGCAAGCACACTACATACATGTGCATAATCCACACACTTGAAAAATAGGTATAACTTTCTGTTACCACTTCCATGGATAAGAACCAATAAAAGCATGTTTCATCAAGGGTAATTACCAAATGCTTTATATATAATTGTACTCGAGAAAAATGGCTGCATGCACCAATCCTAAGAAGTACAATGAGGTTTTGTTATTACAGTTGTGAGGCTTTGATAAGAATTTGCAAAGGCATGACTTGTTCAAGCTAAATATTTTAAGAAAGAATAATAATTGACTTCCAACCATAAAAAATATAGCACCGAATTTCGCAAAAGTAAAGTTATCAAAATAATCATTTAGCCGCAACCATTAATTCTTAACTTAATCCTGATGCAGAAAACTTAATTAAACAATAATTCCAGCATTCTTAGTTATTGACTCTCAAATCACAATACAATAAAACAAAATGTTATAGCGGATCTAAAAGGAATAATCACATCAAGTAATTTGACTAATCAGATCAACTAATTTTACTGGATCAAAAGCAGATCGAAAAATGAAAGACTGTGAAAAACTGAAAATACCATCTGGGATCGAGAGGAGAGGCTGAGACGAGCAGTCACAAACACAAGGAGTGCAAGTATCGGAGGAGTGGCTGACGGCGGCTAAACCCTCCACGAAGTGCCAATACAACGGCGGACCCACTATGTATCCGAACAGGCAAAGCCCCAATAAACTCAAACCCACCTTCAGAATTGCCGCGTGATTTATCGCCATTTCTCTTTTAGTTGTTTCAACTGGAAATGGAACCCGGAGAGATGACGAGAACTGGTTGACTTTGTTTGAGTGTGCCTTTCCAATAATTATTTAACGGTATCTGACAGTTGTAACGCGGCCGAATGCGTGGCCAATCATCATTCTGTTAACTACACCGTCAAGTGAATGCACAGGAAGAATTAAAGCCCATTAAGGAGTACGGCCCATTTAAAATTCGTATGCCCAAGTTTAAAACGCAGCGTTTATCAACTAAAATGAAATGAAAACAGAGAGCAGCAAGAACACTGAAACATAACCACTTTTAACTCCCAATTTGACATCCCGATCTTTACAGAACCTGAAAATGTCAATCGAAATCCCTTGCGATCTAATCAAGCAAGTCCAAACTGCAGTACTCAAAGAAGCAAACTTTTCTCCGTACGACCTAGATGACGTATCTTGTTCAGACCTACCGTCGCTTGAATCTTCCATTTCCGAGCTCGACCCTTCTCCGCCGTATCTCCGATGCAAGCATTGCAAGGGGCGATTCCTTAGAGGAGTACGGTCATTGATTTGTGTGCTTTGCGGCAAGCAACAGGCCTCACAAGATGCCCCACCTGAGCCCATTAATTTCAATACCACGTTTGGTTGCCGCTGGCTGCTTGAATCCCTCGGCTTAGATGGATCTGTGAGTTGGTTTATTTATTTATTTGTTTTTTGTTAGGTTATCTGAAACTTACTGACTAAATTTTTTAACTTTCGAAGAAAACGAACTGGGATGGGATTGGTTTGGTTTTATTTTGATCGAATTGCTAAAAACTATTGTGAAGTGCTTTTTGCTTATCCAAAACGCGCTTTTCAATAGCTCCTGTGGAAGTTGCTCATACTCAATAGCAGGTTTTGCAAAAATATCACACCCGCACTTTGACATGAAATTTAAGAAATGTTAATTTGATGATGCCTTAATGGAAAGTTTGCAAACTTTGAGCTGTCTCTTGGTGAGAAATATTGTTTCCAGTGCAAGGGTTCATACTTCAGAATGGATATTTATTTTATTAATCTTCCACTTTTTATCCTCATTATCTTCTTGCATGTGTGTTGTGCGATTGCTGGCTTGAGAGATATGTGGTTAAACTGACACACTATTTTGTAGGAGATTGCAGGATTTCCTATGAATGGAAATGAACCAAACAGAGGACAGAATACAATGCAGGAAGAGGTTACGTTGTCCAGTCTTCTAGGTTTAGAACTAAAGTGGAATCCCGAGTTTGATAAGTTAGGGACGGAGATTAATGAGAGTTCTCTGCATATAGCTGGAGCTAATCCTGAGAATTTTTTTGCTGAAAGAAAGCAAGATTATACTTCTGCTGTGACTGCTGAGGAGTCCATGCCAATCAAAAATGATAACGGTAATGGAAATGATGATTTTCAAGTTTATGGTAATCTTAGCTTTTTTGAGAACATTCAGAGTTCTAAGACAGCTGTGAGTTCTGTTAAGGACGAGAGTGGTAATGACTCTTTTAGTGGTTGGGATGCTAGCTTTCAGTCTGCTGGTGCTGGAACTAGTCATGAGGTTTCCAAATCATTTGATCCGGTTGATGGATCATCAGTTGATCTTTTTGTCAACATGAATGCAGTTTTTGGCCCTGAAAATAGTTTAGCCAAAGACAAAGAAGATGTAGTTTCTTCCAGCTCCATAACAAATGACTGGTTTCAACATGATTTTAGCAGTAATTACGACTCTGGGATAACAGGTCATTCCATGCAAGTTGAGGTAACTGCAAGTGAGAAGGATGGCAGGATAATGCAGAATGGAAATACTTCTTCATCTGTGCATATGGTTTGGATTCAAGATGCCCAATGGCAAAGTGAAAGCAACAAGGCATCTGACAAGAAAACCATTGACAAAGATGATGATTCATTTGATACGTGGAATGATTTTACAAGCTCAACTACGGCTCAGGGTTCTTCTGATAAACAAATTGACCTGGCCAAGCAGTTTGAAGAAACTACCATTGTTAAGAATGGTGAAAAAGTGGAAAAGCCAAATAATTCTTCTTCCAGAAATATCGATTGGGTTCAAGCTGATCAACTGCAAACTATCAGCAATGAAACAGCTGATAATAAAGCCATTGATAAAGAAGACAATGCATTTGATGTTTGGAATGATTTTGCCAGCTCAACCAGTGGACAATATGGCCAGAAGCAGCAGTTTGAAATGACTGCCAATGATGGCAGAACTGTGGAAATTGCTAATAGTTCTTCCTCAAATGTTGATTGGTTTCAAGATGCCCAAGGGGAAATGGACAGCAGCAACTCACCTGATGATAAAACTATTGATGTAGATGATGATTTCTTTGATACATGGAATGATTTTACCATCTCAACTAGCAGACAAGATCCTTCAGGAAAGCAAACCGGTCAGGCCAATGTGTTTGAAATGACTACAACTGATGAGGATACTGGAACTGTAGAGACTGCAAATAAATCGACACAGTGGCTGGCAATCAGAAACTGTGTACCTGATAACAAAGCCACTGGTGGAGTCAATGATTTATTTGATACTTGGAATTATTTTACAAGCTCAAACACTGCCGGAGATTCGACAGGTAAACAAACTGGCCAAGCCAAACAGGTTGAGGTGAATACAAATGTTAAGAATCATGGACTTATGGCAGTGAGCAATTCTTCTTTTGATTTGTTTCAAGGTGATCAATGGCAAACCAGCAGCAGCAAGACACCTAATAATAAAACGGTTAATGAAGACTATGATTCATTTGACGCTTGGAACGATTTTACAAGCTCAAGTAGTGTACAAGATCCTTCCAGCAAAAAATCTGTCAACCATAATCTCATGACACCATCAGTTGGGCAGACATCAGAAGCAAAGTTGTTGGCAGCTAACGACAATTTGCAGAATATTGATTCTGGTAGCTTTTGGCAACCGCATTTTTTTTCAGGAGCATCTAGTGGTCAAAATGGTTTTTCCAAAGTAAACATTATGGAGTCAGAACCTGAAATCTCGAATAGGTGAGTAATCTTGGGCTGTGCTTGTTCTTTTAATCTTTTTTCAGGCAAGAATTTTACTTTTGCAATTATGAACTTGACTGTGGAAAAAGGTTGACTTAGAATGATTTTGGCTTTGACAAGTAAAATTACAATAACATACTGGTCTTCCATTCGTGTAAGTTAGAAATTTTGCATGTAAAACAAAGAACTGGATCTGTAAATGTTTTTATTGTTTTCTGTTGCATGTTTCAGGATTCCTGACATGAATGCAAAAGATGGGGGAAATGCTGGAGAAGCTGCAAAAGGAGATGTTTCAAGTGCAACTACAAGGTCAACAACTAATGATGTAGAGATTATTATGTCACAGATGCATGATCTCTCATTCATGCTAGCAAAAAATCACTCAATACCTCCAAAAGGAGGCGAATCTAGTCCAATTTCTAAAGATTGAGATCCAGTTGTTTTCTTGAGTTTTGAGTATATATAATGTTTGTTCATTGTGCATTCTAGTTTTTGAAGGATTTGTATTGCGGCATCCTTTGATATATTAAGTTGCCACGCATCTCGATCTTCTAGTTTTTCCTTGGTTTCTTTCCACAAAACAGCTCGCAGCTATTTCTCCACTTTGTACCAATTTATATCTGTTGACAGATCCAAAATGATACAATGTTTCGCTTGAAATAAAAATGTCTTTACTATTTATATTTTGTTTACGCTTTTTGCTCGAGTATATCATCGCATCTTTATGCTATTGCTGATGATGAAAACTGCGTTTCACCAAGAAGTTATGCAGCTATGGACCACACAAGAAATACTTGTGGGACATCTGAATAGGGAACTCATCTGCATAGTTTTGAACAGAACCAACGCAAGCTATAACCACTTATGTTCTTTGCTAAAAATGATAGGCGAAGGAGTTAAGAAGGATTGCCGAGAGAAGAGATATGCCAGCAAGTAAAAAGTTGCATGAAACCTAATGTCAGCTAAAGCTTATAAAGTTATACAACTCCACGTCAATTCTATTTTCTGGGAAACTGGAGATGTTACTTCAACATGCAGTATCACTACAGCATGGAGGACATAGTAAAACAAAGTATATATCTGAACTATATTCTGGTTTATTTTGTTGGTATGTTACTCTCTGGTGCCTTGAACTCGACAGCTGATGAAGTTGCAGTGCCTAGCCAATGATGCCCCCATATGACTCTTAAATAGGTGGTATTCTAGCTCGCGGTCTAGCTGCAATCATGTTAACCAGTTCTTGAAGGTACCCCATAGTTTCTTGGTCACCCTAAAAGTGTAAGTAGCACAAGAATTCAGACAAGAAAACATTAAGTAATGACAATATGTAGATAACTCACAACAATAACCAAGTCATGGCCTCTGCACAAGCATTCCTAAATACACTCATGCTTGCATCACAATAGATTTATATTTTTAAAATTTATACTTACAGAGTATTATAGAGAGTTGGAAAATGTAATAGTTTATATCATAGAGCAGACTAAAAGATTCACAACTTTGCACCCTCACCACTTGCAAAAACAAGATTATCAATGTTACAATTCTATGCAGGGAGATCAGTGTCACATTCAAACTTGCAACATACAGAAAGCTGATTAACTCCTTGTGAAATTTTATATAAAGGCCTTATGATATATAATGTGTTGGGATAGGAAAATTGGGAAGTTGCTTGATCGCAAATTCATGTATTCTTGAAGCGTTCAACTAAGAGATGAATAGAAAACATCAAGTTTGATTCCTTCATATTAAGAAAGCATATTGGTTGCCGAATTATAATTCAATAACATAAATCATAATCTGATATGCACAGAAGAACAACCTTCATTACAATTTCTGTTACATAACAAAGATCAGCCTAGCTCCACAATAGGTAGCGAACTATTGTGTACATATATGCGTACCTGTATCAGCTTCTCTACTAATAAATTTTGCACTAGTCATGCAGAAGAGGGAAAGGTTCCCGAAGGATGTACCTGTAATTGGTTAATAAAGGTATTGTCTGTCAGCTTTGTTGGAATGCAACATCTTAGTCCATCACATGCCCTGCATTTCAAATTGGAATGCAAACATTTCAAAAACGTATGCTGAACTAGTAAGTGTGGAAAAATTCTAGACCAAATCAAGAAATGCATCAATGTTCTACTAACCTTGGATTATCTGAAAGCCTACGATAACAACGGATAATATGTTTCAGCAACCGTGGGGAGGGCTCTGCAGCAACTTTTTCAGTCATCTGTCCCAAAAGACGAGCCACTGCAAAGAACCGTTCTGCAATGCTACAGCAATAATTCAACCCTTCATCATGCAGTAAGATTTGATGAACTATAAAAGTGGCAACCTACAGAACCATAAACATAAACAAGAGAATTTCAGTAAGCCTCCAGAGACATGCACACATTGAAGAATATATTTAATCTGAATTGGCAGAGTCCTGACATCTGTAGACAACAAGAGAATATTTAAGCTTCAACATGCAAATTGTAGGCAATGGCTACTGTTATTGATTGCAGCCTCTAATGTCAACATACAGACACGATTTATTATCAATTGGTCAAGAAGGTTTGTGCACTCACTGTTTTTGATAGTTCAGAGCCCACCTCCATACAGTTTAAGCAACAAGGAAAAATTTGAGTATCAATAAGGAAACGGACAACTTCTGGATCACCAGACTGCACAGAGAGAAGGAATCATAATATTAATTTTATAACCAAGCATCTATATAAAGTAAGAATAGATTAATCTGAGAGGCACGTGAATTTTTCAGACATATGCAATTAACTCTAGACTCTATGAGTTTCACAGGTTTCTTGTACTCTTATTAGAAATCAAATCATACCACATTGACTACAAAATAATAGAATCAAAGAGTGCTCCACAGAGAAATGCAGCAGGAAAATCTACCTTCACTAGGGCACCGATAACACCTAAACTGGTAAGCCTCAGAAATTCATGGGGCTTGTCTTTGTTCTTAGTGCTTAAAAAGGGGTAAAGATAATTCGGCAACTTAGCTGCAAGAAGGAAACTCATTCATTAGAGAAGTTGTCATATAACTAAAATTAAATCAACTAGTAACACTGTTTTAGCTGGAAGAGGTAAACACTAAAAGTAGCTACATATATGAAGATATGTTAATAAGGTGCGTGATTAAATAATCTCAAGAAGCATTAATCCAGAGACAAGTCTCTTGATAGAACCTTTTATTGCTCCAAAAGCTGTCATAACTAAATTGTACAATTTATAGCTTATGATCCCAAATTGAAAAATCCACATTTGTGGATTACTTTCTGAGAGCCAACTGGTAAATATTATATAAAAACTCAGGGAAGTGAAGTTCACTGCCCAGTCACCTCAGAAGCACCTAATATTCAAGTGCTCTATTGAAAGACAAAGAAAAAAGAACACTAGATACAATAATATCTGCTGTTGTGAATCACTCAGGAATCAATTACATATACATGGAATTAATTATACATGATACCTTTGATCTTTGATTTTCTCATACATTACATAAAGTAAGATGTAATTTGAACTTAATTTTACAAGATGGAAGAAGATACTGTGTTGCATAGATTAAAAACTAGAGAAATGTACCCTTAAGAAAATGCATCCTTGTATCTGGGTGAGAAGCTACACACTGTAAAACAGAATAATATAGGAGTAAGTGATGGAGATGGTATGAAAAATAAAGCATTTTCATATAATGCTCACATATCAATCAATACAGAACATGTGATCCTTAGACATATCATATCTTAACAAACTGGCAATCGACAAAATGGAAGAAAGAAGGATGGTAGGCCTTGAAGCCAATTTGGAGAACAATCGCCTCCTGTTTTTCTATTCTATATTTTCAAAAAAAATTAATTTGTTGCTATGATTAGGTTATTAGCATACCCTACTTGATCTCTAATACAAAATTAACCTGACGATCTTCGTAATTTTCATTAAGTGATCTTAGGTGTCTGTTATCACACGGCAAAACAAGATTCACAGTAAATTTTCTACAGATAAAGGCTAAAAGCAAACACCAGAAAAGGGTTCTCAAACTTCCATGAATTATGTATTGAACTCAAAGACAAATACAAGACTAAATTAAAACAAATACTGAACTCAAATTGACAGGACCTAGAAGAGTATTGAGAATTTCAAGTATGAGGCTCTAACCTCTAATAGAGAGAGAACATTAGATACTCGGGTTGATGCTCCTTCTGTAAGATTCGGAGATGATAGTGTGAAGTATACTGATATTATTTCCTAAAAATAAAAAATTCAACATCAACCATTCTTCTACTTATCAATATATATTGTAACGTACAATAATGACTTCTCAAATTGGTAAAGGCACATTATCACCCAGGTGTCAACACATTATAACGCAGAGAACAGCAACGTGCCAGATATGTTAAAGAATTAAGCAAGGAACTAAAGGAAATAAAAAAAGTTTGATAATCACGAAGCCGAAACATTACTTGCAAAAGGTATCCCATGAAAATGGCATATGTCTTACCTGTAAAAGTACAGTTATTGTACCACATGAGTTCCATAACAAAGGCGCCAAATCATTATGAATTGCCCTATTCTGGGAAGAGGTTATAAACAGAAATTGGTAATTAACATTATTATCTTAATCATCATGTACTGGCAATTAAAGAAACCCAACACATATCCTATTCTGAAAACAAGTTAAAACAAAAGGGCAAGTGCAAAAACAGTAATTCAACATTATTATCATGTATGTTTTTGCAGCAATGCTACATGAATTGTTAGTTGTTCGGTCTTACATTAACAGTGAAGGTAATAAATAAACCTTTCAGAAGAAGCAATTGAATTAAATGCATTATTCTTCCACTTCTGGCAGACAAATTATACTTAGATGAGGTTTTCACTTGCAGTCATTTTCTTGATCACACCAAATCTGGATTGTCAGAGAGTGTAGTATATATGCAACCAACTTATACTTGCATTCTTGCATACATGTGATATACCATTAAAAAAAGCATGAATTGTATCACTAGGACAAGCCGATAATATACTACACAACATGAAACTCCGTATGACATTCCCGTTTCTTGATCAAGATCTCCAATATGATTTCGTATGCAATTGATTCGAGGAATTATAGAAGAAACTTATCGGCTTATTATTCACCTCAAACATAAATTATAAGATAACTAAAGTTACAAAATCGCCAACAATGAACAAAAACAGAAAACCTCTTCTGGTCTGGTCTACTTGGTCACCGAGAAAACACCTTAAAAGCAAAAGAAAATTCGATAATCCGTATCAGCGGGGAAAATTATGACGAATGTTGTACAGGGTTCCCCGGTTTTCTCAGCAACCAAACAGATTAGTTTGAGAAAAAACACCGTCACACCCAAGAGAGAAACAAAGTTTTACCCTGGAGAGGACAATGAGGGCACGGTCTCGGGTTTGAGGAGAATGAAGAGCCCGAATCAACTGCACCAGTGACGCAACTTTTGGGTCAGCAAGAGCCAAACGGTCGAGTTCAGACATGGTAGCACCGGCTGCTGATGAGTCTAAGAAGGACGCTGGTTGGTTCGCCATTATCATACGAGTTTGATCGAACTCCTCCTAGTTTGAATCATATCCTTGAAAAAGGGGAGAAGGAGAAGAAGAGATACATTAGACAAGAAAACAAAACATTTCGTCAATTGCATGTAAGTTTCTCTGGTTTCTTTCTTGCTTGTTGAGTGGCAGCAGAGACCAGCAGAGCAAGGACAAGCACTCCAAGAGCAAACGCTCTGCCTTGATCATAACTCCATTCAAACCCACGATAATATTATCAAAATTATTAGAACTTTTCTCTTATTTAAACTTGTACCCTTTATTTGGTAATGAACAAATATCAATTAATAATAAATATTTCTCCGAATATTTGATAAAAATGATATAAAATAAAATAAATTGTTCATCCGTAATCGCGGTGAGTACGATCGGCTGACGAGAGGGAGAACAGAGTGCTCATGCCGCGTTTACACGTGTCCACCATGCATGATATTGGCGTTAATAACATCTGGATCCCTTTTGTTTTACGGTTTCACAATCAAAGATAGAGCTTCTTTTTGTACTAAATAGGTCCCGAATCCCTACTTAAACGGCAGAATCAGCCTTGCGATATTGAATTTTGACCATTAATGTAAGGCTACGTGGGTCAAACAGTGAAGGATACTTCAGTGCTTTACGTTAAAAGCTAGGGATCAATTTGACACGATTGAAAAACTGTATTGTTATTTAAGAAAATATAAAACATCATGGATCCGATTGCTATTATTTAGTTCTCACTTCCTAAAGAATGATTTGGTCCGAATTTGACTGCGGGAGTTCCACGTGGCGAAATGCTTACAATTTAACTATTGGTCCTGTCGTTTTATGATGAGAACTCCCCGCTACCAAAATCAATAACGAGAAATGTCAATGTAGCTGACTTGCATTCAGTGGATAAAAGGAATTCCATATTTCCCCTTTTTGAGCAGTCCCTCTACAAAGGGCCCGAAGCATGCCACCACATACAAACTACACACGAATTCTACGAGCCGTGAAGCTTGCCCACGATGAGCTTCTGGCTGCAGGCCTAGCAAAGCGGTTGCCAGCTGCAACAGCAAAAACAGTTGTGCGTGGTACAAGGATAGGGGACTCATCGAAGGTAAATCCATTGGTATCACTGCCGTTGCTACTATTCCCAGAAATAGATTGATCTTTCTGGGCAACTTCAAATACTGTATCTGATAATCCTAGGAGCTTGAGTTTGAAATCTGAAAGTGCAAATAATCACGCACTCATTGCCGTTATTCTCGCCATTTTTTGGTAAGTCCACCAGGAATGGACTGAGAAGCCTGTTCGAGGATACTCATCGAAGCAAGTCCTCCATAAACAGGACCTTGAATTGCAGCTATTCCATTGCCCACAAACTAACAAATTAAGCAAAACATGAATAGTGATCACTTAACTAATTTAGTGACTAATAGACGACTCACTTAATTTAAAATAACTAGTTGATCTGCTGGTGGGTCGTACAAGTACCGCGGAGATTGAACAAATGCACAATCTATTTCCTTTTTGGAACCAAGAGGAAAGCACATCGGTTGACAAACATTCTCTGGGTTGTTGGCAAACATGTCACAGTCCACATTAAGCAAAAACGGGGTGTTTGTCATCAATCCGGAGACTCTAGTCCGTTTGCCATGGAAATATTGTAAAACAGATGAAGGAAAAAGAATAGGTGAACAGTTCATGGTTGAAGAAAAATCTTAATTACCAGTACATTCGTTGCTCCAGCTCTCTAATGATGCTTTGGCCACCTTTCTCTTGATATGTAAACTGAATTCGGCACTTCATCTAAAGAACCCTCTTTGTTTTCGCATATAACCTAGAAAACGGATTAATCCAAATGTTTTTGTGATGAACATATATATTAATTAATTTGTAAACGTATTGAAAATTTAATATGATTAAGAAGATTGTCCAGGCATATATGCTCTTTATACCTTGACTATGGTTGCATGATTTCTACATTCAGTATCGGAGAAAACAGCCCTATCGCCAGTTAGATCAACTTCCAGTTAAGATGATGAAACGAGAGCAGAAGGAGAAGATTTTGTATTTACTTTTCTTCTAAAGACTAGAATCAAAGTTGCCCTGTCAGAAATCTTTACATGGGTAACCTTGAGAAGGAATTCATCGAATGGTTACCAAGGCAAGGTTTGTTTCTCGCAGCGTAGGAGAGCTGTTTCTTGCGGTATAATGGAGATGGTTATCGGTGAATAGTAGGGAATTGATTTGTTTGATTTGGTTTGAGTTTTCAATAAAGCGTTGGAGAAGATGAAGGAGAAATTCGGGGGAATATTGCATAAGAACATGTCATTTGCTCGGCCAGTTAGCAGTCTCAGCAGGACTGTCTTGATTTCAGAGTGCAACTGAAGAGAATCTAGTTTTGTGCTTTCTACTCGGAGAACCAGATCAGCGGGCGTACGATAAACCGGTAGTAAGTGTCAAATGGACCTGTAAGTCCATTGAGGATAAGCCCAATTAGGGGTGGTCTCAGCCTCTCAGGCCTGTGTTTATTTTTGCACTCTCTCTGAACGACACCGTTTTTTTTGTGTGATCTCCATCCTTATCCAACTGAGAGACATAAAGCCATTGGTCGCGTGTGATCAAAGTGAAGTACGTTAGCAGCAGCTTCGACAATCTTCGGCAGAACTACTGTCCCTCAGTCCTCTCTCCTACGGACGCACTTTCCTACCTCTGGTTATCGCATTTGCAGTCCGATCGATGACTGATTCTGTAGTTTCTCCATTTAAGAAAATCCAGATTCAGCGAGACGATACCGTGGGCTTCACATTTCACGATCCTGCGAACTTCTTTGGGTGTTTTTAGTTAATTGGTCTTTGTGTCTGTATTCGAATTTCGTTCATTGTGATAGTTATGGTGTGTCTGTTCTAATTGATCAAGAATGATGCGTGTTTATGACTAAACCTTTATAAGTGCAGAAAACCTGCTGTTATTTTCTCTTTTTTCAGATTATAAAGAAAGAATGTTAAGTAGAGTGTTAGCTGTAAGATTTTGATAACAATAAATACCTTTTTTCATTTTTGAAAGCATCGGATATAATGAGCTTTAGCCATACTTAATCTTAACCTTTGTGGTTTTATCATTTTTTAAATTAATGGGATACACTTAGACCTTGTCTGATATGGGCTTTTGATTTTTGTCTTGTAATGGATTAGACGTTTGATGCGTACGTGGTTGGCAAAGAAGATGCTCCTGGGATTGTTGTGCTTCAGGAGTGGTGGGGTGTTGATTTTGAGATCAAGAACCATGCTGTCAAAATCTCCCAACTAAATCCTGGATTCAAGGCGCTTATTCCAGAGTCTGTATCTCTAATTTTTACAGTTACATATATTGTTTTCTTTTCATGGTATTTATCGCTATGTTTATGTTAACAGTTGCTGCATCTAAATGCTAAAAAAATTTCTCCTCGAGTTTCAGTTTGTATAGAGGAAAGGTTGGTTTGGATGTGGCAGAAGCACAACACTTGATGGATGGTCTTGACTGGCAAGGTGCTATCAAGGATATCCGTGCTTCTGCTAATTGGCTTAGGGCAAATGGTTCGAACAAGGTTTGTACAGTCCCCTTATCTAAGTTATTACTCTTAATTATATTTCATACCACAAAATGATTAGAAGAGATAGGTGATGGTTGCATCCTGATGTGTGCTTGACATTAATATTCAGTGGTGTTATTCAAAAAAGATTTTGAGGGTTATATCTGTCACTAATTGGTCTCAAGTTATGCTGTAAAAAGCAAACAAGCGCAAGGCATATGCTTCATTTCTTGGAACTTTGGTTGAGTCATAAATCTACAACTTTAACTTGATGGATTTGATGGCTTGGACCAATAAGTGTCTAGATGACTATAGCTCTTTGAAGTTTCTTTTCTTTTATCCAGCGATGGTCTTGTATCTGAAATTTCTGAGTTGTGTATAATATCCTGTATCTTCTGAACCATTTCGTGCTTTTTTTTTCTGTAGATCATAGGTTTAGTCAATCAGATAGCTCAGATTCACTGTTGATGCATTTGTTTTGACACATATTTTTCAGTAATATGAGTTTGATATGTACCAGAAAAGTTCAAATGCATTGGTGTGAAAATCATACATCTGCCTTAATGTATCTCTATGTAGCAATCAAACCAAAACGCTCAAACTATCCCCAAGAGCAGCTTCATGACTGAAATTTGGCCTTTGACCCAGCGCCTAGCCCAGGCCTTAGTTTGAAGAGATATTTAGGAAGCAGGTAGTAGCAACTCGCAAAGGATAACTTTGAAAAGGATTACCATCATCTAACGGTGTTGGATTCCACCTCCTGTGCACCTGTTTGCTTGAGGCCTTTTTAGCCTAACAACCCACTAAGTCCGTGTTGGAGTGGGGAGAAACACTTAAAGGGTTCCTCACTGGACGATGAAAGGATGCATCCATATATTACAATTTCCTCGAATCACCACAACGATATCTGAGATCTCGAGCATCTCCTTTTATCTCACAATTGACATCTTGAAGGTTATATATATACATGAATGGATTGTTACAAGCTTGGATATTTTCAATGCATAAATAGAAATTACAGACTCGGTGGTAAATTTATTGACAGTTTTTATGCCACATTGGTTGTATCATAAACTGGTGCTGTTCTTTTTAATGTATTTAAATTTATATAGAAGAAGATTATACACGTGCTGGCTTTAATTTTTGATGTTGTTTTCATTCTATAAGAAACTTGTGGCATTTCAATAGGTTGGTGTGACTGGATACTGCATGGGAGGCGCTCTCTCTATTGCAAGTTCTGTCTTAATTCCTGAGGTTGATGCTGTTGTCGCATTCTATGGGGTTCCCTCATCAGAGCTTGCAGACCCTAGCCAAGCTAAGGCACCTATTCAAGCTCATTTTGGGGAGCTTGACAATTTTGTTGGCTTTTCTGATGTGACAGTATGGCAGTTTCTCTCATATCTTTTAGTTTTAACTGTTATGTTTGTCTGTTTCTTGTTTGGGACTAAACCTGTAGGTCTGCATCCTAAGATGGTGCTTACAGGAGATGCATTTAAATCAACAAAATTACCAAATTTTTGGCTCATGCCTTTTATGTCTGCCCTTTAGTTTGTATAAGAACCCTTTATTTCCTTTGTGCATTTGTTGTAAACATGCTATATTTAACTATTGCAATTATCGAAAAAATCATAGTTTATTTGTTTTCAAAATCTTAAGAATAGTATCCTCCTTGTTAGACCACTTGCTTTTATGTTTTCAAGTTTCTTGACATCTTACAATAGTTTGTTCCATTATCACCTCTGCAAACATATACAAAGTAAACGAGGACACGAGAAAATTGAGTGAATTAGTGAATATAAGTCTTTATTTTAATTCTTTTTATCACTCTACAGGTTGAATGCCTTGTAATGTTGGTTTAATTTTTATGTTACTGCCTAGAGATGGAAATTGCTGAATGTCTTAAGTTGGGGTTTTAGCCATCAAGGAAGAGCCTTTAAATATCTGATTTTGCTCTCTATTTTGAGTTTTCAGGCAGCCAAGGCCTTGGAGGAAAAATTGAGGGTGTCTGGTATTCCACATGAGGTATACATCTATCCTGGTAATGCACATGCTTTTATGAACAGATCTCTGGAAGGAGTGCAGAGGAGGAAGGGCATGGGATTGCCTGATGAAGATCCTGCTGCAGTTGAGCTGGCGTGGTCTCGCTTCCAATCATGGATGACTCGCTACATAGCTTAGGTAATTAATGTGTCTTATTCATCTATGACGTTGTTGCTGGCATCCTTTTATGTAACATGTAGTACCTGAAGTATGGCTTTTGTTTCCAAAGGGTGTGGTTGTTGGATACTTGGGTGTGACTATGGAGATTTGATGAAGTGATATATATTTATATGCCTTGAGTTTAGTGTGCTTATAATTGAAGTTTTTAATTTCAGATCTCTTCTCTTCTCTTTACTTTTTGTTTTATGGAAAAGTTCTTGTGTAGTGTAGCCTTCTTCCCTATAGTGTGGATTGTATTGTATGTTTGCTAAAGACTACTAGTTCTCATGAAAAGGAGCTTCACAACCTTTTGTGTGAGCGGGGACCTGCACGATTGGAAATGGAATCAGACCAACTTTAACAGGTGAGGCTTCTTCTGTCGACCAAAAGTCGAAGCAAGTGGCCCTGTAATTTTACAAGCACCTTTAATGTGTGGTCAATAAGATTGCAAATTGATGTAGATTAGGGACGGTTTTGTACATAGCACTCGCTGTCCAACTTGCAAAGATTGAAGACTTGTACCCAACAAATTATTTTTCTGGTTGAGCGTGCGTAATGAGAGTTTCAAATGGGGTCTCCATTGTCTACCTGGGTGTGGTTCTCTTGTTGCTCATTGTTTTCCAACTGTGACAACTGGAGTTGCGGTGTCATAACATGCTAGAAATTCTTCTGCTTTAATTCATTAGTCATGAAAGTACAGCTTCACTTAAAATGAAAATGTCTTTTGACAAAATGAAAATGGACAAATCTCTTAGCCTCTAACGTGGACAAATCCTGATGGTCATAGTGTGGCGTAGCAGCACAAGGTACAGCATTGCCCATCTACAAAATTTATAGCTTTTTATTCTTGAAAATGAGTGACGCAATAGATCTTAAAAGGCTGCTTCATGAACCATTTTCACACTACTATTACTATTGATGAGGCAGTATGCATTCGTAGTAACGTATATTTTCTAACAAAAAATTTAAAACGACTAATTAATAATTTAAAAATTTTAAATGAATTTTACGAGACAAATGGACAATCAGTAATCCTATTGATGATCATTCAATTTCTCAAGAAGAAAAAGGGAAACACCTTCTTTTTTTCTTTTTTGTTTGAACTTTATTGGGTTTCAAATATCGGTGCCTAATTTGCTCAAACATGGATAAACCTTGGACTTTCATGCGCACGGCTCAGCTCTGAAACTGGGACGTGCTTTAAATTCTACCGGCCACTTTGTCGCTGTCTTTAGCTTTCTCGTCGGAAAATTCTCAATTCCCGAGTAACGTGAGAGAAAAGAATTCAGCGTATTCATTCGGACAAAGAAGTATGTCATGGGGAGATCACTGTGTTAACGTCTTTGGAGTTGGTTGAGTGTGATTGCGAGTTCAGTTTTGGTCAAGGTCGGTTCAGTTATCAATTTATTTGTTTATTTTTACGAGAGAACTTAGAATTTCTTCACTGTAACCCGCAATCTCTTTGAAAACGTGCGGTATTGTGACTGTGAGATGATTTGTCAAGTGAAGGAATTCTAATTTTGAGAAATAGACTGCTCAACTAATCCCCTGGACTGCTTTTAATTACTTCGAAGCTTCAATAAATAGTTTCTGGCTGTAGTCCAAGTTCTCAATTTTTGAATCCAAATCACAGTCAAAAGTAGGACCGCCATTGTTAAAAGCTTTTCAAATGTTCCTGACCAATCACCGAGTCACATGTTCTATATGTTGTTTGTAGGCGAGCAAGATTGGTTGTTGAGTGTGAACTCCCTTTGTTTCACCCACCATATCCTGAATGATATGCCAGTTACTGGTTATGTTTCACACTACATAATCAATTGGGGGTTAACATAATGAGACGTGATTCCGGAGATCCAACTTTCATCAAACATGATAGAATTTACAATGACAGAGACAGACAGACGGAAACACGTAAATTTGACATCTTAACAACTATTAATAACACCACATGCATGAATGCAATCCGAGCAATGCAGTTACATGAGAATTGCCAGAAAGAAAAAAAAATGAGACAATTATGATGCCCTAACAAGCATGCTTGAAAAATGCCGTCACAGTGAACTTTAATCTCTGTTGTCTGCTGTATAAATGACTGCAACCCAGATGGACGTTCGCATGCGTACAGTCCGATTGATGGCTTGTTTGGTTTGCATAAGAGACGCGAGATCATGCGGCCGCAGTTCACAGGTTATTATTATTGCTCATGAAAAACTCAGGCTCTGCCCAACAGTATTTTCTGGAATTGTTTTCTTGCTTTTGTTCTCGGAAACGAAGGATCTGGATTAATTAAAACAAAACAGAGGCGTTGAAAACGTGTAAGTTGAGGATGTAAGGAAAGGCTACGCGCAGGCCATCATCGACAAGCTCTGTACAGATATTTAATTATGGAGATCTAACCAGTTCATGCTTCCCCACTTTTATTTCAATTTTCTTTTATTAATTTCATGTATAAAACGTGTATGTAATTGATTATTTTGTATGGTGTTGCATCGTGGGCTGCTTTAATTAAATGTATGCCACCTGATTCTTGGAAGCACTTTTACAAAAAGCACTTTATGAAAAACTCCATTTTTCACCAATCAATGTCTGTCTAAGTTGTAGAGGACCACTGGTCCACGTCTAACCTTCGATAATTTCCTCGTTGTTTTAATCTAAAATACAATATTTCTCGTAAACACATTATTTTATTTTATTTTATATTTTCCATCTCACCTAATACATACATTAATCCATCAATTTTTATCAAAATTTAATTTGAATAAAATATATATTTTTTGAATTTAATTTATTAATCGGATCAAATTAATAATAAAAAAAGAAAATACATTAAATTCATCAATTTGAATAGATTTAATTTAAATTAATTAAAAAATAATAAAATTTGTTAATTTAATCTGATTCAGTTTGATTTAGATTAAATTTAATTTTAAAAAATTAAATTAATTTTTTTAAAAAAAAATTAAATTTGATTTAATAAAATTTTTAAACTGTTCTCCAACTTGTGATATATCCAACCAAATAAATGGGCATCAGTTCTGTCTGACGAAAAGCATGTCAATGCACACGTAATCTTCTTGTTCTGGCGCCTCAATTCGCCGGCGTGTTCTCTTACGTTCACATTTGTGTAATGGATAGTGCAAAGACAAAAAGACTAAAGTCGTCGTTGTCAGGTTTTCAACGCTGCAGCGACTGAAGAGATTTGGATTAATTGAATCACGTTTTAGCCACGGTGTTTTCACATGCACAATATAATAGCTTTTTGAGTGCTCCATTGTCTTGGATCCTCCACTCGACTTGCACTTGCAGCCACCTTGTCTCTGTCTGTCCCCCATCCACCCTACTTAGTTTTAATGAGATCTTTCTCCTTATTAACAAGTGAATATTAAAATTATTTATTTTATTTTATTCTATTCTTTCTGGAATTAATTAAAAATTCAGAAATTTTGAAATCTTTGTTGTAATTTCACATGGTTAATCTACAGAACAGAATGGGCCAAGTGATTCGGTCTCCAATAGGAGACGGAGTCAACCCGCAATGCTTGGCTGTAGATGAACCAATCCTACGAGTCACGGGTCAAATTTCCTGATCGAGGGCCCACAAATTCAGTCCTCAATACATGGGCCGCAGGCCCCATCAATAACGTTGACTCTGACTGCTCTTCGTCGCTGATCCGGAGGCGCCGGGCCAATCGGGGCGGTGAATTTTTGGAACGCGTCAATCTCCATTCTGCTGCTTCGCTTCTCTTCTCTCCTCTTTGGATAATTTTGTTTAGAAGGAAAATAAAAATTTTAAAAACAAATTTGGGTCCCACTTTCTCCTTCGTGTGGGCTCCACCTTTGGTTTATACGTCCAACTCATGCAAGACTGAAGATTTTATTTTATTACTAGTAATTACTAATATTTCCGAGGTAATTACTAGTAAATACAACACCTACTGTTTGGTCTTCTTCTACAAGTCTCAACTCCCCTTTTTATTGCCGAGTCCATTGCACCTTCTCAAGACTTCACTCTCCGCGTATCTTTCTCTCTCTAAAAATTGTTCTTCATTAATGGCCAAAGGAAATGGATTTTCCAATGATTCAGATCCCATTGCGGGCAACTTATGTGCTCATCAGCCATCCGTGCTCAATTCTTTTCCTGAAGATCATCATCCTCATCACAATCACAGTGTCAATATCAGAAACACCGTCACAAACAACAAGTTCAAACTCATTTCTGTAATGGATGGCAGACGTTCTCCTATTATTCCGTCAACTATACAGTTCCCCGTCTGTCTTAACTCCTCTTCTCACGAACAAGATCCTCCCCAGCAGTCTGATGGCAAACGACGGGTCATTGATGGGATGGATTTTTTCACCCAGAAGAATCACGATCATGTCAACCCCAGCTCCACTAACTCCAATACCGATTATAAAAAAGTTTCTGATAGACCCACTGGATTGGAGCTTGACGTTAACGTAAGTAATTATATGATCGATGATAACCCATTTAAATACTTTTTTGCTGCATGTTCAAGAACTTAATTGCATATGTTTTGGGATTGGATGTTGCAGACTGGGTTGAATCTTCTCACTACGAATGCTAGCAGTGATCAGTCCGTGGCGGATGATGAAATTTCCATCAATATGGAAGATAAAAGAGTGAGAAGATATAAACTTTGTTCGAATTTTCAATTGCGGGATGGTTATTCATAATTTTAAGACTTGATCTAAGATTAATTACTGTACCATTGGATTGTTTGTTACAGTATGCTTTTGTTCGGGCAGAGCTTGATCGAATGAACGCAGAGAATCAACGTTTAAGAGACATGTTAAACCAAGTTACGAGTAACTACAATAGTTTACAGACGCATATGATCAATATTAAGCAACATCAACAGCATCAGAAAGCTGTAAACATTGACGAACAAGTGGAAGAAAAGAAGGGAATTATGGCACCTAGACAGTTTATAGATCTTGGTTTGGCGGCAAATAATACTGCTGATACTGATGAGCCACCGCTTTTTTCATCACAAGAAAAGAACCGAAACCGTGCAGGATCACCAGTGAATGGATATTATTCCAATGAAGAGAATGCTGTTTTGTTTGATCAAGATAAGAAGGAATTTGTCAGGAGAGATGACAGTCCAGATCCAAGTTATGGGCCTAACAAAGTTCCTAAATTTGATTCCTCGCCGAAAAATGCTGATCAAACCGAGGCAACGATGAGGAAAGCACGTGTATCTGTTAGGGCTAGATCGGAAGCTCCCATGGTACGTGATAATTTGATTGAATTGAACTGGGTTCGGCGATTTGAGTGGTTGAAATTTCTTATTATATTTCCATATTTAATTAATTTTTAGATCAATGATGGATGTCAATGGAGAAAGTATGGACAAAAAATGGCCAAGGGAAATCCATGTCCACGAGCTTACTACCGATGCACCATGGCTGCCGGTTGCCCAGTTAGAAAACAAGTATGTTTATCTTTAAAGCTTAATTTTTTCTTTGTTTACCAGATTTAGCATTAATTATGGTTAGTCAATTTTTCAAAAAAAAATGGATATCTTGGGTCTTGGGTTAGTAGTAGTTCTTGACACTGACCGAATTTGATTACTTCCAAACAGGTACAAAGATGTGCAGAAGATAGAACAATCTTAATCACAACATATGAAGGCAACCATAACCACCCTTTGCCGCCGGCTGCAATGGCAATGTCGTCAACCACGTCGGCAGCTGCACGACTACTGCTATCGGGTTCAATGTCAAGTGCTGATGGACTCATGAACGCCAATTTTCTAGCTAGAAATCTTCTCCCATGCTCCACTAGCATGGCCACTCTATCAGCTTCAGCTCCATTTCCAACTGTTACATTGGACATGACACAAACACCTAATTCCTTGAATCTCCAAAGATCCCCTAGCGAATTTCAAGTTCCTTACCCAAACCCACCTCCCAATTTTGCTAGTGCCGCAGCTGGTTCGTTGCTGCCTCAAATTTTTGGGCAAGCATTGTATAATCAGTCAAACTTTTCTGGCTTGCAAATGTCTCAAGATATAGACTCTTCTCACTTGGGTAATCAATCGCAAATGCCAACACCAGCAATACAACAAGGGCAGCACAATGCGTTGGCTGACAGTGTTAGTGCAGCCACAGCTGCCATTGCAACTGATCCTAATTTCACTACCGCTCTAGCAGCAGCAATTACATCTATTATCGTCGGAGGTGCCCAATCAAACAACAACATTAGCAACAATGACAACGCGAACGTTGCAACAACTCCCACAAGTAGCAATGGCAAGTTTTCCAACGAAATAAAATGAAGTTGGACTTCCCAATGATCATAATTTTTCATTTGGGATTCCTTTTTTATTTTGTTTTTGGATGGAACAAACTAAAGCTATACATATTCAAGTTCTTTTGTTTTTTTTTAAAGGGTTAGGATAACCTAAAGTTTTCTTATTCTTGCTTTATTTCAATAACTCCAAATTGTAAGTCAATACAAAGTCGAGATAAAAAAAAATGAAAAGCAAAGAAGAAGACACAATGTCATAGTAAACTATTGTTTTCTGCCCTCTTGGTTTACAATGTTCTTTGCTTCAGACGAAGCCAACCTAACCCGCGTAGGAATAAAATAATAAACTAGTCAACATCGAATGTTCATTCCCCTTGTTTGAGTTACGTGTTTGATCTGCCAATGCATGGAGAGAAGAAAGCAGAGCAGAGCAGTCACGAATGTCGTCTACAAGTGGTTAAAAAGGGTCGGGGAATAGTTCCACTACAACACGTAATGAAAGGAAATCAGAGAGTAGTTATATATTATTACAGTTTGTTGCTTGTCACATTCGATAATTGCTTGTCGGCCTTCTGCCATTTGGAGCCCACTCAAACTAGACACCCGTCCAAGTAGATAAAGAGGGACTTGATCAATGAAGAAAAGACGAGGGCCATCCAATCTCAATTGGATATCAAGATTTGACAACGAATACACTCAAGCTAGCAGCTGGTTTCCTCTTCTTTTTTGGTCGGAATCCAATTTTAGGCAGGTTTAGGAGACAAATTGTAACTGTTGGAGTGTGGGTAGTAGAAACCATCAATCATGGCTAGCTCAAGGACCACAAATCACACCACTCATTACCCCACCCCAAGCTTCAAAGGAGCATGCAGGCGCGCGAGCGTGTAACAGTTTTATTTATTTAACTTAAAAGATCTCTTTTCAACTTCGGAATTATCAATGACCTCAATAAAGGTAAGGTAAGGTAAGATGACAGGAATAGCAATTAACCTGATTGGCAAAATCTTTCACACCCACATAATGATCAAATATATATAATTATATACCGCCTACAATATTGAAAGAGAATCACCAATCTTGTATCATTAGAAAATTCAATGAATCTGAACAAACAAGAAGAGGCCTAATAAGCGTGTGCCCACTTGCCCCAGAGTTCACACGGGATCTGTTGCTTTTGGGGCCGGGCAGGGAGGCTTCATCCAAATCACAGTCTGCCTTATTTTACAATGAAGCCCAATATCTGTTCGCCTTTGATTCAATGAAAGCAGGCCCAACAAGCTTTGTTCTGCCGTTTGCTGCCCATTACCTGAATAAAAATCCAACGGCTCAGATTAAAAATCGCACCAATCGCTTTCAAAAGTGGACTGGTAGATGAGCAGCGGAGAACGTTAGGAAATTTCCATCATTCTGTATAACTGCCACCATTTCACGATACGATTGTGCCACGTCACCATAATAATGGTCCACTAAAGGTGAGGAACGTCAGCACCGTCAGATATAACAATTTTACTATCCGATCGACGGTCGAAACACTAGACAATCCCTACTCTCGAGATGTACCATTCTTGTATTTTCTTTTAGTATTCTGATTCGTTTTGTTTCGGTTTCTTCAACTCACTCTCGTTACTCTGCCAGCTCTGCCGATCAATAGTCAGGTATGCATGCTAAAATGAACTTATATTTATTTTATGAGATTGCGTTTTAAATTTTTGTGTGGATTTTACTGTTACGCTTATGATTATCGATCGGCCCGTTTTTTCTGTTTGGGACTATTATGAACTTTGTTTGGTTGTCAAGAAAGCGCGAGAAAATGAAAATTAATTGGTAAATAGGCCTTTAGTGAACTCCAAACTGTAAAACCTAGAGTCTGAGGGCTTAGATATTTCAAAATTTTGATTACATGCATAATATCAGTGGTTTATTGTCAGCGTCCTTTTTTTTTAATTTCCCTGTTTTCTTCTTAATAAAATTTCCTGACTACTTAAATCGTTTATGCCGACCCATATTAGGTTATTTTTTATCCTCTTTACCAGTGCTGTCATTTGCAGGTTAAGAGTCAGCTGAAGATTATGGTTTTTGTTGATAATTAAACCTTACTGGTTCTGTTCTTCTCTGTGTTATTTGTATGATTGCGGAGAGAATGGGTGAAAAGAAAAGAAAGAGTTATTAATATAATCTGTTCTCTAATTGAGAGTAATTTCAGCTGAAAAACGTGTGCTAATGGCATTAAGTCTTACTAATTTAAAATGAAAGTTCCATAGTGTTCTATGTCATCAGAAAATTAAAAGTTGTTCCTACTGATTTTTTATTCCAATATCTTGTTGGAAAACAAAAATTATGTTGTTAGTTTATCAAGTTTTTCTCAAATTAGGTGCCTGCTATGAATGATCTCTAAACTAGAAATTTGCATACTGTACTTTACAGTTGCAGACATGGGAACCAAATTCAGAGACAGTTGGCTTGCACTTTTTGTTTTGCTCATTTTGTTCCCCTTAGCCTTTTCTTTGCCAAATGATGGATTGGTAAGAATTGGGCTGAAAAAGAAGAAATTGGATCAGATCAATCGGCTTATCGGACAAACTGACTCTAAGGAAGGTGAAATGATGAAAGCTCCTGTCAGAAAATATTATCTGCATGGTAATCTCAGAGATTCTGACACCGACATAGTTTCACTAAAGAACTATATGGATGCACAGTATTTCGGTGAGATTAGTATAGGCACACCTTCCCAAACTTTCACTGTGATATTTGACACAGGAAGTTCTAATCTCTGGGTACCTTCTTCAAAGTGTTATTTCTCTGTAAGTTTCTTTAATCTTACTACTTGAGTTATTTAAGAATTTTTCCTCCATCAAGTTTTGTTGTGATTGATTGGGCAGAAAAAGATATAAAATTTTCCATCTGGGTGCAGGTTGCTTGCTATTTCCACTCCAAGTATAAGTCCAGCCAGTCAAGCACCTACAAAAAGAATGGTACAGTTTTTGAATCTGCTTTGTGATTTTGCATTTGGACTAGACTATGGCACTCCATTTTAGTTTTTCTCTTCTCCCAGCCCCAGTACTGTTATCATTGTCATATCATTTTAGAGAGTGGGATATACAGTGATGATTGATTTCTAGCCCTAGGTAGACGAAACAGAACTATTTTTGTAAATGATAGAAATATAACGTCCTATTTACAAATTGTTTGTTTGCTGCTCTAAATGATGCAGAAGCTAATTATAATTATTTTTATACATTTAAAATATTCTTAGAAGTCTTGTTATTCAATGATTTAGGTTGTTATTGTTGATTCAATCTATTTCTGATATTAGAATATAGGCATAGTTACTAGTGTACATATACACATATTCACTTTAACTAATTGTTAGACTATTGTTATCAGAGATATTCCTTCTAGTATGTTTCATGAACCTGAGGGCTGTGAACTAAATGGGGAAAAAAATCAGGGGCATAATTGGGAACCAATTCACTGATGCGCTACTGGGTCTCTTTGATAATACAGCTGAAAAAGTCATGAGAACATTTTTTATTCAGGGACATCTGCTGCAATCAAATATGGAACTGGAGCAATTTCTGGTTTCTTTAGCCGGGACAGTGTTAAAGTTGGCGATCTTATTGTTATGAAACAGGTAAACTTTTGGCAATATGTACATATTAGTGGTTTTCAGTTCAATATTCTTTTTGAGTTACATATGTTATTCAACATTAGGATTTCATTGAGGCAACCAAAGAGGGTAGCATCACATTCTTGGCAGCCAAATTTGATGGTATACTTGGGCTTGGATTTCAAGAGATCTCGGTTGGAAAGGCAGTTCCTGTTTGGTTAGTGTTTCCCATATGTTAACACACCAAGAATTGCTTAGTGAATCTTGAAATCATTTGATAAAATGTGCTCGTTTATGTTGAAAAATGGGATTTTTTCAGTGGACCATGATCAAATTATCTTCTAAATTGGGCATATTTGGGATTTTCTTACAGGTATAATATGGTTAATCAAGGTCTTGTTAAAGAACCAGTTTTTTCATTTTGGTTAAACCGAAATGTTGAAGGGGAAGAAGGGGGAGAGCTTGTCTTTGGTGGTGTTGATTCTGATCATTACAAGGGTGAGCACACATATGTGTCTGTGACTCAGAAAGGCTATTGGCAGGTTGGTTGTCCAGACTTTCTGTCTTTGCTTACCTTCATATAGAAGTACATTATTGACATTTTCTCCTCTCTGGCAACTGATTTCATTTAATGGCAGTTTGATATGGGTGATGTCCTAGTCAATGGCGAAACAACTGGTAATTATGTGGAACTTATTCTTGTATGCCTTTTACTTGCTTCTTTATGTTTTTTATAATTGTGCTTGATATGGTTACGAGAGATGATCAAACCACTTTCAGGATATTGTTCCACTGGCTGTAAAGCAATTGCTGATTCTGGAACCTCTTTGTTGGCGGGCCCAACGGTATGTATTGCTAGTCACCACAATGCAGTTTTGCCCTTTTGGATTGCATTGTGGCATGGTTGGTATTATTGTTTGATTGAAGGTTCCTGTATAATACAAATGTTACCATAAATTACACTCATCCTTCATTATTCTATAGTTATGTGTAGAGCTGGACTGAAAATTTGAAATAGAACATGGAAGATTTATCAGAGTTTTGAGAAGGCTGTGATTTAACAGTCTGAACTGCTAATAGAATTATTCTTGATTATACCTATGCTCTATCTTTCTTTGTGGATACTTGTGGTGGAGGGTGCCTTCAGAATTATTACCTGGACAAACTTGTGGGTCTTAAAAGTCTCTGCATTCCATTGATATATCTGCATCATCTAGTCTGAAGATTGCAATGTGCTAGTATTTTGCTTGACTTTGATTTTCATCCTGTCAAACCTTCTATTAGGGCCTACTTAGTCACCTAGGCATTTGCCAAGGTCAGGTGTTGGGTTCAAATTCGCCATATTGTCAATTGACACCTCTGTATTATTTAAACTAGAAAATTTATGTTAGTTAAAAATCCAGCAGATTCTTGATTTTCTAAAGATTAACCAGCTGAGTGAGGTTTAATACTGGACATCAAACTTGTCATGTTGTTTTGTAAATGCATTGTCTGTTGTTTGGTCATATCCCTGCTGACTTGGATTTTGCTATTGGATTTATATTGAACTGCAGTTACCTGCAATTGAAATTACTCTGTGATTTCATATTTTCAGACTGTAATTACACAAATTAATCATGCCATTGGAGCTTCTGGTGTTGTAAGCCAAGAATGCAAGGCACTGGTTGAACAATATGGAAAAACCATATTGGAAATGCTGATAGCTGAGGTAAATTGATGCATGTTTTTTTTTGTTTTCCTTTGCAAGTTGTTCAAATAACACCGCTCTTCCATCCAAGTGAAATAAATGTTGCTAAGATGTGATGGTGCTTGTCAGTTTTGTCTTGTGCCACATTTCATTTTGAAATTTGTTGTGTTAAACTGATAAGTGCTTTATACCCGTTTTGTTTATAGACCCAACCACAAAAGATCTGCTCTCAGATGGGTCTATGCACTTTTGATGGGAATCGAGGTGTTAGGTCAGTCTCAACCTACGTCCTTGTTATCATAGATTGTGGTACTGATTTTGTAAGTTGTTATATGCTATTTTTTGAATTACTAAGCTACATCTTTTTACCTGTGCGAAATAAATTTAACTATCTTGCAGTATGGGCATTGAGAGTGTGGTAGATAAGAGCATAGGCAAGTCATCAGATGGTGTGCATGACACCATGTGCACTGCTTGTGAGATGGCAGTAGTATGGATGCAGAACCAGTTGAGGAGAAATCAGACAGAAGATCAAATCTTGAATTATGTGAATCAGGTATGTTGACATTCTTTGTCGTACTTCGAGGAGAAGTGGCCTTCTGGGCTCATGCCCTTAACTGCCTTGCAGCTTTGTGATCGACTGCCCAGTCCAAATGGAGAATCAGCTGTTGATTGTGGTGCTCTATATTCCATGCCCAACGTTTCATTCTCAATTGGTGGTAAAGTATTCGACCTTGCACCAGAGCAGGTATGGTTTTATGCTGTTTTTTAGGGCATCCGAGTCTTAGTATATGTGTATGTATATAAGAGGCCATTGTAGCTACTATTTTTATTTTTTTTGGGTACAAGAACGTGAAGGAAATTTTGTCTAATTAATGCTGCAGTTGCTACTTATGTAAGTCTAATGTCTTCCATTTGTGTTTTCATCAGTAAGCATATAAAGATCTTGATGTTGGCTATTTTGTTTTTTAGCTCCTTTATCATTGTTGATCCAACTTTGCAAGTAAACTCTATTTATCTCAATCATGTGCATTCCAATATGTTATACTTTTCGGGATTTGTTAATCATTAGACGACTTTTGATATTAATATACAATTGGTTCACTAGTTGTCTCATTAGAAAGTCTAAGGTGAAATTTTGTTTATTTGACTAAATAAAAATAAGATATGGGTCTCATTTTAGAGTTGATTAGTGAAAAAGGTTTTATGCAGCCACCACCTAGTTGTAACCTGTTGAGTTTATATTACTGACATTGCCTGTCATATTTTTATTTTTCCCAAGCAATTACCTTACTGCTTTGAACACTTACATTAAAACATTTGAGGTTATTTACTGCTTTAGACACTTACGCTAAAACATTTGAGGTTATTGTATATTTACCATAGAGTTCAATAGTATATTAATTTATATTTACAACTCTGTCATATTGTAAGTGTCCTTTCTATCTGTGCTAATGGTTTCTTCTTCAATCTTGTTTTCTGGATGGTGGTATCAGTACATTCTGAAAGTGGGAGAGGGGGCTGCAGCTCAATGCATTAGTGGATTTATTGCTTTAGATGTTGCCCCTCCTCGTGGTCCTCTCTGGTACTTTACTTTTTCCTCTTGTTGCTTATAATATATTTTCACACTATCTCCTTGTTGACAGTATGGGGTAACAGTAGTTGAACATAACTACTGAAAATGTTGTGCAAGGTCAGTAGCGAAAGTTTCATCTGTTAATGGAATTCCTATAGATAGATTTTTAATGCAGTAACCATTATGACTGAATGATTGTAACCCATTTCACTATATGGGTTTCAATTTTTTCGCGATCATTTTCTTCCCAATCTTTGAAAAATGTCTACTATCTGTTAGAAGGGATTACAAGGTCATCTAGTCTTTCAAATCATGCAAATTTTGTGTTTAATATGAGAGGACATATCCATTGTTGGCCTCCTGGTTTCACTTGGTAGCATGCGTGGGAGTAAAATCAAATTGGTCCTCTGGATAGTGGATTACCAATCATCTAATTTTGACGATTAAATCGAATAAAATTTCAGCAATTGATTTCCAACCTCTTTTTGTTTCCTTCTTTAATGCAAATTTGTCAACTGCTTGGTTCTTTATAGAAAATACAATATCAGGTTCTTTTAAATCGAAACATAGATCATTACACCAGAAAATTACCTTTGTATTTATTTATGCATTCATTTTTTTGTTGGGATCTTTATTTCACTTGCTAGCAACATACAGAACAATTAAATGTTTCACAACTAGCAGCACAAGTGTAAGATTTTCCCTCAGGTAGCTTGCAACGCAATATCAAGGCTGTTAACACTCATCAATGGACATAAAATAATTAATGCTGCTTGTTTGATGCAGGATTCTGGGCGATATTTTCATGGGCCGCTATCACACCGTGTTTAACTACGGTGACTTGACTGTAGGATTTGCCGAAGCAGCTTAAAAGAAAATCCACTTTTATCATCTCTATGCTTCTTAGATTTCCACAATAGCCTGTTGTAATATATGTACACACATCACAATAGTACCGTATTACAAAAGAACCTCGCTAATCATCTGCTGGATCTGGCCAGTGAACTACTTGTATTTGTGAATGTGCCCAAGTTGGGCTTGACTATGCAATCAACTTGGAGCGGTGAACGTGTATTTGTGGAAGAATGCCATGTTATTTATTAAGTTGTTATTTTGGCAAAATGATATTTGGTGGTCCGATTTCATAAATGGGATGTATCTTGTTAAGTACCGGATATTTTCAAATACTTGTCAATTACGCCTTCAATCCTATTCTTTTCTTTCTTCAAAATCTTGGGATAAATTCTGCATACCGATTGCAATATGAACTAAGTGGACTTGGGACCATTCTGTAGAAAAAAAGTTGTGGGACTTGTCAATGGCAATGTGTATCAGTTCAGAAGCAAACAATTTATTAGCGAAGAAAGTAGGCAAATGTTTGGGTTAATGTTTGGAGGGCGGTGACGGGTGGGGTGACGGTCAAGCTCGTCAGCTTCGTATTTGTTTTCTAGAAGCAAAATAAAAGGCATGAGATCAATAGAGGTGCGCAAGGCAGCAATTATTAACCGTTGGCATTTGCCTTTTCCCTGTCCCTTTGTAACGGAACGTCAAAGCAGGCAAGAAACACCGAATCTAACCCATTAATGTGCGGAGTAACAACCTTTATCATTGCAAAACTGACGCAACGCAACTCTCATTTCATTTCTTGTCCTCTTTTCAAAAAGGCAGAAGGATTCCAAGTTGCTTTGGATTTCCGTGGAGTGGTGGTGAGTGTGAGTAAGCGGTCACCATTCCCATGCGCCCGGGCAGATCAAGCCCAGTTCACGCCACACCGTCCAACACACGTACAAAACGTGCTCACTTTGTCTTCTGTCAGTTTCATTACACACGTGTTACCTCATGCATACTTCACCTTCTGTTGTTGACCCGACCCCATTCCTATATTCTTGTCATAAAATGAAAGATAAAAAAGACACGTGAAGAAGAGAAATTTTTGTGGTAACACCATGCAAATCATGATTTTATTTTATTTTTTATAAATAATTTTTATGGCATCTCTATAATTGTTGTTGATTTTATCCTACTCTATATATATATATATATATTTTAATATGTGAGCCAAACCTTCTCCAAATAATTTACACGGTCTTTGTTTTATGTTTTAGTGGGTATCTTATCGGCCACGCGTCAAATGGTGCCCTATCACTCTTACTAAATTACAAGACCATAATAACAACAAATCACACGAGCAGTTGCAGTTAAGACAGAAACTGAAACATCAATTCTTGGATGTGCAGTTGGAGCTTCTTTAATTATAATACACATTCTTACAGTTTGTTTAAGAAACGGAGAAACTAAACCCCACCTGCTTGCTGCTCTTACGGACATGTTATATGTATATTATAGTGTGATTGAATGCTTTAGCTTTCTCCGCATTAGTTGCACCTTCTATGACAATAACACTCTTTTTTTTTGTTTCTTATCTGGCTTATGTGTTGCTTTGCTTTCAGTGTTGATTGTAGGTTGATTCCTCTTTGTTATCTTCTTCTTCACACCGACCAACTCCCTCCTTTCATTCCAATTTTCATTATATGATATAGAACCAAGATTTCGCATTCGAATCTTACTATGTTACGTGCTCTGAAATGGTCTTAAGCATGTGTGCGAGGCAACTGAATCTATATGCACAAGAATAGAAGAAGGCTTGGATAAATTTCATGATAATTTCTGCATTTGAGGGATTGTTTCAGGTGTACTTTTAGTGCCTTAAGAATTTCGGACCAATAGATGATCAAGTTTACTTGGTATTTGGGCATTTTTAAGTGGGGTCAATTGATATTAATTATCTAATTTGATTGGTTAAATTATAATCATTTAGTGCTTCAATTCTCTAACAAAACTCTCTCTAAACTATGCATAAATAAACCATGTCATCAATATGCAAATATCTTATCATGGAAGGTGCATGGTTTTGGATATTTCAAATGGGAAAGATACCGAAACGTGAAGATAACCAATGTTCCCATTTGTATTTTTGACTTTGACAGATACCCAATTTCCCCTTTTTATATTAAAAGACTCTGTAATTGACCCGTCCTTTCATCGTAGACCCCTAATTGATCCAATTCAACCCACTAAATCAAACCGGAAATGATACCTAAATTCAACCCTTGTTGGTGGTTCAACCCACCCCACATTCCGCTCGCCTTAAAACCCCAATTTCAATCTTCAAAAGTCTACCCTTCACACAAAATACAACGTAGAGAATCCAAGTGTTGATTGTCCATCCGACCTCTTCTCTTCACCTCTTTGCACCAAACCAAAACCAGAATGTACATTTCCCATTTGTACACTCTTATTGCTTCCTAACTTTCACACGTGGCAACAATCCAATATTGACACGTTATGTCGACTCTCGTTAAAGGAATTGTCAACCCTTCTGACAGAGAGGGAGAGAGCCCTAACCAACCATTAAACTAACCTTTTAAAAATCCACCCTTGACCTCAATCTCTTTTATAAAGGCGCCTTCGTGATAAGAAACTTAATAGACTAACCAAAGTTACAGATATGGACTGGACAAGACGTCACTCCATCGGCCGCGGCTCCTCAGCCACCGTTTCCCTTGCCACTTTCCTACGCTCCGGTGAAGTGTTTGCCGTCAAGTCAACGGAGCTGTCCAAATCCGAATTCTTGCGAAGGGAGCAAAAATTTCTTTCTTCTTTCAATTCTCCTCGCATAGTTAGCTACAAGGGGTGTGACATTAGCAATGAAAACAATAAGCTCATGTACAATATCTTCATGGAGTATGCACCCGGCGGCACGCTGAAAGATGAAATTAAAAGGCACGGCTGCCGACTGGATGAATCTATGTTCGCGTGCTATACGCGCCAGGTATTACAAGGCCTGGAGTACCTACATTCGAATGGAGCGGTGCATTGTGATATTAAGAGTAGAAACATTTTGATTACGGAAACTGGCGCCAAAATCGCCGATTTTGGATGTGCTAAGTGGGAGGCTGAGGCAGTACAAAGCGGTGGCACGCCGATGTTCATGGCGCCTGAGGTGGCGCGTGGGGACCACCAGGGGTTTGCTACTGATATATGGGCACTTGGGTGCACTGTTATCGAAATGGCTAGTGGTGGTGTACCGTGGCCTGATGCCACTGACCCAGTCACGGTTCTTTACAGGATTGCTTATTCTTGTGAATTACCAGAGTTTCCTGGTTTTCTATCAAACCAAGCAAAGGATTTCTTGTCAAATTGTTTAAGAAGAGATCCAAAAGAAAGGTGGACAGCAAGTCAACTTCTGAAGCATCCATTTCTTGGGGCATTCAATTCTTTCACAAAGCAAATACAAAAATCTAATTCAAGATCAAATTCTCCAAC
The DNA here is from genome assembly GCA_019650275.1 of Xylocarpus granatum. Classification (NCBI taxonomy): domain Eukaryota; kingdom Viridiplantae; phylum Streptophyta; class Magnoliopsida; order Sapindales; family Meliaceae; genus Xylocarpus; species Xylocarpus granatum. The sequence continues at coordinate 76,486 of BNST01001902.1, read as the reverse complement.
AAGTATTCTCGATCAAGGTATCTGGAACTCAGTGAAAGAAACAGAAGAAAGCTTGGGAATTCTGATCCATTCAAGCTCCGAGAATTCGGATTGTGAGAGAATCAGACGGTTGTCATCTTCAGAGGGACCCGGTTGGGATTGGGATGATTGTTGGACCACAATCAGAGGGAAGAACAATGAGGAGAGCAAGGCAATTATGGAAAATATTGAAGCTGAAGATGATATGATTTGTGGGTCAGCATTGGATGAGCAAGAAATCTTTGTTAATGGCGAGAAGTTGTTGGATTTCTTAAATACGAATATTAGTAGTAGTAGGAATAATTCTTCAGGGTTATGTTCATGTAGAAATGATAGTGTTGTCATTAGAAGTAACCTTTATTTTCAGAGGGACAAAAATAGGTTGTTATTATTTCCTTCAAGTTCCAGTTCTTTAATTTCATAAAATTTCTCTGCCTAATTCTTTTCTTCAGATTTTACTTAAAAAGCACTTTTGGAATAAGCTGACACCACATACAACGGAGTAGAAGCTTTAGGGAAAGTCAAAACGTGATCCTTTCCTGTTGGGGTGGGGGTGGGATCTCTGAATGTATGCAACCTAATCCTGTCTTCTGTTATTGGGGGAAAAGTGCTTGTTAATATTAGTCATAACTCCATAACCATAAGGCTGCTGCCAAATTGCCAGTCTGGCTGGCCTGGCCACTTCCAGCATCAAATCCTGCCACCTTATTATTTCCTGTGTTTCTCTATTTGGTAGGTAAGCTTGGTTAATCCCATGACCCAAACGAACTATATTCAATTAACAAGCCGTCCAATTTACTGTGTTCCTCTATTGACTGGTTAATTTGGATCATATTTCATGCCACCTACATAAGTTTACTTCTGCTGCACTAAAAACACAGCAAATTAGGTCAGCTTATTTGCCAGCTCGTGCAAAAGGCTAAAGTTTGGAAGCTGAGTATGCAGATATTTGATATCTTTGAAGTCACTGCTTTCAGCCAAGCACGAACAAATGTTGGTAAGTCAACTTGTGCAAGTGAACAAAGAAATTTTGAATTCAACAAGCCATTCATCACTGAAAGCAAATCCTGATCACTTGTCAGATAATTTAAGAAAATGGTGATGGTCTACTAAGAGTCTAAGGTTAGATTGAATGGCTGGAAACTAGACAAGTGGAAGGGCTCAAACTTCTACAAGTTTCCAAGTTATTGTTCATTATATTTCATTTCTGCAAGAAGCTTCTCTGCTGTTCCGAGAATTGATGTTTCCATTAACTTCTTAGAAGACAAGATGCCAAGGACATGTTCTTGTTAGGCATTAAAAAGTGGGGTAGTACAAACCACGCGGACAAGAAGGTCCAAGGCAGTAACATTTCGACCAAAGTGAAAAGAACTGAATCTTGATCTGGGCTTTGAAGGGCTCCGGGTCCAAAAGCCCAGTGAGTTAGAGGAAGAGGCCCGCCCATTCTTCAAATAATAAGGCGCCAAGCTAGAAGTTAGTTATTCTCCACGTCCGCCCATTTTTCAAACCCCTCCTCGATGATCACCTTCAGAAGAACCAACTGAGCAGACGAAAAGACAAAATGAAATGTGAAATCTTTGGGAAAAAAAATGGCCCCTCGAGCCCTGGCTTGGAACCCATTTTTCCAATTCTCTCTACGAATAATGAAAGTATCTCGACGGAAATCTAGTTTCAAATAAGTAAATATCAAATCAAATCAATTTAATCGGAATGGGATACGGTAACAATACATCTTTGTGATAATCAAATCAAGCTTAATGTTTGCTGGTGGCTAATCCATCCTGAACCCCATCGTCTTCATTCACAGTGGGCTTCAATTTATAGATTACTGGGTTTGATAGTCAATTTCAATCAATAATGATATATTTCTCAACTCAACACTTGCGTTCACAGTTGATTTATTTTAAGGAAAAGAAACAATTCCAGGCATCAACATTTTCTAGCAACGAAGCATGGAAACTTTGCAGCGGATAACTGGTTAAGCACTCGGAATATCCATGAAATAAGTCACGAATTTCCCCAGTTCCAGAAGCCTCTCTAACACTATCAAATTGCTTGCTTGTACCCTGAATCTCTAGAGTGCTGCCATTATATGCACGACTCGGGAACCCGATTGACATCATGACGTAAGTATTCATTCCGTCAAAACCTGAACTCACGTACATGGCTTGGGTGCGGCCGATGACAGCTGAGTTGCGTTCAGGGCCTTCTGTAATGTGGTCATCGGTGGCATAAAGCATTCTGAATTTATCTAATGACAAAAGCTTGCCGGCAATGCCTGCAACTGAAACGGCTGTGGCATTTGGACCACCGAAGACGTACTTGAAGTTAATAATGAGAGTTCGAGCGAGGAAGAAGTAATAAACGACTTCATATTATAATAAAACCAAAATCTCTCGCATGTTAAGCAGAGCAAAGACATAACTGGTACTCCTCAAACAGCACACTCTTTTACCGTATAGCACTAGGACAACACAACACACGCAAATTTCTTATTTTGAAGCAAAAGATCACAAATCACATAGCCCAACTGATCAGTAATGGAAAACTGTAACGTTTCACTTGATAATGCCATTTAGATGGACCACATCTACACTTAACAGTTCCAGTTCCAGGAACCAGACACCTCTTTTCTTTTGGTTCATACGCTCAGCACCCTCTATCCCCATGGTGCTACCATTCAACTTCCTGTTAGTTAACACAACTGAGAACAGCAGGTGCAGATCGGTGCTTTCAAATGCCGAAGTCCACGAGCCCTTCCTATTTGCATCGAGTTTCTATCAGATGTCACTGTTAACTTGTCATCAATGGCAAAAATTGTGCCATAGTTGGGAACAAACAACCCCTTTTTTCTGCCACCAACAACTGGGATTGTTGTCGCATTTATGCCATTTGCCAGTCCCACATGCAAAATACTATGTTGGTTTCTTTAAGCTTTGATCTGGGTGAATATTGGCTGCTTCTGAGAATGCAGATAGAAACAGAGCCACTGGAAAAGATAGTATGAAAGTTTTGCTTATTGTATCTTTTGCCACCTTTGAATGTGGGCAATTGAGCTTCAAAAGGTGCATTAATATAGAGATGATCGTTGGCAACTCAACATTCTTCTTTTCATGAATAACTGTTGCTATTTTGGATGTTAATGATTATTTACAGCACATATGTATTATTTTTATGTATCAAAAGTTGGATTATAGCTATGGAAAACAACTTACCAGAAAATGCAATAATCTGAATTTAAAACAAAAAATGGTAAAGAGAGGGAGACCCGGATCTAAACTTGAAAAATATTGGGAACAACTATCATCAAAAGGGTAAACAAGTGTTAGTTATATACTACATTCTATAACTAAGAATGAACTCAATAAATGCCATCACATAACCACTCAGCTTTATACACTGATAAAGATACTAACTGTAACCACCACCATGACTTTCCTCCAATGGAGCCAACTATCATTCTCACACGGAAAAAGAAGAACATAGTTCACAGCTAGGTAGTTGTATATTTGTTACTCATATATTCTTCTTGCCATCAGACTGATCAACTGACTCCAACTGGTTTCGAAGGTTTTGATTTTCTTCCAGCAACCGATCATACTCGAGAAGAAATCCTTCAGATTGCTTCTTTAGTGCCTCTGCTTCAGCTTTTGCAGCATTGACTTCCTTATCTTTTCCCTCAGATTCAGATTCCAGCTTCCTGATCTTTGTCTTGAGTGTAGCAATTTCATCCACCAACCGTTTAAGCTCATCTGCATTAGTGTTCTTCCCATCCTCGAAACCTCTGTTTTGCTTTTTTGCAGCTTCCACGGCCTTCCTCAGCAACTGAAGTTCTCTTATGTAATGGTGTAATCTATCTATCATCAATGAGTTAAATAACAAGAATCCTGCACGGCAAATAACAATGGCAAGTTGACAACCAGATGAAGAGATTGAGTAAAGCATAAGGGCAAAATTCTATTCAGACATCAAAGAGTAGACATCTTACACTAACACCGAATTGCACTAGTTATGCAAAAAAGAAAAGAAAATAGCGATATCCAAAAGTATTTCGATTTTTACAAACACATAGAAACACAAGACGCACGCATATGTTAAGAGATGCAAATAGCTTTAGTATTCTTGTTACAACATTCCAACATAAAGAAAAAATACAGTAAAAGACCAAAAGAACCACCCCCAAATCAGATCATCATTTCAACTAAAAGATCCTTGTTCCAAACTCTTCACTGACTTGTCCAAAGCCAGTAGAAACAAAAGTCTTATCTCCTTGGCTCTGGTTAGACATCTACAATGTCATGCAAGCAAAAAAAGAATAGCTATGTTTATATACAAGCATGAGCCTAAGGTTTATAATGGTAAAGGCTGTGGGGGGTGAACTGCAAATATAATGTGTTTAAAAAACTAGGACACCAAATTCAATTTATACTACCAAAGATACTATATTCCAACTCTTCACACAATTTATAAGGTTTTTGTTTACCATTCCTTCTTGGTTGGCTGAACATAGATTGTTGATACTCCAAGGTAAAATACACAGAAGTACAATATGAGAGAACAAAGAATTCTTGTGAAATGCAAGCTTCTCCCTTATGTTTATGCGCTAAAATCAGAGAAAAAGAAAGAGAATCTTATATCCTTACCGAGGCTAATTAATGAGACCTAAATAAGGCGATGAAAGTTGAGACCATATATACATTTTATTGCATCACTGTTCATTCAATACTACCATCAGCTTTCCCAATACATGGGTTCAAGTAATTGATATGGATTCATAAACAAATCCAAATACAGATGACAAATTTATAGTCAAGTGATTATGACAACTTGAGCAACACTGTCACGGAAGCAGTCCAGATTCCAAAATACTCTATTTGATAGCTAAACTTTCAAGGAATAACACCATTTTAGCTCTGCTATGCTGTTCACATTCAAAGTATTCTAAAATTTTTCACGATCAACCATTTTATATGAGAACACAAATCATTTAGCATTTGGCTAAACACTAGCATCAATATCTAATTTATACTACTATCGAACAAAATCAATCAATCTTCTCTTTCACCATAGATCAGCTATTGACATATAGTTTGACAATTGTTACAAGGAGCAGCATTCACAAATGTATCAATCAAACATGCAGTAGTTCTCAAATACCATGATCCAACAAAACGCCAGATAAAATCACAATCTTGAAAAGATTACCCATAAGAGAGGCTTCGAGCATGTGCTTGGACATAAGGACCTGGTCAGTGGGATTGAAGACGCCAGCCTCTAGGGTGCGCTGCTTGATCTTGAGCATGCTATAGACGCTAGACATAAGCACAATGAATAAAGTTCCTCCCACCGTCTTCGCCACGACTGGGCCCCGCCCTCGCTTAACCCGATCCATGGTCATAATCACGAGTTTCCTCAACGGCGTCTTGAATAACAGCGACATAATTAACACTGTCTCGCCGAAGAACACAGAGTAGAGCAGCTGAATCATGTTATCTTCGGTCGAAAGTAAGGTTTTTTTTTCCCCCTTTTTGAGCGAGCTGAAAAGAAACGATGAGACTAGTGTGGGTTCGGTGTGCTACTCCCGTTGCTGCTTTTAATGGTTCGGTTGTGGCCATGTGGGCTGAATGCGGAGCTAATCAAATACCAGCGCGTCGTCGAAAACAGAGAGAACTTCGGACGTGTTGTCACCGCGTTGGTTCCGGAAATAAAATGAAAGAAAAGGAGGTAATAATATTTAGGTCCTAACTTTATATATATTTATGAACAAGACATAATATTTTCATTTCGTATAAAAGAGGTCCCCTACCCTTAATTCAGGGATCGTTAAATGACGAATATACTCATCGTTTGCCAGCATAATTACTACCTTGGCGATTGAGTAGCCAATCGCTGCGTACTCTTCTTCTCTAGCTCAACAAATTGACCAGACACTATAGAAACGCCACGTGAGATCTCCCTTGGCATCCACGTCACAAAATTTTCACCAAACCACCGTCATTGGATAATTGGGCCGAAGGAAACAAGTCAATTGGAAATATAAAAAATTAAAAAAAAGGGCACGTCGAATGGCCTGACAAGAAAGTTCTTATTCTCCTCGAGTCATTGTTCTTGAGTAATTCCATTTTGAACATCTTAGATCCAAAATTTCGGAAAGTGAGTTGAGGCGGAGCGAGCTGTTGAAGAAATGATTTGGGGAATTATTCGCCGCAAAGTCACTTCGGTATTATAATTATTTTGATTTTTTTTTGGTTTTATTCATTTTGATTAATCATCAGCTGAGCTACTTAAGTGTTAGTTTTAATTGGTGTACGTTTGATTTTACAGGCGCAGGTGATTGGACAGTCGTTCTCAAAGATTAGGCCAAGATGTTACCCGACTGTGCAGAAGGAGGTTCTAAGAGTAAAAAGCTTTCTTTTGTTTTTATTTTTTGCAATTTAATTTTGATTTGAGTTGATTTGTATGTGTATGAATCTGCACAGGCTCTAACCACTTGCAGAGGAATTCAGCGTGTTCAGAGTTCTGGCTACCACATTTTTTCAGGTATTCTTATGAAAAATCTAAAGGAAAAATTTATCTAAAGCAAAGTTATATTTGATTCTTGTTGATTTGTTCAACTGTTTGGGTTCTTTGTAGGCAAATATGTTTGTTCGACGCCAAGGAGGTCAGTGAGTGATCAAATGCGGCATGATTTGTTTCTTAATTTGCCTTGTTATTTTAATAGTTTATGGCACGAGGTTAGATACCTGGAACAGTAAATTTGAAGCCAATTTTTTTATGACTTGGATTTAGATATTTTTCCTCTCGTAGGAAATGGTATAATTGGTGGTTGAAAACATGTGATTGTTGGTTGCTTCTTAAGCATTGAAGATTTAGTACTGTTTGCCACCTGCATCATGTTGAATACTTGAAGAGTAAACAGAAGCTTTATTGAGATTTTTGAATTAAGAATGATTTTAAAAAAATGAAGAGAAACAATTTTTAATCTTTTTGTTCTTTTCCTTGTAGGGAAGCAACTGAACTGATAGGGAAAGCATCTTGCATCAGTTTGAGGAGTAGACCATTTTCTTCAGATAGTGGTACATATAATTGCATACGTGCTTGTTGGGTGACTTGTTTATATTTTTGTATGTCATAATTTTATTTGATTATCATGGATTATAGGAGACCTTGTGGATGCTGTTGTTCCTTTTATGGGCGAATCCATTACTGATGGAACATTGGCAACATTCTTGAAGCGTATGTTAATTCATAGATAGTTTTCTTTGAAGCCTTTTCTGTGTGCAGTGTGTGGGAGAATTTGCCCTCATGCTAACTCACATTAGTCGTGCTTTTCTTAAACTCATGCTTGGCAAATGATGAGCAGAACCTGGTGACAGAGTTGAAGTTGATGAACCCATTGCTCAAATTGAAACTGATAAGGTATTTTCTTTGGAGAACGTGTGTATAAGCTTTGAGACTGTTAATCATTGTAAAAGTTGGTTTTGTAGTGCAAACTGGTGTCTATAAGACTGATTTGATTATGTGACTGCTAGGTGACAATAGATGTAGCAAGTCCTGAAGCTGGTGTTATTCAAAAGGTAACAAAGCAATATTAAATGGTAAAACACAACTAGTTTTACTTATTTCTATTTAAAAGTGGATTTAGTTCTTACATAATGATTGTTTCTAATTATTTTTAATGTAACTGGTTGTAGCTTGTAGCCAAGGAAGGTGAAACTGTGGAGCCAGGTACAAAAATCGCGGTCATTTCAAAATCAGGTGAAGGTGCTACTAAACCTTCTCCAGCAGAGAAAGCAGCTCCTCAGCCAGCACCTGCTGAAGAAAAGCAAATTCCTAAGGCAGAAGCTGCCCCTGCCTTGAAGGATAAAGTCCCTTCTCCACCACAACCCAGGGCTAAAAAACCTTCTTCGTCACCTCCAAAAGCCATGGCTTCAGAACCACAGCTTCCTCCCAAGGATCGGGAGAGACGGGTAAGTTTTAGATTCATGTAAGATTGGAAAACACATTAAATGTACTGTGTAGCTCCTTTGTGGTTAGGATACTCAAAAGTATCTTATTGATCTCTTACTTGCAGGTCCCTATGACAAGACTGAGGAAAAGGGTTGCTACTCGCTTGAAAGATTCTCAAAATACGTTCGCGATGCTTACCACATTTAATGAGGTTGATATGTAAGTTTTTTTTTCCTGTTTTCTGAGACATGACCACTTCTGTGCCCTTGCTTTTTAAATTTCCTTCGTGTTATAACTTCAGTCTTTTCCATTCATGTAGTAATCATGAACACTCACTAAATGAATGGCTGGCTTATTTAAGTGATGAATGATATAATTGTTCAATTTGTAGTCCGTACCTTAGGTTTGATTTGTTGCAATAAAAATTTTTGGCACTCTGTAATCAACCCCTTTTCTATCCCCATTGAATGGATGCCTATAGTTGAAAAGAAAATAGGTTAATGAATGACTTATTTTGCCTTTGAATTGCTAATTCTCTCACAGTATTTCTGTGTAGTTCTCTGAAAAGAATCAGTTGCGGCTCTTCTGCTTTCATGGTTAAAATGCTCTATTATGCAGGACTAACTTGATGAAGCTCCGCTCAGATTATAAAGATGCCTTTGTTGAAAAGCATGGTGTGAAATTGGGACTAATGTCGGGATTCATCAAAGTATGTAGGGTGTATTGTATAAAGTGCCATTGCATATTTGATAATTGTGCTGTCTGATGATTCTGTAGTGTGCAATGAATTTATGCTCTTGTTAATTTTAATTTTTGTTTACTTCCTTAATTTTTTTGGTTGGGGTGGGGGTTTTATCTGGTTTAGGCTGCAGTTAGTGCTCTACAGCATCAGCCAGTTGTTAATGCTGTCATTGATGGAGATGATATTATATACAGAGACTACATTGATATCAGCATTGCTGTTGGCACTCCAAAGGTCTGTGGTATTTCATGTAATAACCTGGTGACATGAGCTTACTAGTTATGTTATTTTCTTCTGTAGTAGTTAACAAGATCAGTTTGAATTTTACATCAGAGCAGTTATATACATTTTACTAACCAACACAATCCATTTTTCTTATCTAAGGGTCTTGTTGTTCCAGTCATCCGTAATGCTGATAGAATGAACTTTGCTGACATAGAGAAGGAGATCAACACTCTAGCTAAGAAGGCAAATGATGGTTCTATTTCAATTGATGAAATGGCTGGTGGAACTTTCACAATATCCAATGGTGGAGTCTATGGAAGCCTTTTAAGTACACCAATTATTAACCCTCCACAGGTACGGATGGCTCTGGACAGCTACCTCTTTTGTTTTACTTGATTGACTCGCTGATTTTTTCTGTTAAGAGGTTACATCGCAAAGACTGAAAAAAAAAGTCTTATTATCTTTTATGTACTGCCACAATGAACATATGGGAATCTCATTATCAATTCTTTTGGGCAGTCTGCAATACTGGGCATGCACTCGATCGTGAGCCGTCCAATGGTTGTTGGAGGCAACATTGCCCCGAGGCCTATGATGTATACTGCATTAACATATGATCATCGACTGATTGATGGAAGAGAGGCTGTATTTTTCTTGCGCCGCATCAAAGATGTTGTGGAGGATCCTCGCAGGCTTTTCCTTGATGTATGAAGAACCTTTGCTCATTCTCCATTTTGCAGTCATGCACGAGATGATTTTAGTGTAATTTGTTTTTCCATGCCTTGTGGGCAGAATAAATCTGTGAGATTTAAAATTTTGTAGACACCTGTATTGATTTTGCCAGAGCAGCTGTCGGAGGACACTGATACATTTCTCATAAAATGCTCTGGATGTTTTGTGATTTTTGAATTTGAAGAGTGCGCAAGGCCTCATACGTTACTAATCCTCGTGTATTCCCCGCATTGGTTTTTAAATCCACATACCCTCTGTACCTTCTTCGAATACCGTGAACCTTGCTGGCTTCACCAGGGGCCAAAGCCAAAATAAGACTTGGTTATAAAAATGGGTGTAATTAGCATGCTTAGGTGACTAATATCTGTCCGTCATTGCCACGGCTGCACTCAATGCGCTACCTCTGATGACAACCTTAATCGAAAGTACAAATCCAGGGCGCATCCTTAGACGGACAGTTGTTAAAATCATCCGCAAAACGGCTATTCACTAAAATTTCTCGCAATCAGTAGTTACTGCTTCCAAGGTTCTCCCCGGCTACGGCAGATATGATCTTTATCCAATCATTCACTGTTAATCACTGCCTTGCCCAGCCATTTTCACGCGAATAAAGAATTACCCACGTTACATAATTTTGAGATTTACCACCGCCTACATGTATACGCATATATATAACAGCATGATCACTAGAATCTGGGCACATAATACTACATTGAATAAAGGGGTATGATAAATAGAAACTACATTTGATAATGGAGCTTTGCTTATTTTTAGGAATTGTCTTGCTTAAGTGACAAACAGAAACTTCATGTCCGCCTCTGTCAATTTTCCTAGAGCATCTGTGCTTCCGCCAACAGTCCTAAAGCACAAAACAGAAAGAAAAAAAAATGTTAGAAATTGAACAATGGTTTATACCCTATATTCGGCATGCTACAAGCTGGCAGATAATTCAGACATACCCTTCAAATACTAGTTCTTTCTTCTCTTGTAGTTTCAAAATCCTTTCCTCAATTGTGTTCTCAATTACAAATCTCACAATCCTACAAATGCAGATAACATCGTTATTCCCCTAAGAAAGCAATAACGTTTCTTATGTTTTTCTCAACTTGGGGCATTGCAGGAATGAGCAAAAGGTACACCTGATTGGCTTATACTGCCCTATTCGATGGATTCTATCTTGAGCTTGCTGCTCCACGGCTGGGTTCCACCAAGGGTCCATCAAAAAAACCTAGACCAGAACAAAGCAAGAGTCCGTTATTGATTGCAATACACAAAAGCTAAATAGCTAAAGGAGAAACGAGGGAGCGGGTTCATTCCGGCAATAGCTAAGATCATGCAGTCACCAAAAAATGGATCAAGTATGAGGAAGTTGTTGCAAGATTCTTCCAAGAAAAATTTCAAATAATGAACCATTTGTCTAATTGACAAAAAGAAAAAGAAAACGCATGCTTCCAAAAATAGACTTGCCTCAAAACAGATAGAACACATACTGCTAACTCAATGAGGTGTCAAGTTCAAATCCCACAAGAAATATTTTGGTACAAGGTGTGTGGATTATGTCATGGTAAGTTGATTCAAATATATAAAAACAATCAAAATTAATTAATTCACCTAAATCTTTTTAGCAGGTATAGGCTAGTAGTAAGAGAAGTTGCCAAACTATGAGAGGACCAGAAGAATACTGTCAAAAGGCCTCAAAGGCAGTATAAGTAGCACAATAACTAGACTTGGCTGACATTAGCCATGACAAATAAAATGACGAACTGAAACATAAAGAAAGGACTTCAGTAAATACAAATGACCACTATGAATTTTAGTGAAACTCAAGTAATGGAATTTGCTTGCTATCTAATAGTTGCACAAGCTTTTGCCAAGACTAATAAATGGCGCCGAATAAATTTCAATCAAAATCAAGTAACAAAAGGAATTTGCTTGTTATCTACTGGTCACATTAGATTTATCAAAAACTCAGTATTTTCTTTAAACCAAACTCCAGAAACAATAAAATTAATATGTCACACGCAAACGCGCACATACACATATATGTATAAGAAATATGAAGGTCTTTTGCAAATTCAGCAAACATACACCCACACCAATTTCTTATGCATAGAGTACAAAATTCCATTGACACAAAATCCATTTCAACAGATTTATATGCAGGTCCCATTATTCTGCATCTAATAGGAGTTAGTCCTACAACTTAGGCATATCATGAGTTGGATCCTTCAACAACTCACTCATGGATTCTTAGCTAGAATCCTCATAAACAGTGAACAAAGATTATATTAAACATAAGAAACGTAATTGCTCACATGGGATGCAACTGTAAGATTGAGCGCAACACCTCCAGCTTTCAAGCTCATGAGGAAAATCTTGCAATCAGGATCTTCAGTAAATCTCTTGATAGCAGCATCTCTTGCAGCAATGGACATACTTCCCACTAATTGGACGCAACTTACGCCAGACTACAAGAGGTTTTAACATATTAGCTTGATATTTCCTTTTTATACATAAAAGGAAACTTAGACGCAATTCTTATTTTACCTTGTTAAGGGAGTAATTTATGAGATCCAAGAAAGATGTGAACTGGCTGAAAACAATTCCTTTCGCAGAGCCATCTCTTTCAACCATGAATCTAATTTCTTCCCTCTACAGCAAGGGAAATCCACTCAGCAAATGGAAGAAAATGATGGATAATTATGAGTAAGTATTCACACACCCTTTCTTTTTTTTCTCTATTTATATAGTTTTATTGGTTTCTTATAACAAAAAAACTTTGCACAAGCTACAAAAATACATAAATCAGCAAAACACTCGTATCTATGATCTGCCAAAATCATATGCTTGTTCAATATTGCGGTAACCAGAACAAAATATTGCAAGTTGCAAATTGGGTTTTTGTTAGTATGGAAACCATAAGAACATAACTGGTACATCAGAAAATGTGATTGACATAACTTTAGATGTTGTTCTTATCTGGTCTTATACTCAATGCTCAAATTGCACGCATCATAATTCATGCATGAATTTCCTTTATCAGGAGAATAAGCATAAGATCTTGCATTTGTTTTATACCAGATTTAAAAGAAGAAGAAAGGCAACAGCTAAAATAAAAAGAATTAAAAAAAGGAGAAAAAAAGTACCAGCATCATATAACACTTACCAGGGCCTCAATTTTCGTGCTCGTCTGAAATTCATCAAGTTGTATTCTGTTTAGAATACTTGAGGATTTAAAGCCCTTAACAATTGTTTTACTTGTCCACTTTCCAGTACCCTCATTTGCAGTAAAGTCAACAGTGAGTGGAATTGAACACGTAGGGCACTTGGCGACAAATTTTGAAGCAGCAGAATCAAACAAACAAGCTTTACAAAAGGCATGTGCACAATCGGTAACCTGTAAAAATGAGAAAAAAGTTGTAAAATAAGAATCAATTTAGGACTAGGTTTTATAAGCAACAAAATCAAGGAGTCCCAAAAAGCAAGTACACGGTTCATAGGTGTTCTCACTTGGAGTTGGAAGTGGAGGGTACAATAATGATTGTAAATCAACAGGTAAAAAACAGCACAAGAAAGAGTTGCAGTTGTTTTACATGTCATGAACTAAGACATTATGGATACAGGGTAATTAACTTCCTCAGCAGCGGGTCTTTTTGTCCTTATCAAGGATGAAATAAATAAGCACATCTCACTCTCATAACTCATCAAAATTATTCCGCGTCGTTAATTTTACAAATGAATGTTGGGGATGATCATTCTCTGTCCTAACTTAACCAAAAGAAAGAGATAAGAAATGAGCAGGGGAAAGGCCAAAAGTTCAAACAAATTTATAAGAAGAAATGATAACTCACCACAGGATCATCAGCCAAGTCATGGCAAAGACCACATACTTGTTGAACAAGCTCAGTATCAGTTTCAATTCCACTTCTTAGAGCAGCAGTTCTGGAATATACCACAAGGTAAGGATGATCAACTGCCTGCAATTTTACCAGAAGTCATGAAAAGCATCCAAATAAATGAACTGTCTGTAAAGTTTAAACACCATATGAGATCTTCTTCGTTAATAAAACAAGTTTCTCCATTTATTACAAAAATATGGAAACCCAGACCAAAAAAAAACAGGGACACCAACACAATTCTAACTAAAAATAGTGGTGAGTCAAGCTTCCCAAAGCTTAGCCATGTCTAAGTTATAACTGGATCTTGAAAACATAAGTAGAAAGAAGGGCAAGAGACTAAAAGAGTTAATGACAAGATATAGTTGAAATCATAAAACTAATATTTTCAAATCAAGGGTTATTTTTTTCTCTTTTTACAAACCAGAAAAAAGTCCAATTAGAAAATACAGTGTATACTATTAAAATAGATATAAAGATACAATATATGAAGGGCTCAGGAATAACATTAAACCAGCTCTCTTAAACTATTAACATGTACACAAATAATTGTAGTGTGAGCATGACAAATCTGATTAGTAATCCCTCTCTCTTTTGCTCTTCAAACTTAATCTGAAGAGCACTCAACAAGGGCTTCAAATAAACCAGGTAAGACTCCCAATCAATCAACAACTTCTGGAACTTGAATGAAAAATGAACAATAGAATTGGATTTTATTTAAAAAAATCATAAGCTGAGATATCGTGTCCCAATCTGTGACCCAACTCTTCCCTATTGAATAGTAATTTACCTGCCGCAATCGCGTGAGGAGGTCAAATATATGAGCATAATTATTCATTACCGTTCCTGCCTGGACATAACTGCAGAGCTAAATTGCATAAATTTACAGCCATTGTAATCACATGAAATTCAAGAAACAATAATCTGTAGAAAATAATAATAGATAGCAAAGTAGAAAAAACTTAAAATTAGTTTAAAGGAAGCACAGAAGATGGCCATTTTCAATTAAAAACATCAAATGTGAACAAAAAGCAGAAACAGACAAGGTCAAGGGTAGCTTACGTATTAAATTGTGCCTGACTTTCACTATACAATGACTCATAATAATCTGTTTCTCTAATATCAAGGCTATCCCGCCTCAATGAAACCTGTAGGAAAAGGGCATCGGGGGCAGACGGGTTGTCAGAAAGTTTAGAAGTGAGCAATAAATCTCTTAGTTTTTTTGGGAAAACTTACAATTCTAGGAGGAAGGGCGAGATCAGCAGCCCTGCCCCTTTTAGTGCGTCTTAAAACTATGTTTTTCAAAACCTTTTGCTTTAACAATATCATGGCTCTTCTTCCAGGGGCAAAATTTGCATGTGCTTGTATTGGAGTAGCAACATACTGACAAAGACAACAAATTAAAAGATATTCGTCATATACATACTCTGAAGACCAGAAACACCCATAATAAATCAGGAATAAAGAAACAAACTATGAAGAAGCAATTGCAAACTTACTCTGTTCCACCAACAAAAATGCCTAACAGAACTATGAGGGCAGTTTGGGCAGTCTGCTGAACTGTAAAAGAATTAGGAGATGTAAATAATGATGACAAAAACCATTAAAGCATTCAAAGTGAACCAGGTTAAAATTGCAAAGATAAGTGGAATATCAAAGGGAAAAACCAGGAGGAGAACAGCAATAGATACTCAGGTTGCAATGAGACTAATTGATTTGATACAGGCAACAAACTTAATAGCCACTACTTAAAACAGAATGCCCTGGTCTAAAATACAGAGTGAGGACAAGGACACAGTGGTAGCAACAAAAAAGGAAGGGAACTAGAACAATATGGTGACGAAAGATCACAGTGACTCATTCAACAGTCAAATATACAAAGAAATAACTTTTCAATTACAGCAGCCTGCTTCCTTGTTGGGCAATAGCACCCATAAGGACAATTTATATCTTTGACCCAGATATCATGATAGAGACAAACATGGCTGCAAAAACTACTCATGTTACAGATTTTATTGTATGACGAGAGGGAAATAAGGTTGATAACCAACAGGGAATCAAGAGAATGCTAGTCAGCTCATGTGCAGATGTCTCCGAATAGATTTTTTTTTCCCCATGTAATTGCAGGTGGGTGTGAAGAAGCCTAGAAAAGAGTATAACAAGAATGGTTCGTTGATAATTTTACATTGCATTTACATGCTCAATTTATGAGACATATTATTTAGTCTGCAAGAACAAAAATGCACATAGGTACCAAAAATCTTGGAACTGAAATCATACCTGTAATCAAGAACCCTGCAGTCACAATCCTTACAAAAGTAATAAGAGTATGGAGTTATTTGCAAAAAGCGAACCTGTAGTTGTTAAAGTGACCTTGTAAGGTTGAGAACTTAAGTTGGTATATTACTGTGAAATTTGTTGACATTTGGTAAGCTTACCAGAGAGTAAAGTTCCCCAACACGGTTCTGAAGAGGAGTGCCACTTAAAGCCCATTTGTATGAAGACTCCAAAGCAAGGACAGCTTTTGCAGTGTTACTGCGTCTATCTTTTATGAAATGTGCCTAAAGTTGGGAAGAAGAAACTACAATTGGTAGAGAACAGAATGAAACAAGAGAACATAAAAAGTAATGAAATTGAAGAGGGAAATGAATCTAGACTTCTGTACTTAAAAAAAAATGTAAATTGTTGTTCTGGCACTAGATAGAAACAGCCATTTCTCACAAGATGTCACACTGCCTAGTGATCCCCTTTGAATTAATAATATATCAAGCTCACCTCATCCAAAATGATCCGATCCCACTTCACGGAATGCAATGGTGATTTCCCTTGGGACAGATTCTTTACACCTCCAGCAGAAGAATCCATCTCAAATGATGTTTTCTTCCCTGTGTAACCCTTGGACCAACTGCTTTTGCCTTTAGCAGATTCCTTGTCTCTATCGAAAGTAGATGATGAAGCTTTTGTCTTTTTCTTCTGTTGTTTAGACTGCTTTTCAGTCCTAACAGCACCAGGCCCACAAAAATATTTCAGATGAATTGAGAGCTTCTTCTCATAAAACAACTTCCCACAATATGAGCATTTCTGCTTTGGAGGCATCATGTGTTTCCTGTAGTCAGCCTCAATAATACTGTATGTTGTTATGACAAAATCATATTCCAAGAATTGCTTAGTGCTCCTCTCTCTGTTGGACCCATGATAAACCAGCACTTTGGTGCTTCCTATTGAAGTAAACCTATTGATCTCAGATACCCACTGGCTCACAGCCGCCACAGGACAAATAACCAGGGTGGGATTGATTCCAGGCAAACCAGTTGATGAACTTGAGGCTATATCAAGTTTGCCAACTGTCCTACAAATTTCCCGTTTGGCAAGTACGAGTGCAATTGCTTGAATGGTCTTTCCCATTCCCATCTCGTCTGCAAGGATTCCACCTCTGATTGCAGATTCTTCCTGCTTCAAAGCCCAGGCCAACCATTCCCTCTGGTACCTTAACAAAGGTGTGATCAAATCTGGTGGCTCATTAACAGTCTCAGTCATTATTCCATTCTGCTGATCCAAATCATCAACATCATCTTTTTCATGTTGATCAAGCCATCTCTCCTGCTCCTCTTCCCAAATTTCCCACATCAATGGCGGATCTGTCCCCTTCCTTTTCCTTTTTTCTCGAGTTTTCTTCCTCCTATTCAACCCATTTTCATCCCCTTTTGCCTGAGTTGACTGTTGCACATCATAGACTAGCTTTGGAGGTTCCACTTTCCCCCTTTTTGCTGCAGGCTCGGCATACAAATTAACAGGAACACTACTGCTACTTTTACTACTGCAGGTAATATTTTTAGTCTTTAATGTAAGATCTAAGTCCAGAGACTCTTCCTCCTCGTACATGTTGCCTACATTAATATTTCAAAATAAGTATTCATTCAAATCCACAGCTAGAAGCAACAAAAATGAATGCTTCATTTATATCAGCTGATGTTAATGTCAAAATTTCACATGAAAAAATGTAGTTCACGTAACATTTACCACCAAAATGATAGCAGTTATAGCTAGATCATTCAACCAATGTCCCAATTAGTGATATGAGAAAAATCTTGTAGTAACGAAAAAAAATTAAAAAGGACTTACACTCGTTGATGGAACTGCTAGCATCGGAATCTTCCGAAGGCACATAAATTTCATTGTCGGAAAGATCAATAACAGATCGTTGCTGATTGTCTACCTCACCAGAGTTATCATTCTGGTCTTGTCCGTCGCCTGCTTCGTTATTAGATATCAATATTAAAAAAATATTAAAGCAAAACCACCAAATGATCAACATTGCATTCTCATTACTTGCTATCCCAAGAACCAAACAAAATTCAACCAAAATATTAATCAACCCTTTTTAACCAACTAATCGGAAATAGAACTTCTTGCACGCCAAACAATCCACGATACGGAACTTAAATCTCACGAAACAAGAACCATAAACAACAATAAAGAAATAACAAAACAAACAAAAATCAAGGAAATTCTTTCGCAACGAGAATCGCAAAACACAGCTTCTACAGCGAAAATTTTATGACCCCCCTATTTCTCTGAATTACAAAAAAATATTAGCAAATTTACCGTTACCGGAGGATCTACCAATGGTTCGACGAGAGCGGAGTTCCATTGGCGTGATCAAATAGGGATTAGGGTTCTGATTCAGGGGGTTTTCGATATAAAGAAGAGAAAGAGTGTCGCGGTTCTACTTCCACTCATTTAAGACTAGCGTGGGTTGGTTCGTGCGTTCGCTCGTTTTAAGGAAGAGTGCGCGAATAGTGTGTGCGATTCGAGTGTCTGTCGATTGGGCGGCGGGAAAGTGCTTTGACCTTTTACCCCCTTCAATTAATTTTATTATTTTGTCTTGTTGTGTTGCAGTGCTTTTGACAGTGCAAACGGCTTGCGCGTGAAGATTGAAGAATCCACTGTGCAGGTCAATGAATACTAATAATAAAGTATATATTTGTTGGATGGGCTTCTCATGGTGCGGTTAGCAATGGACCCGCACCTGCTCTGATAATCGTGGTCCGTTTACGAACATGTAGTCCAGATGGATTGAAATTAAAATAAAATATTAAATTATTTAGTAAAAATAAATATTTTATTTTATTTTTTAAAAATTACAATTTTTATTTTTATTTTAACAAATAAATATAATATTTATTTTAATTTTAAAATTTAAATTTGATAAACACACTGTTAACGTACAATTACTCTCCTATAAGTCGGCTCAATCCAGTCCAGTTCAAATAATTATCAGGGGTTGTTGCATTGCAGCAGATGAAAATACAAAACGATAATACCTAGTTATTATCACAGCGAGCTGCATTATCAAGATGCTGGCACAATGAGATTAAGAACTCACGCCACTACAAACATGTTTCACACTTGGGTTGGATTTTTGAAAATCGAATTTATAAAAAAGCTTTGATTATCTGCCGCCGCCACCACTGCCGCTGCCAGATCCGGTGCCTACTCCCTTACCAGCCCCAGCTCCAACTCCAATGCCTATCCCTATGCCAATGCCAATTCCTCCTCCACGCCCGCCGCCGCCTTCTTGGCCTAGACCTCCACCAGCACCAAACCCGCCACCATGTCCTGACACTCTTCCTCCTCCAAGACCTCCACCACCTCCACCGCCCACACCGGCTCCTGCTCCACCACCAATGCCTCCTCCTCCACCTGCTCCGCCTCCAATGCCACCACCTCCACCTATCCCTCCTCCAATGCCCTCACCTACGCCTCCGCCGCCACAGAAACCACCACCGCCCCCTCTACCGTAACGAGGCCGTCGACCAACAAAGCGGCCACCACAGCGCCTTCGATTCCATCTGCAGTCATCATCGCACCGCCGAGCTTTGTCGACTTTGTCATCAGCAAGAGTGACTGTACTCAAATGGAGAGCAACGCAGAGGCAAAGAAGAATCAAACAAAACCATTTTTGAGGGAAATTCATTGCTTTAAACTGGAAAGTTATCAGCTCAACTCAACATTGCTTGCCATTGTCCATCGAAAGAGCGTGTTTATATAGGTTTCATCAACTCGCAAAATCCGTCACTGCTCCACGAAGCAGCAATTAATTGGTGCATGTTCATGTTACGGATTGGAACCGTTGGGGGATTGGCGGGAACATTTAATGAGAAAAGTCCATGCGGTAACTATCACTTTAGTCCCTGTTTTATTTAAGTTATCCATTTATCTTTATAACTGTGTCACTGCTTTATTATAATAATAATAATAATAATAATATAACATGCAAAATGGTATAATACATATTACCATTGTTATATTTTAATTAAAAAAAATTGTATAAAATTATTCTACAGTATTAATTATGATAATACGATAGAATTATTTAATTAATAAAAAATAGAATTAAAATTATTGGTAATTTTTTTTTAAATTAATAAATTTATTAATAATTATAATTCTTTTTCTACTAATCAGTCAAACCTCCCTCCATAGACTTTCTGTTCTAATTAGGCTGGTTAGGCACGCACGCCGCGGACACTGAAATCTTGAATACAACTAGGTCCTCGCCCCACTAAATGTTCAAAACTAACCGCATTTAATCCTGCATTCAAGAAGAAGTCTGAATTTCCTGCTGAGATTTTTGATAATCTGTCAATGGTCGCTGTCAAACTGCATCGAATAAGACTCGAGATACACCCCCTTCAATACCACATGGGCACAGGCACAGAGCCCATCTTTTTGTGCCCCGGCTGGTTCGGCTTTCAGGCCGAATAAGTCGAACCTATCTCTGGCTAGAAGTTGTAGAGAAAAATTAGTAACTGAAATCGGTGATAAAGAATGAATTGTAAACTCATCCTTTCAGTTAATTTTCAGAGTTGCAGGAAACAAAATGAACTATTGCTTGGAGCTATATGACAGGGAGACTGATTCTTCCCCCATTTGAAGGCGCCACTTAAACCAGGAATGCCGGTATCTATTATTTTTCCAGATGAATTTGGACTATTAAGCACTCTGCTTCTGACTTACATTACAATTTTCTGTGCAATTTGATCAACCAAAAAAATAAAAAATTATAAAAAAAATCAGCTTTTGTTTTTCCGCTTCATCAATTGGTTTGTTCAATTCGTGCCGCCCAATTTAAGTGTTGAGATCTCAATTCAATATTGCTTCTTTTGCACGAACAAATCAACACAAATATCCAGAACCCACAGAAACAATAAAAAGGAGGCATAAAGAACATCGAAAATACGTAACTCAGCAGTATGCTTACATCTACGAGGTCAACAAACTCAGATATGCTTTATGAACGACGACGAGGATTACATTCACGTAGAGGAGACTCGCAAGTTTCTAACAAGCCTCCGAACATCTAATTTGGACGCCTAGAGCTCGAGATATGAAGCTCCAAAGATGACCCCAAAACCCAGTTATACAGCCTGATTTTAAAGAAGAAAGCCAAACCAATTCCTTTCAAGAAACTTAACAACCCCACCTACTTAACTGACTTTTTTACTACGTCATTTACAATTTAAAAGCATATCCACAACCACTAAGAATGTATTATTTCTTTAAGTGGGAATTTACAACACACTGAACTTGCTTCTAAATCATACGCGCGCCATAAGTTTTCGATACCATTCTCTGGTTATCAGCACAAATGCAGTGATGAACGAGTATCAGTGGAAAAAGATTGCCACCTTTGGTCCATTTCATTCAATAAATTAGTTAAAAGTTACAAAACATGGAGAAATTGTTCCCGATTTAGAGCAATTTACTGGAAATCGACAAAGAACTCAATGAGCATAAAAAACACAGTAAAATGGCTTGAGTCTAAGCCATTAGACATCCGCTCTACGAAATTAAACCCAAGACTGTCACCCTGTTGTGACATGTTATCAATTTTTCTGCACTTCATAGGGATCCAGTTCAATGCCCAACTGCACGGCCACATAGAAGAGCATTACTTGGGATTTGATACTCGTCCCTCCATGAATTTGCGGGGGAATAGACACGAAGATAGAATTGCTGGCCTAAGTATTGACGAACCCAGTTTTCAGACCTTACATTCCACATTCCCACATTGTCCAAAGGCATGTAAACTGCAGTCCATGACTTGGGATACACCTGCATTCAGACCAAACACAGCAATATAATTAATGTGCATCATTGCCATCCAAATCAGAATATTATGGTCAACGCTATGTACAAGTGTGGATTGAAATATGTATTGACAGGAACAGTGATTTGCCCATCTTGTTGAAAAGGAGGAAGCAAAATCAAAAGGAAACTGTTAGTTCATTTCTGATTCTGCCATCCTCTACGTAAAGTTTTGAAAATAATTATGGCAAAGAAGAAAGTAATGGAAGTTAAAAAATTCTAATGCCAAAGAAGAAAGGAAAGGACGATTTTTGTACATGCAGAGTAAGAATATCCTGTTGAGAAAATTTTGGTACACTTCACATATTCAGAATTTATTCATGTACTTTGTCAGTATACCTGAACAGTGCAACGAGAAATTGTGTCTCTTAAATTGTAAGTTAATCTGCTAGCAGGAGTCCACGGTCCTCCATCCATCCTGCCCATATATACATCAATTATAAGCAAGGGCTAACTCTACATTTGCTGTTGTCTTTCAGTTAGAACTCTTGACAGATTATCTGGCTATTGCACCTGCAATTATAGAGACAGATAGACTTACCCAACAACAAAGAAATTATGACCATCAATGTGCCACGACTGCAGAGTGTCTTCTGGATTCTCAAACACAAGCTCAGCATAACCCCGGAAATCAGCAGCCATGACAGAAGTCTGAAGATAAGCACCACCACCAGTGGGGTTATCTGGCATGCTTCCAAGGCTAAATACTCCAGGAATCTTGAAGTAGTCGGCAAGCTTTAGAGGTGTGTCAGCTGGGATGAATGACACACTATTGACGGCGTACCTCTGCTTTCCGTTGATAATTGGAGAAGAGTTTTGGAGTCTAACAGTCTGCGTAGTGTTAATCAAACCATAGTGGTATGAACCTTGGGGATTAGGTCTTGGACCACTAGCTGTCAGATTCCGCCTGGATAAATATGTGGCATGAGAGGACAAGCAAGAGAATCTCATTGTAATCAAAAACAAGTTCTTAAAAACATCACAAAGAAGCATATTGTGGCACCAAACCATAAGATAGAACTGAACTCTAGCATATTGTGTAGAGCAATTAGATTCAGTTGATTTTACTTTGGGCCATCTTGATTACTCCACCTCATATATAAGCTCATGTTGCTTTGTCTCTAATAACTTCTAAAACATCAACAAACAATATTATAACAATTTTTCATAATTCAAAGAATGAAACCGGATGATGAGAAAAGTGAAAACCATAAGATAATTCTGCTCATCTGATATTCAAGGGGCCTAATTTTGACCCACAAAGTAAAAAAAATAAAGTAAATAGAATCATGTATTGCAGATGAGCCAACTGATAGAAAATTTACAGGGGATTTAGTAAATACCTGAGGGAACGAGCTTGTTCAAGAGACCAGTCAATCTGAGTTGTTGGCCCACCAGGGGGTGGACCACTAACACTACCTGCTGAGTTACCGTAATGAAGAATGGAAGTTGCAGAAAGCACTTGGGAGGTGAAACGTGTGGAGACAACAATGTAGTAATCTTGCGCTGGTTGATCAGCTGTAACCAACACAGAATAGGATTGTCCCAAATGAATGTCAAGGGAATCATAAGTGTTCTGCACTGTGTGGGTTCCTTCCACTTCTACCAGTAGCATTTTGTGACCTTGGATTCTAAAATTGATGGCAGTCGTAAGCCCCACATTCGAGATCCGGAATCTGTAAGTCTTGCCTGCATAGCAAGTTTAAAACACACTCATATTATATAAAACCATCACAATGAACACAAAAGGGCAAGAAAATTTACACAAACACTAACCTTGATCAACTGTGAATGTAAACCCATTCAACCCACGACCATTGATAAGAAGCCCATCAGGAAAGGAAAGGTCACTTCCACCATCTAAAATTGCTTTCAGATCCTATAATGTTCAAGCAAAGAAAAAGATTATATGCATAAATTTGACATGTTCAATGCTGCATTGCATGTTTAGCATTTGTTCTGTGTTAGTTACTCACAGTGTGATTCTTTTTGTACCAATCCCCGGCCAGAATGGTGAAATCTCCAGCAGGAGGATCAAAAGGCACAGGAATAAGAGGCCGGCTTGCAATTTTGATGCCACCATAGCCCCCCGCAGCTTTGTGGAAAGCAAGAGAAGGGAAATAAAAGTAGCTACCAATTTGATCCTTGACTTGAAGGACATAAGTGAAGTTTTGGCCTGGTGGGATGGGGCAGTTTGTGCCATAAACTCCATCTTGCCAAGAGTTCCTTCTCTGCTGTACTCCATTCCTAAACAAGAATTACAGCAGATCATTTACACATATTCGATGGACAAGCCCATGTACCTAGATTAGATTGATGACGGGATAAATTTCATTGTTACTACCAATAATGTGTTCGACTGTATAGGCACCAAATGCGTTCTGTACTTTTTCCTCTTTTGGTGGATTTGACTCGAAGATTGTAATAACTATCTTGACAAGGATAAAAAAGTTCACATTAATCAAATTACAGGCCCCAATCTATCAATTATCAGAACTCAGAGGGTTGTTAAACAGTTAAAAGTGGTCATAATAAAAGTTTGGGGCTACCAACTAAGAGTCTGGACATGTATGATCTAACCACTGGTAACTGCTCTGCCAGATCTATATTTAGAGCGGACAGAAACGACACCGTTTCATCTCCCCGAATCTCAGGCGGTGAAGAAAAATTAAAATATGCCTTCTCTAAGCAAAGGCGGCTTCCAGGATCAATGGAGAGAGAATTACAATGGAAAAAGTTACTAACCAAGAGATGAGAAATGGTTCATCCAAGGCATTGAAAACGCTGATAATCAAGTTATCATTAGTCACAGCCTCAATGGGAGGCCCTGGAAATTGCCCGTTTATCAATATACCCTGCCAATTTTTATCAGAATTTCACGTTAGCCCTCAATTTTCATCAAGCAAGTTCACGGAAACACAAAGAACAAACTTAACAATGGTAAAACCAACTAAAAAAAATTACCTGTTGTCTTACTCCAAGAGGGTAGATATCCCCATATGTAACATTCCATGTAAAAAACCTATAAGGACTTTCTCCTTTGGTGCAAGTCACCATCAAGAACACCAAAAGGAAATAGCATAAACTCCTATGATCTACCATCTCTCTAACTCTCAATCTCTAACAATGTCTGGAAAGGAAAAGAAGGAATAAATGCGATTAAAAACAAAAGAAGAAGACTTCCAACAGAGAACCAACTCTTTTCTATTTCTGTCAGTCTGTAAAGCTCTATCTCTGCAATCTCAACTTTTGTATTTCTCCTTTCCTTTTCTGTTTTGCTTTAGAAGAGCAAGCTAGCTAACTTCTATTAGCTCTTTAAGACATTTGTGTTGTCGGTGAAAAGAAGAATCCTCAGACCTCTTGAATGAGTTCATGTCATGGGGGCTTTTTGTAAGCCGAGTAAACAACGGCGTGTATGAGCTGTACTTCGCTGCAATGCAAGTGTCCAAGCGAAAGAAAGAGAGTGTTGTCACACTCCGTAGTCCACAACCCCGCGTTCCGTAAGCCCATGTCATCTCATCAATTTGCCAAGAATAATTCTAGATTTCCTGTAGATTGCAGAAATCATGAACACAAGGGAAAGGATATAATTGTACACCAGTACGTATTAAAATACCGTTTTAGCAGGAGGATTAGCTTACCAATTGGTCCAACTGTAATTTCCTTTTTTATTTTGGACTAAAACAAAAGAAATATGTTGTCGTGTTCGTTCGACTTGAAGATCAAAACTGGCCAAAACGACACGAGTCATGCCCTCTCGCTGAAAAATATAATTCTAATATTCAGCCATAATAACACCCTCGATCTCCATAGTGACCGGATTAGGTGGGATTGCCAACATGGACGTAATTCACATTAATTGCACGCGGACCGTAATTATTCCTCTTGACTGATGTCTCACAATCTAACCGTCCGATGTGATCAATCACAATAATCAATTGGCTGTGCAGCACTTGGTTCAAATCAGTAATTACTGATCTTCACCGACACTAATCCGGACTGTCAGGTTACAATAACGATTCTCACAATGCCAGTTGGTACGTTAAGCCATGGCCCATGCGTTTCTCACGTAGCCCAGCCCAATTGGTCTTTGTTCAGGGCCCAGAAGAACCTTCAAAACGTCCACACCGAAACAGATTGTTTCGTTTAACTGATAATTCTGTTACTGTGCCTAAACCGAACATAACCTCTTAACAAATTTTCTCCGATCTCTTCAAATCCAACGAAATTAAGCTTTGAAAAGACCCATGAAAGCACAGTGTGCGGACGTCCGTACAATATAAGTAGTTGTAATGAATCAGTTTCCTTGTTACAGTCTTGGTTAACCAGCCCTCTTGTCGGAACTTGCTGTTATATTAGCTATTGTATTTTCACCCCCATTAAATTTCTCTACAAAAGCTTCTTGGTTGAAGAATAGAAGAGGTGAAATAAGAGAGAATGGCGACTGTTAGATTTGGAAATTATAGCGTAACAAGACTTTCAGAGGGAGACCTGCAAGTATGCTTCTTAGAGGAGATGAAGATAGGTGAAGCGCAAAATCCCTTGCTCCGAGCTATCCCCATATTGGCCAACGAACTTTTTTTTGTGATATTCGGCATTCGCTTCTTCATCCTCCTCCTTAAACCTC
Organism: Xylocarpus granatum; assembly: GCA_019650275.1. Classification (NCBI taxonomy): domain Eukaryota; kingdom Viridiplantae; phylum Streptophyta; class Magnoliopsida; order Sapindales; family Meliaceae; genus Xylocarpus; species Xylocarpus granatum. Next base: position 50,145 of record BNST01001902.1, on the reverse strand, counting down.
TTCATCAACCCCGTTTCGTCGCCGAAGTTCTGGTAATTACTGCAAAGCTTGTACATTGTTTTGCTGGCGATAATTAATTGATTAATTAATACCGTTCATTGTGTGTGTTTATATATATATATATGTACATAGGCAAGCATCGTCATTGGACCATCTGTATTTCGGAAAATCCATTTTTGGGGACTAAATAAGAGTGTTGAATGGATGATGAATACTTTCCCAGTGGAGAACACCCTGTTAGTGGAGACATTCGCCACAATAGGGCTAACTTACCACATGTTTTTGGTGGGATTAGAGATGGACCTGGGAGCTATCAAGCACATGGAAAAGAAGTCATTGAGCATTGCGTTTGCAGGAACATTGATTCCATTTCTATTAGGGGCAGGCTTATATTATATTCCCGTGCATAAAGTATTGCCTATAGGTTGGCCTGGTTTCGGTGCTGTGTTCTGGGCTATAACCCTGACTATCACAAGCTTCCCGGACTTGGCAAGAGTCCTCTCCGATGTCAAGCTACTGCACACGGATCTCGGCAAAACAGCCTTAACATCTGCCATTATTAATGATATTTGCGCATGGTTTCTGCTTGTTTTGGCAATGATTTCTCATCCATATATCAAAAGTGAAGCTTCAGAAACGTTGGCTGGACTTCCACTGGCACTACTGCCGATAATTTGCTTTGTATTAGTATGTTGTTTTGTGTTGCGTCCAGGCATTGATTGGATTATAAAGCGGACCAAAAAAAAAGCCGGGAAATTTAACGATAACCACGTAGTTTTCGTTCTCATAGGCGTGGCTATATGTGGATTCATTACAGACGCGTGTGGCACGCATTCTTTGATTGGTGGTTTCTTATTTGGGCTTATCTTTCCCTACGGAGAGCTTTCCATTACTATTATGGAAAGAACTGAGGAGTTCGTGACAGGGATTATGTTGCCAAGCTTTATGGTTGTTACTGCGCTTAAATCAAACTTCATTGATATCTTATATGCAATTAAGTTGCATGTGGCCTTGCTGATTGCAGTTGTTGCTACTTCAGCCAAAATTATAAGCACTGTCCTCGTTTCTTTATCCTTTGGTATGTCAGTCAGGGATGGAGTTTCTCTCGGAGGTCTTATGAACACCAAAGGTGTTATGGCACTCATCGTTCTTAATGAAGGCCGGTGCTTGAAGGTATGTATATACGCACATTTAATCCGTGAAACCTATTTATATGACATTTGATCCACCAGAGAACAAAACTAGGTTATCAAAGCTTGCTTTTGATTGCAGGTTGTAGACAACGTATCAATGGCTGTAATGATGTTCGCAGTTTTGGTAATGACGGGTTTGGCAGGGCCAATCTTTTTCTTAGCCAATAAAAAAGCAAAGCGTACCAGAAAATACAAGGAAAGGACACTACAGAGAAGAAACCCGGACACAGAACTCCGAATCCTAACATGCACTCATTCAGTCGGAAACCTTGCTGGCATCATTAAGCTCCTTGAAGTTTCCAATGCTACAAGAAAATCCCCAATTTTTGTCGTCGCCGTTCATCTTGTTGAGCTAACTACCCGTGCCTCGGCCATGCTGATTGTGCATGATACATACAGGACTAATAACTTCAACGACGGAAGCCGAGAAAATGTAGAGTCAGAGCATATCATTGCTTCCTTTAGAAACTATCAATCCAGAAACGAAGAAGTTACTCTTCAAACACTCACAGTTGCCTCATCTTTCACCAGTATACACGAGGACATCGTTGAACTTGCGGAAGACAAGGTTGTTGCCGTGATCTTGGTCCCATTTCATAAGCAGCCAATGGCTGATGGTGAGTTAATGCAAGGCGAAAACCATTCAATAAGGCAAATGAACCAAAACTTACTGGCTAAAGCACCGTGTTCCGTGGGCATACTCGTTGATCGTGGAATTGGATCAGCCACAAGATTACTGTCATCCGGAAAAAAGGGATTGAAGTTTGTCATGCTCTTCGTTGGAGGGCCTGACGATCGGGAGGCGTTAACTTATGCATGGAGAATGGCACGGAAACCTGGTGTCACTTTATCAGTAGTGCGGTTTCTTCCAAATAAAGTAGCAGAACAGCAAGCTATCGTGAGAGAAGATGATAAAAACTCTGACGATGGGGCTTCGCCAGATATCACAAAGGGAGAGACGGAGAACGAGCTTGATGACGAGATCGTCAACGAGTTCAGATTCAAATCCATGTACGATGCGTCCATAAATTATAATGAGAAAATGGTTAACAACAGTGAAGAAATTGTGGAATCCATGCGAAACTTGTCCCATGATGTTGATCTTTATATAGTTGGACGTGGAGAAAACGTAAAGTCGCCATTGACGATGGGATTATCAGAGTGGGGTAACGATCCTGAACTGGGAGCACTTGGAGATACATTGGTATCATCAATTTTCGCAGAACATGCATCAGTTCTTGTGATGCAACAACCTGCTACCATGGGATTCCGGAGTGGATCGCAACGTCTCAAGAGAAAATTTAATCAACGGAAATGGGTTTCGCCAATCTTAAATCCTGATTCTGAACTATTTGGAAAAAAGAAAAGGGATTATTGACTAATGGAATTCGTTCGTTGACATTAAGGATGACGAGGATGACGATTTCTGTAGGATTATTATTTCATAATTTTTTTTTCTTTAAAGTCAAGATTATTATAAAACAAACGAATCTTGATCGTCCTAACACTTTCGACATTCTTGTCGAAAGGCAGAAGTTCACATTTACCATATTATATGACCCAATCTTCATTCTCCTATTAAATCTGGCTGTCCAGAAAATAGACATATGCAGGCAGTTAGAAGCTACCCTTTTACCACACTTAAAGAAAAAGAATGCTCATGGGCTGCATGTCTGCTTTGTCATTTGGTGGCTTGGCTCATCGAATCCACATATTATCTTTGTTTTCGAATGGAATTCGAAAAACAGAGTTTCCAAATGCCCATGTAAGATGCAAATGCAGTTCAATTACCTTAACATATGCCAAAAGGAAAAGCAAATTCTAAGCATGTATACCAAATGAATCTCAAATTTTAATGTCACAACTCACAAGCCCAAGTTATATATGACCACAAAATAATTCGGACAATTGAAATCTAGAGGGGAACTCTTGTCGTGCAGAATCAAAAGGAAATTACATTACAGAAGAACATAAAATTGAATCAAGCAAATTCTTCCACTACCCCTTGGGTTCTTTTCCAGTTTTTCCTACTCGCGTCTTTGGAGGGAAAAAACAAAAAAATAAAAATAAAAGGCAGATCCAATCCGTCAACAGAAAAAAGCATAGCTGAAGTTTTGAATGGGGGAACTCTTGTCTTCTCACGAGACATGCAAGAATATAGTATCTCTATGTTGACTATATTGGGATGGGAGCAGTAGTGGTAGAATGGAAATACGCATCACTAACAATAAGCTGCTCCCTGTATTCGCTCTATACTCACTGGTTCCAGTTCCGTGCAGGTGAATTTACGGCTTAGTTCGTGAATACTGTCACCGGAGGGCACGTATGAATACTGTTCAGCGTCCACAACTCAACATCCATCCTCTCTGAATAGTGCCCGATGGCTCTTGCACCCACCAGCTTGTCTGCCAGTTCACCGTACGATCTTCCCATTGCCTGTCCAATTAACAAAATGGAAAACAACATTTGCCACTGAATAAGCAAACAATTAGATGTTGCTGAAATATTTACCTTGCAGACGCGGCGCCAAGGCCCGTAGAGCACCACAAGCCAAGGTTGAGCAGATCTGTCCTCGAGTGTTGACCTCAGTACACCAGAAACGAAAATGGCAATATCATCAATTTCCGAACGTCTTCTAAATAACATCCGCAAATACCAGAATAACAAAAATCCACAATTGTAAAATAATGCTGGACGTGTTTGTAATACTCCATGAAGAAATTAATTAAAAAAAAACACTTACCTGTAGAGCAGCTACTGGAGAATCCTAATCTAACTGTTCTTGTGTGTTGCAGGCTCGCCAAAAAGTGAAATTAAATAGCCATCACGCAAGAGGAAGTTCCATTCCAGGTTCAATGAACCTGGTCCGTAGGTAGATTTTGCATCGATTGGCATCAAGAACTAATTACACAGGTTTTATTGTCACACTCTTGTCTTAAAGTGGAAAAGTGGATGGCCGAGATCATCTAGCTGAGTCAACGTTGGCCGCAAGTTGTTATCATTATATAGATGTGTGCGCGCGCGCGCGCAAACATAACTTTTTGAATATAGTGTGGAGGATACTTGAACTTATGAATTAACTAATCCAAATTTACCAACTTTTGGATAATAATATTATACTGGTGCTAGTAATAGAAGGAAAGTTCGAATAATAATGTAGAATGGAAGAGGATAATGACTCCATCTTGTTTATTTTGGGTAAAGGATGGATGATAATGACTGAGCACATACCTGGCATGTTACGTAAACAATGCATGAAGATGGAGAAAGAGACGACCCTGATTTCTGAATCCTGTCAACTGTCTATCAGACTATCAGGAAAGATGCAAGACTCATTCTTCCCTCTCAAAAACATTTTTTTTAAAAAAGTTATTGATTCTTGCCTCTGTCTAAATGACAATAGTATGCAAACAAAAGGTCCGTAGTTCTTTGAATAAAGGAAAGATGCCGAAAATGGGCTTTCTCATAATAGAAAAATGCAAGTTAGGCAACAGATAAAATAATTAATACAAGGGCATGCGACACTCGTAGACTAGCTATGGCTATGGTCACTTTTGCTAGAGCCAGACACTCAAAACCAGGTTTATTATGGGGCAAATATTGCCACCATATAAACAAATATAAACTTTATTATTTAAAATATAACTGTGGTCTCACAAGTGACAGACAACCCAATGAGAGCAATTCTGCATGTACATTTGACACGATAAATACATAAAAGGAAAGAAAACAGCAGTATACAGGCACGCGAGTGACTCCGGTTCCAGATTACTCTATCTACGCTAGAACTTGCAACTTAGCAACTACATACAGCGAGATGTCCATAAATTATCTACTTTTCCTTGAATCTGTCCTTTTCGACAAAATAATTCACATCCTTGCTTCACTTGCATGCCCATAATTTGAAGGGAAGAAAAACTATATTGTATGAATTAGGGTCATTCCACTTCATCATATAACGTGATTGCAGTGCAACTTTTAAGGGAACAAACACTGTTCTGCCGCTAGTTGAGGCCCAAAAAAGGGGAAAACAAAAGTGAAGGAGATTACAACCATAGATTGGTATCTGCGGGATAGCAACCAAGCACACGAAGAAATGTGGCAAATTCCTGCATAGAAATAAACTAAGAATGAAACTCTGCCAACTTTTTCATTAAGGGATTATTACATGTCATTAGAACCAAATATCATCAGACATAGTCATAGTTAACGGCCAAAAAAACAAAATTATGGAGTTATTATCACAAGAAACCCTTGCATAGCACCAATAAGGGACCCGACCAAGAACCCACAACCATGGTTTTTTCTCAAACTATTGACCCAATTTTGCAAGTACAGAAGTCTATCAAGCCCCAGAATGATGTCTGGCTCTAACCTACAACTGTCTTGTAGTCAGACTCATGAATGCAAGGTCCAAAAGGCACGATTTTTCATTTGGACTTTTCAACCAAGGCTGTTACAATATCAGTTTACTAGAACATTCTGCTTTTAACATCTGATCAGAAATGCTTTAAAGGCCTCAGCCGAACACAACAGAATATCACTCTTAAGGGTTATAAGAAACATGAAGAATTTTTAAGTCGAAAAAACCCGTTGGAGGATTAATAGGGTGATAGAATTGCGGCAAGAACAAACCTGCAGATGTCCTAATGCATTTTGTGCACGGGGCTCGGCCATAGAAGCATCAAAATCAATATGGAAAAGGTAGTCAAAGTACCTGCAACCATAAATGATTCAATCTGACTGCACAATCAATCAATCTTTATTCCCATCTCCACCTAAGGAAGAGATATCTACAATATACAAAATTAAAAAGTCCAGCCTAAGATGGTTCAGAATCCCTGGAAGGGCAGTGATATGTTCACAAATCACTTGTTGCTTTGCAGTATGCCCTAATCTGTTATTTATACCCATCTCAATGTACATGAATTCATACAATAATCATTGAATTTTAACTTCTTTTGGATTTTAGACGAGTTGAGATTGACATCGAATCTAACATAATTGTACACTAAGGTCCTAACGGGCATATGGGACTCAGGAAATTGAAGAATTTCCTGTGCAAGTAAAAATGCTGCATCCATGAAAGCATTTGTGTCTTGCTGCATTTGAATCCTGAAATTCGACTCTGTCAAAGTGTCCAAGTTACAAACTATCTATGTTCTGGACACAAAGCAAGGTAACTTTTGACCAAAACTATTCAAATAAGCTCTTATTAATCATTTAAATAAACCCTGAATCTGTAATAACAATTATGTAAGAGGATTGTAATACGGTCCTGGACTGATTCCAGTAAATAACAAAAATAATACTACTCACTTGGCACTCCCAGTGTTAGAGTCATCAACTACTCTCAATGGCTTCTTTCTTTGTGGCCGACTTTCAATCTGATATGTCACAGAGATGAAAAAAGGTTATGTCCCGGGATTTCATACAAAGTTATAAACTAGTGAAAGGGAACTCTTACAACCAAATACCTTTGTTAAATTTATATCTCTCAGGGCAAACACAGCCAAGGCTTTAAACAATACACCAGGACCTTCCTCTAAGGTAAACACAACACTTGTCTGACAGGGAGAACATATTCAGCTTATGTAACTCTCAGCAAACATAATAAAATGACATTGGTAAACTAAAATCACCTTAAAGGGCTTATCAGTCCTTGGTATTATAGGATCCCTTGCAAGTACCAGAAAACGAGTTACATTATCAGGGTCATCCTGCATAAAGCAAAAAGCAGAGTAATTTAAGCAAATCAAGAATCTTTTCTTGTAAGGCTTAATTATTGAACAAGTGACATTCAACACCAATTAGACTTGGTTATATTATGATAAATCTTTATTACAAGCCTCTCTCTCTCTCTCTCTCTCTCTCTCTCTCTCTCTCTCTCTCTCTCTATATATATATATATATATATATATATATATATAGCAAGTCAACTCCCAATTAAAGGGCCAAGCACAATAGCACAATGGAACAAATTTAATTATATCAGCCACTTCTAATTAGATCACTTTTATCTTTTGAGGGTGAGAGTGTGGAAGTAGTCCAAGAGAGGAGAGACATAGAAAATGAAATGTTGATTCAGTTGTCAATAATGAATAATTACTAGGTTTGGTGATTGGAAACATTCATCCTTTTAATTAGTATACAGGGAACCTAGACTATGTGCATAAAATTTGAAGGAATGAGCACACCACTATTTGTTCATTTCCATTGGAAATATGAAACAGTATCAACAAAAGGTAGGGAAGTGGGGATTCACCATACAGAGATAATTCAACGACACAGATGACTAATTGAGTAACTGAATAAAGCAACTGGGAGAGCTCCACATGCTGCATCCCTAATTTATGGCATCATTACCTTCTTTCCTTTTCTCTAAAATATACATTAGTTTATGAAGCATAAGACACTAAACACAGAAAAGAGGCACGAATAAGAGTCGCAGCCTAGGCTTCAAATGAGTTATGAAATAATAACATTGTAAAATTACAATCCTTTTCCTTTTCCCCAAAATTTTTCCTTTTTTTATTTTCTTTCTGCAAGCCAAAAGAAGGTTGAAGAGATTAATGAATGGAAAAGTGGGCAAAACTTACCTGGATTTTATGCGCAAGTATGTTAAGCCCATATATTTCTGCAGCTCGAGCACTTGCAACAACACCAGCATCCCTCAGGCCATTTAAGGCTACATACTAAACCAAAATTTAGTGAATAATGTTAAAATAATAATAATAATAAAAGAAGCATTTTACACATGATATAGGGAAAGCCAGAAACAACACTAAAGAGATTTTTATTAATTACCTGAGCAGCACCAGCTGTATCATCAACGCTTTCTCTGGCAATGCCTAACTTACTCAAGAAAACATCACTTGACGCAAGTGCCTGCATACAAACCCATCTTCAACTTTAAAGACTCAAATAAAACATTTAACAACCTAAAACTCCTATCAAAAGAAGAATCTAGAATTAACAGCAAATTCTGCTACATAGCAAGACACATTAACAGAAATAAAACCACAAACAACTCATCACAACCATCAAAATGTCATAGAGGTGAATGGACAAGAACCACAGCAAGGCACTCAATATATAAACAATCTCAGCTATATGTAATTAAAGTCATTCTCTGGCCAAAATATACCTATAATACAGAATCATAACTCCCAACAAACTGCTCCACTTTTAAGGCAACATTTTAAACCAAACCTTAAGGCCAAATATTTGTCCAAACATACAAAAATTTTTGGTTTTGATACAATTTAACAGGAATTATATTTCATTACCCTTCCAAAGTTGTAGACAATACAATGTCATTGCCCACAAAGGAAAACAAATTAACAGTCCTGCAAGAACAAACACTAGCTTCCCCCATTCCATCTCAAAATCTTCCTGATCAAATATTTAAATAAATCATTTTGATTTACAACTCCACATTAGATTTAAAACAGGCTTGGTTATGCCAATAAAGCATAATAAGCCCTCAAGCCTCCCTTCCATGAAAAAACACAAAAGACGAAGAAAAAAGTGAAAGCCTAACCTGGGGATGGCTTAAAACTCTTTTTAACTGCTCTGTTCTGATGCCTGGCAGGGCTAGAAGGCACAGGTCAGTAGCCAACTGCACCTCACCCACAATGTGAAGTCTGTGACGAAGAAGCAAGTCATAATTGCGATGAATGCTTCCATCTGAAGAATTCTCAATTGGAAGAACAGCTTTATCAGCAAGCCACAATTCAACAGCCTGGCAAAAGAACAATTATTAAGCAAGCATGGTTATCCCATTAAACCCAAACTAGATAGTACACAAGTACATAATGAACAAGTCTGTCCAGTAAATCTGTTTAGTCTAGAATTGAATTACTAGCAGATAATCGGTGTCATCGATTAAGTATGGGATCCGCATATTATTGCATGTTAATAGAAAGAATACAGAATTATTCACTTCAGCAAAGCGGCCAAATTTCAGCCAAAAAATCACATAAACACCATACAAAACCTTAAAAGCATCTTCATAATCATCACAGGGTACAGTTTCACATTTCGGGTATGCTTTGTTTGCAGCTTCCTCACTATATGAGCCTGGTAACCCCTACACCATTAATTTAACCAAGATAAAAATGATAGCTCATATAATTTATCGTATCAATAGAAGATGGAAGAAAACTGCATGAGAATAAGACAAAAGGAGATTGTTTTGTAACATAATCATTTCCTTTTGATCTCTTTCTGACGTAACAGAAACCAGCAACTGTCAAGTAATCTTCTCACCTTAAATGAAATTCGCACCTTTGTACCATCATTGGGAGCTGCAGTAAGATCAGTTACAGATAATGGTTCTGCAGTTGGTAGAGAAAGCAAAAAGACATACAAAATTAGACAGTGTGAATCTGAAATTTGCCAAAGATGACATAGCGGTGACAACAAGATCAAAGTAGTCAACCAAAAATTTTTTTTTAAAAAAAAAGGAAAACATAGGATTCATTTAGATGTTGGAAGGCATGAGGAAAGGAAAGGTTCTCTTCATAATTAAATTCATAGAAGCATTTTCTCAACATTTCTTTCATTTCCTCATTGCTTCCTCAATTCATAAAACAAATAGAAATGTGTATTTTAAAAGGTAAGATGAAAGATGGCATGAATCATTAGAAAACAGTCAAGTGGCTTCCAGAATGGAGAATGGTACACAAACAAATAAACTTTTAGCTAAGAAACCTGTACTCGTTTATTGCTTTGTTAGTACATGAATGAAGCTATTGGATCCTTCTGATTCTGATTCTCTGACTTTCTCAGTTGAAGTGGTTTGAATGCATTTCGGTTAGTAATTTATGGCCACTCTGAATTACATGATACAAAATTTGTGACAGATTGCAATTAACTTTTATTCTTTTGAAAACTTCTGATTCCCTATAATCCAACATACACAGTAGAACCTTATAAGCAATCAGTCACCCGGTAGAAAAGAATATAACAGACTCTCAAGAACTTTTATTCAAGATTTGACAAGCCACCCATTAATTTATAGGTTCAAGTTGGCGCCGACTATTGTGAAAAAAGTTATAATGCAGTTTCAGCTCGTTTATCTTGTCAATTGATACCTTTTTTAAACTGCCTTTCAAATCTGGGTATTTTATCCTATAATCGTATCACTTTTTACAGGAACAAGCTAAAAGATGTACAGATATTTAAAATTTATGAAACTACAAAGAGATACTAGCCAGCTAATTGAAGAAAGAACAAAACATACCGTTCAAAGTTCAACACAAACCAATGCAACAGGCAAACTTATACAACTAAACTCACTTGGGAGCGAGCTCAAATCCCTGCATAATTTCCCGGAAACATCTTTTTCAACGGTTGATTTCCCCGTATTCTCATTCTCAGCAGATCTTATGGCCCCGTGACCGGAAAAACCGCCAAGACACACCCAGTTACCCGGTGCGGTATTCAAATTCCTCACAAACCCAGATGGGTTATACCTCGAATCTCTCCAGCTCAAGACAGCCGCATACTGTAAAGCCATCAAAGACGAAATGTATCTGTTTGAAGTGTATTCTCGAAACAGGAAGCACGTAACAATTGTTTTAGCCTTTCTACAAAGTACAATTGTTTGTTGAGGATGTTTGTCGAGCACATGAAACACGTATTAGGTGAAGATGCAACGCTGCTGTTGTTGTTGTGCGTGAAACGTTTAGGTGAAATCAGTCGTAATTGTTGGTGGATTGCTACCGATGGAAACGCCCTGTGGACTTTTTAACAAAAAGAATTAATGTATGGGAAATTGTTAGAAGTAACCATTTTTTTAAGTTAGTTTTGGATGAAAACATTCGATATAATTAAAAGCCCAAATGGTAATATTTGGTTAATTTAACAAAATATGGTTATTTCCATAAATTAACTTTAAAAATGGTTAGTTTGAAAATTTCTGTAAATCATCGAACTTTCAGATTTTCCTACCCCAGCTGTGAACCGATATTACTCCGGACGTACAAGAAAAGTACCTGTAATTGGCTAAGTGGTTGGTTGGTAAGTCATTTTCCAGGAAGTGGTTGAGAGTATGCCGTGCTCAAAGAGTGGATAACCATGCGAGCAGTTTAGGCAAAAATAAATGCAAATCCTCTTTCTCTTTGAATGCATTGGTGCGATCGCTTCATATTTTCATGCAACATTCCTGTAAACCTTCGGTCCTTATCTTCTGAATTTCGGACGAATATGATGGGAATAAATCACAATTGATTTTCACCGTTATCTGTAGGACTGATCTTTTCTTAGTTTTTTTGTTTGGTTAATTGGACCTGATTCTTGACTTACTAGAACAGGTCAATTCTGGGTCCTTATTCTAAAGACCAGAAATTGCATTCCTGGAAACCAAACATACATGATGGAAACCACAAGCAAACCGGTAATTAAGGAATCATTCCATGAAGTAGCTCATTCCAATTTCAATTAAAATTGCTTTGGATTTGGTCCACCGTCTTCTTGTCCGCTTGGATTGCCTTGGCGAGAACTTCGCCAAAAACAGCATTAGCAGTGGAAATAACTCCTGGGTTTTGGCTGCTCAATACAGCAATGGCTACTGCATTTCCGTATACTAGATTGCGCTGGAAGTGAACGAGTCCCACTGGAAATACAGGCACGTCGCCCTTGTGAAGGATCTTACTCATGAGACGGTTCCCAGGATTTGAGGTGACAAACCCAACTTGAAGAGAGCCTTCAAGAACTTGCAGGATTTCGCTGGCTCGGGGATGAGTATGCGGAGAATTTAGGCCCAGGGAGATACCTAAAGTGTTAAGCCCTGGAAGCTGTGCTACACTACAGGGGTGGCCTCGGAGCCAACAGGTTTTGATGTGTTGCCTGCAATGGGAAGTCCACTGAAGAAGAAATCATTTGATCGGACCAATGTAGGGTTTTCGCAATCTAAGCCATTCACTTTTTCCGCTAAGAAAAAAATACGAACAAGAGAAATTACAATCCATTTTTGCGTGTGCGAAAGAAATGCCGTGTGTTCTGAACTGATCTAAGGAATAAACAATACCCGAGTTGTTAGGATCTGCGACGCAGAAATCCTGCAGGCTGGCCTCGGAAGTAAAGGCGAGGTGACAGGAAGCAGTGAGAACTACCATATACGCTAATCAAAAACAGAATGTAGTTTTCCATTTGGATACAAATTATTGGAAAAGGAACAATAAGGAAATACAAAAAGGCAAGAGCTGTAGTCCGAATGACAGAACGAGTTTCACTGGTGGCCAATACATAGAGAGAGAGACATTTCATGCAAAATTTTTTAATGGGATCGATGTACTGATTTATTATTTTAATCTGTTTAATGTTTTGCCGTCTGATCTGGTTTCTGAATGTCTTCTCTATAAAATTCTTTTTCAATTTACTGTCATCTGGTGCACAGCCGGCTAATACGATTCAAGGAATGAGTGATATGGATTTTTGTTTTCCTGTGTACTTTTCTTAACGTATTTTACGTATTAATAAAATTAGTTGAGGATTCTTGCAAATCATCCAGAAACATATTCAAGGCCAGGAGTTTTGTAAATAATATTCCAATGGCTAGTTCTTTTTGTTCATATTGATAAAGACCTTTTGAATATGGAAAACAAGCCATCAACATAATGCAGGAGAGGAATCCAATAAATCAAATTCTTGTGCAAAAACAATTTATATTGGACACAAAACAATAAAAGATTTGAGAAAAAGCTTCGTAAATATGGCAGTTAGAGAAAATCTTAAAAACACCATTAGAAAAAGTTAGCTTATTAACACTTGCCAAAAAAGAAATAAACCAGGGTGGATTTCCAAGTAGTTATAATTTCATTGCAGTCAATTATAATAATTTGAATGACAAAACTATTAAAATGGTAATTTTTTTATGGTATTGCTAGCAGGAGCACTCTTCTACTACGTTATATGGAGAATAGAGTGAGACTGGGATCGCTGAGCTCAGTAACGTGGGCTTCTTACTCAGGTGGGGGCTATGGGTGATGGAGCATTGGCTCAATCTCATTGAGTTGGGTCTAGCATGGCTGACTTCTGGCCAAGACCTGGAGTCTCACGGTGGATCACACACAGCGTGAGGCTGGTTCTACAGGGCAACGATAACCTCCCGCTCTTGGCATTGGAGGGATAAAGTGCCGGAGCCGGCTGGTTTCCACTGTGGCTGAATGGTTTAAATACAATTGAACCGTCTCTTTTTTTCAAAAGAAATTTGGATGCCATTGTTGCAGCGCATTATTTTTTGTGAAAATGGATGGCATTAAGTGCGACAAATATCCAAGGAAATTATTATTGTAACTTTCTCTTCAGAAACACATTAAACAACCACAGTACGTAAGATAACAATTCAACCAAACCAAACATTACATAGAAACCACACAGACAATTAATCTGAAACTTAGTTTTCCATTGATGCACATATATGCTGCTCTAGAAATTCCACTGGAGTTGCTCCACAATCTTCTCATCAACTTGGAATGCTTTGGACAGAACTTCGCCATCAATTGAAGGATTAGATCCGAAAACAGCATTGGCAATGCCGATGAGTCCGGCATTTTGGCTGCTAAATGCAGCAATGGCTACTGCATTACCATATCCTACATTGCGTTGGAAGTGAACAAGGCCGACAGGGAATACAAACACATCACCCTTATGAAGGACCTTAGAGATGAGACGATTGTCGGGATTTGAAGTAACGAATCCAACTTCAATAGAGCCTTCAAGAACAGTCAGTATTTCGCTGCCTCTTGGATGAGTATGTGGAGGGTTGATACCCCATGGTGCATAGTCAAGTCGCGCCATTGAAATCCCAAGAGTGTTGAGCCCTGGAACCTGTGCTACATTCACAGGGGTGACCCCGGAGCCAACAGGGTTTGATGTATTGCCTGCAATGTGAAGCCCGCTGAAGAAGAAGTCACTTGCTTCAACCGTCATAGGGTTTTTGCAAGGTAAGCCATTTACTTTTACTGCAATCAAAGCACACAACAATTAGAAATGAGTATATGTTATAAAGACAGAAAGGGGGCAGTTAATACATATGTATATAAGGTTAACTAATAGTTGGTGCAACTTCAGGAGCACGATTGCTAACCTGAGTTACTGGGCTCCGCAACACAGAAATCCTGAAGGGGACTAGGCTCATATGCAAAAGCAAGACAACAGAATGTGAGAGCTACCAGGCTTACGATAACCACATGCTTTTCCATTTCAAAGTAGTAGATACCAGTTTTAGTAAGCAAAGAACAAGTTATGAGAGGAAGAATCAAACGGGTTAAGAGAAGAAGAATCAAAGGAATTTGAATTTGTGAAATGAGCTATGTCGAGCTCGTTATATATAGATGTAGTTGCTTACGTAATTCCTAAGATTCGGAGGAACAAGTCATTCATAGCTTTAAATTTGAAGTAATTGCCGTCCCAACACGTTAACACAGGCACTGTTCATTTGAAATAGTACTCTCCGTGTTGATCATCACTTATAATACTACTAATACTTGCAAGTATATACAGATAGAGTCAAGCCGGCTAGCCAAATAACAGGCCTTCAATTTTCAACAATTAACGTTAGACTTACAATTAATTTTACTTGCTATCCTATCGTTCGAGCAAAAATGATAGCCAAGTCCAGCGCTTCAAGTTGACCGTTGGGCTGCAAATTATTTGCCGGTCCATATGCATTGGTGTCAGCTTTAATTCCGCCCAGTTGAGGGAAAGGAATGATTTTCCCTCAATCGGGATTTGAATTCATACCTAATTCAATCTTTAAAAGACAATGCAATTCATGTGGACAAGAAATATTGGGCAGACAATCTTTTCCGACAAAGACCGGTGTTGCACCTACTTACCTAACCTACAAGAAAAATTCTTCTTGTATATCTGCTTATTGCTTAAGGACTTGTTTTGCTGTGTGGGAGCCCAGTCACCCAAAAGCTGGTTCTACTTCCATCTGGTGATCAAATACAATCAGTTTCATATTTCTCAATGATTGTTGGCACTGTTTTAGTGATTGCAGATCATGCAAGTGGCTTCTTTTTAGCTTTGGATACCATATACTGGACACCAAGATTACCAAACCCTATCATCATTTGTCCATAATCCATTTAGGACCAAATAATTAGAAAAGAAATGATAAAGGTATACAGGGGAGAAATTGCACCACTTTCTACACAGATTCCTAGATCGAAGTTAAGTGAAAGATTTCCAACACTGTAGAGGTGTAATCTCAGGAGGTAGATTTGAATAATCACATCAGTGGCAAATCAAATTCAAACGTACATATATGGGACGTACAAGGTCAACCAAGGGCGGCACACGTGGTGCAACACCGTTGCTTGGCTCCCACTTGGGATTAGCGATAGTGGCGTTCGCACAAGGAAGAGAATGGGTATATACGTAGTCAAATTAAATGAAATATACGTATAAAAGCAATTAAGTGACTGTATCTACTTTGTTTCCCATTATACAGCAAATGATGCGGGAAGCAAAAGTAAGGCCAAGCCAAACCAAGCCCATTTATACATACGCCTGAAATAAATGCAACCCATCGCCAAAAAGACTCAAAAATTGAAACGGCTGTGTCTCTCATTTCTCCAGCTCTTTCTTGACAGAGAAGGATTAGTAATATGTTTTCTTTCTCTCTCTGTGTCTCGTGGGGTTTTCTAGAATGAATCGAGCCTAAAGAACAAGAGTCCGCTGGAAAGATTAAAGCGCCATGGTGGTGGTAGCAGTGAAGGGGGAGAGTTGTGAAACGATAATGAAGGTATTGGCGTGCCTCAATTTAAAGACTTGGTTAGATGTGAAATTATTAACCATGTATTTTCATTGAGCCGCGTCAATATCTCCTTTTGCACCTCTTTCCTGTTCACAACTTCGCACAGTTTCCTGGTATGTGTTTATAACTAGCTCTTTTCCTTGACTATTTTTGGCATATCTCTGATACTTCTCTACATGTATTTGCATCTAAGGAACATGTTTATAAGCAAAAATTGTGTTTCACGTTCGTCTTTCTTGTATCCTAGAGTGGTGAGCTTGTCCTCGTATTAGATCACCGGACATTAGAGATACGGGTTTGGTGTTAATTTCCATTCAGACCCGGAGCCGGATCTAGAGAACTTGCTGGATTAAAAGTGTTAGAGAAGGACAAGGAATCTCTAGGTTCTTATTAATCTTGAAAGTAACGTCAAACTCTTCTATTATCTGGTCTAGATTACCTCCTCCATTAGTTAGGGTTTTTGCCAACTCTGCTCTTAATTTTACAATATTTACAAGAGCAAGATGTTGATTTAGAGTGTGCCTACTCTTCTCCCCACTTTCTTGAATAAAGAAAGAGACAATAAGCTCTGCTCGCATGAAAGTATTCTTGATTAGATTGCTAAACACTCAAATGTTTCATTGATGCATGCAGCTGTACACAATTCTGTAAGAATGTTTTCACTGTCAATTATCAGAAAGCCTTGTTTCATGATCCGGGTCATCGGCCCATTTGAGAATCTCTTTCTAGGATGTCAAAATGAAATGGACCACCAATTAATTCTTCTCAGATTTGGCTATTACCGTTGGTTAGCAAATAAAGTACGTTACTAATAGAGAAATAACGGTGCTGAACGATAAGAGAGACGCCAATGGAAGAATTAAAGAAACAGTGAAGGCAAAGTGACAGAAGAAATCACCAAGGAAGAGGGAGAAGCAGACGACAGTAATGAAGAAAACATCAATGCTCACTGTCTCATCATAACTCACAAGCTATCCACCTGGTGTAGCGAGCAACATAACTGCTACTTCCGTGGGACCTGCTATGTTAGATTTCTTCTGAAGAGCATTAAATACGATTCCCTCTTCAGTCCCTACCAAGTACTTCTCTAGCTTTGTTAATAATGACGTTTCCCCTCTTGTATCTTTCATATCATCAATACTAGAAAAAAAAGAATTAGGGTTTTGCTTAGCCTTCTATATAATGTTGCAAAATAACCATTAATTACTGGCCATATATAACAACACAAAATATTAGTTCAAACGTGAATGAAGATGTCTTATCTTTATTCCAGAAAGATTGGTCCATTGATCAGAAACCCTAACCACTTCTACCTTGATAACATTTCGGACACGAAGCAAAGAAATATTAACTACTTGTCTAAAAGTTATGTCATGTGTCTTGTCTTTGAGTAGTTGAAAGTTGCAACTAAACTTGTTGGTGGATGAAAACTGAAAAGAGAGTCAATTTAATACTGCGTGTGTAATGCGATAGCATTTAATAGAGTTACGCAAGGTTTTAATTGCCTGTGTTTTCCTCCTAATCCAAATTCCATGAAACGACGTCATAAAAGCATCATCAATTCCTCGCTGGCAATGGCAAACCTGTTGCATTTAGGAGGACTTGTTTGGTTTCTGTGGGGGTGATGACAAGGAGATACTGTTTTGGTTCGTTTATTTGGCCTTTATATCGATTGTTTTGTTTATATGTGCCTCATATTCCTACTCTTTTCTGCGACCATTTGTCTTGACATTTAACAAACCAAAATGGGGAGACCCACTTGGCAGATACGATTGGATTTGGGAAAATCTTGGGCATCTTTGGTCGGTCTTCATAGTTCAATGTATACACTTTTGTGTAATGATTCATAATATCCAGAATGATAATTCTACAAACCTAACAGTCTTTTTCCCCTTCTTCAAAAGCTACCCTCCCCAAGCAAACCCAGGTGTTCATCGTCTTCTTCGTCAGAAATAGATACATGTCGTCGCAAAAATGATAACAGTTCTTCTTAGTAAGCTATGAGTGCTCTTGATTGGGAAGAGTCGTGTATTCAAATATGGAACGCGTTTAAAATGCCCAAAAAGCATATGTTGAATTGTATGAACGGTGGGAGTAGAACTCAGCTTAAGGCCAAGCTTGTTCACATGCGTATATTGTAACCAAAAATTATGTCATCTGATGAGAACTGGGATATCGAGACGAATTTGGATCCTCTTTCAATTCATTTTTCTTTTAATTTAATAAATAATGATTTATATATATATATAATATTTAATAATAAATAATATAAATTATATTTTAATTTTTTTTAAATTTATATCATAAATATATAATTAATAAAATATATAATTTATTATTAAATGTAAATTCACTCGCTTGAATAGACTGTCAGTCCAAGTATATGTTACTTTTTGTCCTCTTCAATTACGGAGTTCTGAGATTCGACTCTAGTCTTCAGCAAGACAAACTGAAACGTGGATTTATCAAGTACAAAATGAATGTTTTTGGTAATATTCTCTTCGATTCACTGATCTATGATGTGATGGCAAGCTTGATTCAGGTGCCCACTGAAACAAGACAAGCTTGATTCACTGATCTAGTTTTTGGTAATATTCGCATGCAATACTAAGAGAATGATTAAAAAAGCCCAACTTCGATCTCCACCAAGACGGCCTTGGCACGGCAAACAAGGCCTAACTTTAACACAACCAACTCAGCCTGAACATTATAGAGCCCGGCTTGGCACATCGCTAACCAGGCCTTGCTTCGGCACAAACAACTCATAATTAAATTCACCCACCAGATACGGAGCCTACTAAAGTTGCCAGCCATAGATGACTGGTGGTTATTGGTTGTCACCTAAACAGTGATGCCTACCATTGATGGATTACATGCTTCACATTTCACGACTGGAAAAACACAATTGTCTTTCCAATTTGACAAAATTGGGCGACTGTTTTAAGTAACACAGAGACATGAGAACAAGAGCAAACAGAACACTTGTGTGGGAAATAAGAGGGAGACATCCCGTGTACTTCCCCACCACAAACTCAAAAATATGAATTATCTCATTAACCCTTTTTTATCGCCATATCTTCAACTCTCGTTGGCCCAGGCATTCCGCTTCTGAAAGTCCAAGAAACCATGCTAATTAACCTCTCTGCTTCTCCGCCATCTTCTTCTTATTCTCTCACTCGATTAACAAATTCGAAGTTGTCCATTTCAGAATTCCCACTTAAACCCAAACCCCATTTCTCAAAATCTCTTTCTTCTAGCATTTTCTTTTCTTTTTCTTCATCAAACCTCAGTTTTCATTGCCAGAATCGATTTTCTTATGAAAAGACTAGGCACCCATTTCAAAAGAGACTTGATTTCAGGCCATGTGCTGCTTCTGGATTTGATTTGGGGAGTTTTGAATCTGTTTTGGAGGCAGCCGGGGTGTTGACAGCAATTATTGCTGTTCATGAAAGTGGTCATTTTCTTGCTGCTCATCTTCAAGGAATTCATGTAAGTAAATTTGCCGTTGGGTTTGGTCCTATTTTAGCTAAATTCAATGCAAAAAATGTAGAGTACTCTATTAGAGCATTTCCTTTAGGTGGGTTTGTTGGTTTTCCTGATAATGATCCAGAGAGTGATATTCCTGTTGATGATGAAAACTTACTTAAGAACAGACCGATATTAGATAGGGTTATTGTAATATCAGCTGGTGTAGTTGCAAATATAATCTTTGCATTCTTGATAATCTTTGTTCAAGTATTATCAGTTGGTTTGCCTGTTCAAGAAGCCTTGCCTGGGGTGCTCGTGCCTCAAGTTCGAGCTTTTTCAGCCGCCTCTCGCGATGGATTGTTTCCTGGTGATGTAATACTCTCTGTTAATGGTGTAGAATTTCCGAAAAACGGTCCTAATGCTGTTTCTGAGCTTGTTGATTTGATTAAGAGAAGTCCCAAAAGAAATGTGTTGCTTGAAGTTGGGAGGGGAGAGCAGCAATTTGAAATTGGGGTCACCCCGGATGAAAATTTTGACGGAACAGGTAAAATTGGAGTTCAGTTATCACCAAATGTGAAGATTTCTAAGGTTTTACCAAAGAATCTCTTGGAGGCTTTTAAATTTTCTGGAAAAGAATTTTGGGGTCTCTCATGTAATGTTTTGGATAGTTTAAAACAGACATTTTTAAACTTCTCTCAATCAGCTAGTAAGGTTTCCGGTCCTGTTGCTATTATTGCTGTTGGTGCAGAAGTTGCTAGGTCAAATATTGACGGGCTTTACCAGTTTGCAGCTGTGCTCAATCTTAACCTTGCAGTGATAAACCTCCTCCCATTACCTGCTCTGGATGGAGGCTCATTGGCCTTGATTCTCATAGAGGCTGCTAGAGGTGGAAGGAAGCTCCCGCTAGAGGTAGAGCAGCGAATCATGTCGTCAGGGATTATGCTTGTTATAATCCTTGGATTATTCCTTGTTATCCGTGATACCCTTAACCTTGATTTTATCAAAGATATGTTGTGATCACTTCCAACATCTTTGGAGTTTGTAGACAATCTCGATTGGAGATAAATTTCATCTGACGTTGGTGTCATATAAGTTTAGAAGCCTGTGATGCTCATTAAAGGGACAAATGGAGTTGATTATAGATGATTCATGTGATGGTTGATTCTGCCAAGATGCTATTTGGCAGGTACTTGTTGCTTCTTATTTGATCTTGCTCCTTCAAACTACTTGCCTTCCTCCTTGTAAACTATAGATTCTTTGATCACATTGGCTTGAACTAAAACAGGTTGTGGACTTCAATATTTTGTTTCCATCCTATAACAATCTCATAGGTTTCTGTAATGATAACATTCCATTGCAGATGATCTCGCAAAGTCATGGGTGCGTGGATATTGAATTATACATTTTGTAGAAAAAATTTTAGCACAGTGTAAAGCTTGCGAACATTTGAACTTATGGGAATATGTTTCTGGGTCATCATGGAAAACATCTGGAAAATTATCTTGAACATTTTGAATTTGTTGCATTCTTTATGGATCAAATGATATAATCTAGGGAAAGAAGTTACCTGCATTTTGATTTCCTAGTTATTTATTTATTTATTTTTATGATAGTGGTCAAGATTCCCTTTTTCATTCATGTGTACATTGTGTTTGATCAGTGCTGATAATTAACTGGTCAAATTCCTGTTGAGTATTTGTGAAGACTTTCGTATTTCTAACGCCGAACAAAAATCATGCATTATATGTTTGTGATCATGACACCCCTTTCCTTGTTTTGTAGAAAGGTTATTACCAAGCCAGTTTATGCTTACTACCATTTCTCGAGAGTGTTAGATAAATGAAACTGAAAATTAACAATGGAAACATAAGCAACCATCCTGACCCAGCAATCAAATATCACATTGTTAAGATATAGTAGTTCTTAATTTATATCTGTTAAATTTGATAAATTACAGTCATGTTGCCTTTTACACTTTGCTGAGCTACTGGAAGTAAATGTATAGCTGTGGTAAACCCTTGTTCATATTGTAATACCCGCAAACTGGAGCCGCAACGTTAAGACAACGGAGAGAGAACAGAACCGCAGTTTCACCCATTTAGAAGAATATCCACTTTATGTATTTGAGGCAAAGAGTTGGGTAACAAGACACATGATTCTTGTCTTGTTTCAGTAGCCATAAGGAAGGCTTCATGAAGAACAAAGCACATCGGAATATCATTACCAAGTACACTATCACGATCTTGATCATAACTCAAAAGTGTACCAGGCGATAATGCAGGACAAGCTCTACCAGGAAACTCTGCATGTGCTTTTTTAGTTAAATGTATGTAGACTGGACCAAAACCCTGTATAGATTCCTTGATGATTAACAAGTCAGCAAAGGAAAGGAAAGGAAGAAAGTGACACAAACAAAGAGAAGCTGGCAAGTAAAATGGGTCTCAAAATAGTAATCAACAAAAATGCGGCCCCATGTAGCTACGAGATGCCATACTTTGCCTTCAGAACAAATAGAAACAGCAAGTCTGTCTAGCGAGGACAGTATTGAAATTCGGCTCCATGGCCTTTAAACTTGCCCCAGGGGGCAAAACAGAGGTGACATCAATAAATAGATAAGAATTGTCTGCACCCTTCACCATATGACGTTTGGGACACAAGTTAATGGTTAATGTGGGCAAAAGGACTACTACATTACAAGGAAGGAAAGACATTTGATGGCTGTAATGACAATTAATCTTGTCTTTATTGAAAATAAATAAATAAATTATTAAAAAGTGATAAAAGTAAACAAAAATTATATATAATAAAAAAAAATTATCTTATTAGGGGAATATAATCAAATATAGTATTGTTCTAGTCAAAGTTGACCATTTAGTGATAATCCTTTTAAAAGGAAAGTTCTTGGTCTCGTGGATTAGAATTCGATATATATATATATATATATATCACCTTAAAAGGAAGCTTAATTTTACCCTTAACAAAGAGTTAATTAAGAAAAATTACAATGCTTTGAATTTGGCTAAATCATATTGGCAAATTACTAATTATAGAGGGATTATAATACAAATTTGACTGTGATGTGTATGAAAATGATGAATAGATATCAAGGGTGGATATGGAAAACGCGTTGAATCCTGCAAGGATGAACAACACAGCATGCAAATCGGAGCGAAATGGAAGCTCACACCTCTCGTTCACTACCAAAGCTTAGCCAACTTCTCTCTGTTCTGTCTCTTCTCTCCCACCTCACACTCTTCCATGCCCTAGATTTTGGTCCCACTCTTAATTGTTGAATCTCTCTCTGCATCTTTCTGTTTCTCTCTCTAAATCTCTACAGTTTGGGTTGTAAGAACAGAACTGAAGAGCTCGAGAGATTAAAGTACAGAGAAGACAAGTACTCGTTTATCTCTCTCTCTCTCTCTCTCTCTTCTTCATTTCTCTCACCTTGGGAGAGGAGAGAGACTCTCGATAGGCATGCAAACAAATCAACTTGAATCGTAAAGGAGAAAGCATACAAAACCCATAAAAGAAAAGTGCATCACAGCAACGTGCATATTACGTAATACAATTTGACATATACATCGCCTTTTATTCTATATAAACCTGCAGAGAAGCTTATTAGGAGCCAGGATTTGGGATTTCAAAGGTTTTCAGGGACGTTGTTGGTGGAGGGTATCAGGAATGGTGAGTGTCGGCGGAGGAGCTGTGAACGAAATCAGGGTTTTGGGGCCGAAAGGGACTGGCGGGGTGATTCAGAGCCTGAAGAAGGGACCCTGGACGGCCGCGGAGGATGCAATATTGATGGAGTACGTGAAGAAACATGGAGAAGGGAACTGGAACGCAGTTCGGAAGAATTCAGGATTGATGAGGTGTGGGAAGAGCTGTAGGCTCAGATGGGCTAACCATTTGAGGCCTAATCTAAAGAAAGGTTCTTTTTCGCCCGATGAAGAGAAGATCATCATCGAACTTCACTCTAAACTCGGCAACAAATGGGCTCGCATGGCCGCTCTGGTACATAGACATATAACAACATAACTGTCTATCCATGCACATATGATATATCGATCATATCTCAGAAAATCTTTCTTTCTTCTTCTTCTTCTTCTTCGTATTCTTTGCGGGTCACCTTCAATAGGATTTTGGTTTTGGGTATATTGATCTGACTCTCTACTTATGGTCTTGAGAATGAATGATTTTCGTTTCTTGTCAATGGCTTTCCATTGTCAAGGTTTTTTATTTTAATTAATTTATTTTTTTTAATATCTCTCTCGCATGATTTTGAAAGTTATTTTCGGAGTATTTGATCTTTGAAATTCTGATACATTATTGCAATTTGAATTTTGGCCGATCATCAGTAGTTTCATTTCGTCTTTCTCTACCTCTCTCTGTGGCTTGTCCCTTAGACCCAAATTTAATAACGTCCTTCTCATTTATTCCTAGATCTCCCAGTTCTCTCCTCTGATTCATCTTTGCATTTCTCTCTACAGTTACCTGGCAGAACTGACAATGAAATTAAGAACTACTGGAACACCAGGCTGAAGAGACGCCAAAGGGCCGGCCTCCCTATTTACCCTCCAGAAATCCAAGAAAAAGCAGCTCCGCCATTTAACCTCCAACAACACCACCAAAACCACCATAGGAGACACCAAAACAACAATTCCTCTTCACCTTCCTCACTCCTTGCGTCACAAAATCCTACTTACAGTCCCTCTCCCACCATGTTCAATTCTTTCACTTTCTCATCCGCCGCAAATCCTCTTCAAAATCAGACCAGGTCTAGTTACTCCAACCCAAACAACAAGTTCCAGTTTTGTTCTGACGCTAGCAACAACACTAATGGTTTTTCTATGCCTTTGTCCCCTTCTGCTGCCTACGCACCTTCACCAACAAGTCTGCATAATCA
Organism: Xylocarpus granatum; assembly: GCA_019650275.1. Lineage (NCBI taxonomy): Eukaryota > Viridiplantae > Streptophyta > Magnoliopsida > Sapindales > Meliaceae > Xylocarpus > Xylocarpus granatum. The sequence goes on along the minus strand of BNST01001902.1, from coordinate 25,808 downwards.
GAATATCCCAACGCAGACGGTGCCGATGCCTTCCTTTAAATTCAATAGTGCAAATAATTTTCACCGAGACATGAGTTTTAGTTCAATGATGACGGGAGCTTATGTTGATCGCTTCTTAGATTTTGCTTCCGGTTCATCCCAAATCCAACCACAGCAAGCGACTACTGGTTCATCCTGGTCCAGCGGTGGGGTTTGTGCTATTGGAAATTCATGCAACCCTAACAATAATGACTATCAAGTTTCCCCCAAAACAACAAGTGGGAATAGTGGTTTGTTAGATGCTCTAGTGCAGGAATCTAAAAAGCTATCTAGCATGGTAAAAATCAAAGGTGAGAGTTCCTCTGATGGGGCTGATAAAGGGAAAAGCATTGCGGATGCGTCTTCACTGGAGGAAGAAGGAAATGAGGGTGTCGAATCGAAGATTGTAGATTGCGGCGGCGAAGCTAATGCTTATAACCAGTGCGATGACAGAAGCTCTTCTCAGTCATCAATTGGTGAGTTTCATTCATTCCTTTTGTTTACTTATTTATTTTCTTACCATTGTTTTCAATTGGGATTTGAACTCTTGCGTTACTTCTAAAAGTTCACATTAGCTGTTCTGGCTTCTTCTGATTTCAAACAAATTAAAAATGAACTTTCAATATGTCCCGATAAGAAAGCACCGATAAATTAAGAGCAACATTGAAGCCAAATATTATATATATATATATATATATACATATATATATATATATATGTATATATATATATATTATGTGAGATAAAATTGTGAATTTGGTTTGGTTCACACAGGAGTGAAAACAAGCGATCAAGAACCATTAGAGGAGATGAATTCCATGGACGATGACCTAATGAGTCTGCTCAATAATTTCCCTTTATCAATGCCACTCCCCGAGTGGTACCCTGGAACCAGCGACACATCAAATCTGCCACCATCCAGCATGACAAGCGGTGCCGATGCTGATCAGAAAGGCGCTTCGTCCACCCAGGCTGGTACCGCTGCTGCTTCCCAGGAACATCAATGGTCTTTTGGCTCCTGCCGTTGGAACAACATGCCCAGAATTTGCTGAAAATGAGAATCAATATTTCTCCGGCAAAGAGCTGCACGCTACCATTGCAGATCTTTTAACCTGTTTTTCCTTAACTTAAGCAGTTATTCTTATGGATTTGTGCTATCAGTCTTGCGTTGAGTGCCGTAATGTTTACTTGTGTGTGGCTTAAATGTAAGGAGCCACAACCAGACACTTATGCATCGTTGTATGTGTATATCATGAGTGTACAACATAGATTTTTTTACCAGTTTGACATGTTTTCCGTTTTACATTCCGTTTTGGCTTCTTCATACCATTGGCTAGTTATTACCTAGAGTCTTGGATATTTTCAATGCCATTAAATCTTTTACAAATTCTTGTTATGATTAGTTATGGTAAACACACAACAGAATTTAGTAAGAGATATATTGCAGCAAAGACACAAAATTTTTCAAATGTATAGATTAAGCTGGTAATTTTCTAACACTTGTAGACCAAAATTATCGTCAATAAATTGAACCCCCCAAGCTAAAATTTGTGGCAAGATGACAAAACCCACTTGACATCAATATAAACACTGCTTTATACCGAAATCTCGCCAGATATAATGAATAGTTGCTAGATTTAGATGTTCTAAAAAGGAGGAAGAGAAGAAAAGAGATTAAAGTGGCCCACGTTATGAGACTGAGCTGGCTTCTGTTTTTCGTCTCCGAAACGTCTCTAATTTGGAGGCGAAACATGATTCATGCACACCATCTTTCCCCTTATCACCGCCCACTTCCCTCGCTCTCCAATATAAAATTTGATCATGCCAGAAGAAAGACAGACGAGTGAATACAGCATGCAACATGTCTCACGTTTTCTTTCTTGTGTTTTTTTGCATTCCTGAGGCAAAGTTGTTCACCGTATATACCTTATATTTATGGATTTCAATCGTCATATATAGATATGGATCATGACATGCCTCACTATGCTTCGACAATTCTTTTTGTTGAACCGTGTATGTGTGCATGTGTTGCCACCTTGTCTAGATATGTCTCTTTAAAAGTAATTAACTAGCCGACACAGGAGTTACATGAGTGCAAGAGGGACAATTAAGCTTAGTCCTCGAATTTCATGCCCAGGAGGCTCGGGCATGTCTCGCACCACCTCATTTCAAGCCATTGATTTCTCCTTCCTACCAATTTTCTGCACCGGTAATTTCTTCTGGCTCATTTTCTCTCCAAATCATATATTTGTAGTTCTTTGTTGTGGAGTATTTAATTGCGTAAGTGGTACTTATTTCATGGCACTCATCTACAAGTGTGATTGACAAGATTGTTTTGTTTCCGAAGGACACTCCCATACATCATTCAAGATGTCAATCTGCAATTGCAATTATATAATGTTGGGTTGTGCACGACTTTACGATTGCTTTGAAATATCTTAAAGATATAACTGAGATGATATTGGGTGGTTTCTATCCAGGACTTAACTTGAATTACGACTTTTCCAATATTAGAGTTTGAACAGAGAGATCCTAAGCTCTCCAAGAAGCTCTCAATTCCGTATCATGCGTTTGAAATCAATTTTTCCTTGTTTAATGCGTCTCTCCATTCATCTGCGAAATCCCCATATCGGTTCAGACATGGACTTATCAACCATTTTCACCTCCTTACCAATCCCATCGGGACGAAACGTGTAACATTCATGCTAATAACTTGCTTAAAGCCTTGTCGAAAGATATTTCTGAGTTTTTTTACATACAAAGGAGAAAGAAGGAGTATAGATGTTAAGGTGCACGTTCATACGCAGGTTGAGAAAGTGTAATGGGCCTTTCAAAAGCTAGTCACATAATTTGCAAGGATCTCCTTTGACTCAGATTTCCCCGTACCATTACCAATTATTTTTGTTCTCTCCTAGGGGTTTTTGTGCAGTACAAAAAATGAAATACTTGCGCTAGAAGGAGGGCTTGAACCTCCGACCTTGTGGTTAACAGCCACACGCTCTAACCAACTGAGCTATTCCAGCTTTATTGATTAAGGAGAATAATTTTTTAACTCATAATCAAAACATTTCAGGCTACCAATCAATCAGAAAGTTAAACTCACAAGGTCTGGTCATCGTTGTCATTGAAACCCACCCTTGCTCTGCCTAATTCAGTTGCTCTGCTTTGTCAGAAGGGTCGTAGCATTGTCTTTAGTTTTATGTGAATTTGATTCTGTACTCTTGAATGGCTTTCAACGACTCTTCCCTGGCTGTCCTGGAAACTATCGTCATCACTCATCACTCAAGAAAACGACATAATGTGTAATCCGAATTTAAGGAAAAAGCTACTTATATGAATAAGTTACAGGGTGGAAAGTGTGAGTTAATTAACATTCTCCAAGACATGGCAAGGATAACAGCAAATCTGCACGTCATCTTGTGCAAATATGGGCATAAAATTCGTGATACAGCTAGGAACTCAGTCCAAGCCAGCAATTCCATTAACTTGCATAGTTTGCTTTTCATACTCATCTTCACTTGTATTCTCTTATAACCATTTCTCACCAATTCCTCGCTCCAGAAAAAGTTCTGGGGCCTCATCACCTCCCTTGAGTTTTACACTTTCACAAGGTAATTATCTCTTTTCTGCAAGTGTTTTCTGGTTCTTGCCAAAGCCTGATTCTTGCTTCTGCTTACATTTGTGAATTTTTATCATTTAATAGATTGTTTCTGCAATTTTGTAGGGAACTCTTTGTCAATGTTGTATTTTCAGTTTTTCTTATTCTTAGTAATGAAATTGTTGAACAGTTGATATTAATAAGATGTTGAGTTACTGATGTCTATAATATAAAGGGTTTCAGTTTTCTGAGTTGACATACAAGATATAAAATGGGAAGCAAAGCACCAAGCTGGGCTGATCAGTGGGGCACTGCCGGTAGTGATTTCGGTGGTGAAGAGGATGGCGACATGCTGGTGACCAAAAATGCCAACAGCGGCGGTGGCAAGAAGACGGCAGATGCTAAGGCAGCAGCTTCGGCAGGAATCCACAAGGCTAAAACGGCTGCTGCTGTTGGCGCCCAAAAGGTGAAGAGCGGTACTTCAGGAGGTATCAAATGGATCAAAAAACTGTACCAGAAGAAGAATTCTTCGTGAATAATTTACTTGGTCCTCCAAATATTGTTCATCTAGATTGATCCTTAAATTTTACGGATATTCCAATCAGCATTATATTTAGTTCATAATGGCAAATGCTCGCTAATTGGTTATACTACTGCATAATTCAGCAGCCATGACTGGTATGCATGTCTATGCATATTCCTACAAATGTATTTCATTGTATTTCTTTTGATCACAGAGAAGAAACAACAAACCCGCACACAATCATTCATTTACTGCAACAGTTGAACAACAAATTCCCAATGTATTGACGACACAAATGAATTGATATCGTGCAGAATCTAATCAATCTTTCAACAGAAAAGCATAGGCAAAGCTATTGAATTGGTGTAAATAGACATTGATCCAAATTTTTAAGTTATCACATAGAAGTGCATTAACTAGATATATATCAAACCAACTGAAATAACAGCATTTACAACTCGACCTCCTCTTTTGCCAAACTTCTTCAGGTCTTATTCACATAATAGCATCTTGATCGGATCACACTTTAGTGGATCCCAAATGTGTTCTCACCACTGTAGGTCATGTAAAGGAAGCCATCTTCATCCTTGTTTTCCTCATATATGGAAGCCATCATAGCCGCTGTAATAAGAAGAAAAAAAATGCCCCATATCAGAAAATTGGTACTACAGAGACAAGAAAAACAACCATGGACGAATTTTCTCAGTCACAGAACATGACTATTATCTCACCAGTGGGTGGCAGAACATTTTTGACAAAAATGAAGATAGCCTTCTCAGGACTGAGTTTGATCCTCTTTCGGACCACATACACAAACTGGCCTACAGTCAGATCAGCAGGAACCAGATATCTGCATCATCCAAAACCGCCCAGAGAGACTAATAATGTAAAAACAAAAAGCTCTGAACCTTACTAATCATAGCAAGTGGAGACAAATATCAGCAGAGAAATACTCAACTAATCAATCAGCAACAAACCAGCCAGAGAAAGAGCTACTCAATTTTCAAAGTGTATAACCAGATATCCTAATCCTTAAAAACAAATTAGAGGATAACTTACTTCTTCTTGTCAATTTCAGGTACGTCGCTCTTCTCAGCTCTCTCTACAATCACCTATGCCACAGCCAATCTTATTATATAATCAACATAAGAGAGGAAAGACAAAAAAGTATACACACACTGCATGGAACATTCATACGGGAATTCTGTCTGGATACTTTTCTCTGATTCGAGCAGCTTCAGCCTGCCTCCTCTCTGGCATGCAAAACATCACAAACTTTTAACTTACATAATCTACAGGCAATTACTCTTTTGAGTTGGTGCGCCTTCTTTTAACAATTGTCCGTCACCCAAATTATCAATTAAATTCTCACAGATTTCTAAATCTTTTGTTTGTTTAACAACTAAAGACTACGAAAACATAGATAAAATTGAGGTTTTTGAAAATTGAAAACTATGTTTATTGTTCTTCTTTATCTCCCGTAACCCAACCAAACTTGATCGTGAATCATATCAGGCTGGGTTGAGTTAACCTACTCACTCCAAATAGATGACAATTTGCGTCAAAGTGATTTACAAGTTCCAGCCATGATTAACAATTCCAACGAAGACCCAATCCAAGAACACAAGATTATCAAAATTAGTAATATTTACAGTTAGGGTTCCTCGCAATCAACATCAATTCCTCCTAATACAAAACCCAAAAGAACAAGAAAAATAAATTACAAAATTCTAATGAAAATAAAAAAAAATTGTACGAAGTGATTTGCTAACCAAGGGGGTGTTCAAGCTTAAAAGAACTTTTGGCCATGGACAGAATTCTGCAACAAAAATTGAAGAAAAAAAAATAAAACAAGAATCAGACTGTCATATCGTAGAGCGATTGATTAAATCAACATTTAAAATGAAAGAAAAAATAATAATTGCGTACCAAGAAACAGAGAGATGTAGTTGAGATCGCAAAATGAGGAGCAAGGGGAACGAAAAGGAGAGACAAAATGGAGTTCGATGAAAGCAACCTGGCAACCAATTTACAGTGTTTATATACGGGGGAAGTCCGGTTGGGCAAGGCAAGCGCCCAAAGTTAAAATAAGACTGGGGTGCACCAAGCAAGACATTCTGCCAATAAAATTTCACCACGTGTATGGCTCAAACTGACTCGCCCATTAAATATTTGGGCCCGGGGCCCGTAATTAAGCAGTCACACGTGGCAGACAAGTGTGGAGTCCAGTTTGGCCCATTTGGGAAGGGTTCTAAGTTTCGTTTTTGTCCGTTTCCTAATGCACCTCGTAATGCTCCAAAATGCTCCTCGAAGTTGTCCAATTTGAAAGCAAAGACATCACTTCGTTTTCACCTTTGCTCGAAATTGGAATGAGGTAACGCGTGCAACCCCCAGTTTGGTTCTTCTAATAACTCATACTATGTCCTTTTCAATTCCAAGACTATAATCAAACACTCTATTTAATGTCTCTTCATATTTATTGTATTAGACAAGGGGGCACACAATGCATCATCATACATGCATGTGGGTGTCTTTCCAAATTCATTAATTATACAAGTTGCCATTAAAACGATGGAGGGAAGGGAAATGCTTATTCTTAATGAGATGGCGGAAGAATCTGAGGACAGGCATCCTTGTTACAAGGGTGTCGTTTTAATGGTGGTCCCTCTGTATTAATTACAGAAAAGAAAACTCGTTGTCACCATTCTTTGCATGTCTTTAATTTTGTTTGCTGTCCATGGTTGAAATCACAAGAAACAAAAACTATGGCCAGTCAAGTTTTACCATCGGTCACAGGTTTATTTCCAAGCAAATTGCATGCAGAAATGATTACACTACTGAACCTACGAAGTTCCTTAAGGGAAGTGGGGTAACAAAGCAAAACCAGAAACAAAAACAAAAAGCAAATGCAAAAGAAAAAGCTATTTGAGATGATTCATAAATGTTGATTGAACAGAACCAACATCCCTCCTCTGATATCTATCGTTCCTACTCCATCATTCATAAATGCTACGTTAAAAGCTCCGGATTTGTCTCCGCGAGCTGTTTTCACCATTTCTTGTACCTTCTTCAATTAATATTTCAACTTCTTTTCTTGTTGGGTAGTTGAAGATTTTAATGCAACTTCTTCAATGCCGCCACCATACCATTTTCCCATCTCTCTCTATTTATCTGCTGAGCTCAGCCGAGGTTTATACCTTTTTAAAGAACGTTTGTGTTTTCTCTCTTTAATTGCCCAGTCCCGGTATCCACCACAACCAAAACTGAAACTGCCTTTCCTCAACTCTTTATATGTCTTTGCATCATTGAAGATCTTTGTCAGTCTCTCTGTTGCTTAAATTATCAGTGCTAACCATCAACCGAATTTGCATGTTCTTCTTCTTCTAAACATTTTTATGCCCCGCCATTTACTATTTTCTGTCCATTATTTGTTTGTTTTGGCTAACTCTTTGTCTCTTGTTCTGTTATTTTGGTTTGTTTTATGCAGGATGGTGAAATATTTGTCGGAATCAACCGTGATGGCTTGAGAGAATGCATGACTATAACGGGATATTGGTCCGGTTCAATAAGAAAACAGTGCTCAATACATTTGAGTTCTGCTTTTTGATTGAGCCGTGCCAATATCACGTGGAGCTGCTCTCCGAATTCTCCCACATATCTTCCACTCCGCCATCACGATTCTAAAGGTAGATCACCTTCTCATGGGCACATGAACGGAGGTATGGTAGATTTTTAAGTAGTTGAACTTGCAATCGAAATTGTTTCTTAACTTTTGAATAATCATTTACATTTTTGATCCCGTGTTGTTTGTCCAACTTCCTAAGATGTTTTCTAAGACACGCATACAGTTGACACCCTTTCAGTTTCTTGAATTATTCATTGATATGTTTCTTGATATTCATGCATTTACCATTTATGGAATGCGACAACTTGAATCAGGACTGCTAATTAGTCCTGCAACAACGAATATTGAAACTTCACAAAGCTTTTATTTCCTGCAGTCCAAGTGCTTGCATTTCTCACGCAACGACGGAGAAATGAATGTCTTAACCGAGTGCATAACGTACTGCAATGCAGAAACGCTTTCAGTCGAAGAACCCTATTTTGTTTTGAGTGGTGGGTAATGAAGATGTAAATGTCGTTTACACTTGACATTATAAGGAGACAAAGGTTCATTGTATACTCTATACAACAAAGAGCTAGAACGGCAGTATTAAAACTTTGCATATCACTTCTGTATGATGCGCAGTACCAGTTTTCCACTGAGGCTTAACTGATTTTTTATTAATATCTCTGGCTGTAATGTTTGCGATTAATGTAGATTTTAAGAAATTCCAGGAAGAAGAGATCCTCTGGTTTCTACCACGAGTAATCTATTCCCCGCTCTGTGCTTGCCAGCTTTACAGGCGGAGAAGGTGTAGCGTTAGTATGCCCAAGGAGCAGTTTGACTACATGGATTGACTTTCTCCATTTCCAAGAATTCAAATGCCGTGCTGTATGCTGAAATTGTAACTTCTTTAAGAAGTAGACTGTTGGCACTCTTCAGACAAATTTTCAAGATTGGTGTCAATTGGTCAATTAAATTCCCAAATTTCCAGAGTTTTGGCCTAAAAACATAGAAATCGGAATGCCATTCACATTGAATGATAAAAACGTGTCTGTTAATCACTAAATAACTCGTTACAAGGATCATCTTGAATCTCATTCTTTGTTTTGGCTTCTGGGGGTAATGCATTAGAACTACCGACCCTTGAGGTTAATGCACTTTGTCCAGGTTATTGATAATGAAATTCTGTGCTCTTGATGAAGTCCCTCTGGTCTATATCAAAAGCAGTTTTTGAAAGATTGCAACATCTATCAAATTGGCTTTAGTTGGAATGAGCATTTAACACTCAGCAAAGCAAAATGTTCGGAAAAAGCTTACCAGAAAAAAGTGGAAAAAGCCACCAGAAAGATTTTCAATTAGGCATGTGAAACTTACAAATTGGCCCTCTAAGCATCATAGAATGGATGATTGGTGACAATTTCTTTACTAGCCAATGTTGTGGTAAATCCATCCTACTAAAATGGGACGAACCACGAAGCCACACTTACTCTCACTCACGCTCCCTCCCTCTCTTGTGTGATATGTCATCCCTCATACTTGTATAAAAATACAAAAACAGATTTGCCCAACCGCTTCAGAATGAAGCACCCCATAAAGCATTCTCACCTTCCCCACACCGCCTATGGACCTCCTTAATCCTATCGGCAGACCTGCAAATCCCGCTACAACTCCAATCAAAAGAAGCAACACAGATGTTGCCTGCCTGGGCCTTCCACTCACAGTCTGCAGTAACAAGTTTGTGTTAAAAATTCAGAACCCTTTGTGTACACAAATCTGCAATTATTATTATTATTATTATTATGCTAAGAACTAAGACATAGATGGGAATCTTTTCCCCAGTTCTCCTTTCTTCCCAAACCTTACAGGATAAGTCAGAATTTACTATTATTGATTTTGGGTCCCAAGTGGGCTTCCGGTGGTAATTTCAAGCTCATTTGTAATTTTGGGACCCAAGTGGGCTTCCGTCATGATATTATTGATTTGATTTAGAAAACCTTATCATTTCTATATTTTAATTCTTTTATGATTAGATGACAACTCCAGCTTACCTTCCAAAAACATAATTTACCATCAGATTGTTGAGACGTTTAGTCAATTCCTTTTAGGTATGGAGTATATTACAATTTATGACCCACAGATTACCATGATTTCAGCTTAATATTGTACTATTATCATGGTTTCAAATTTCAAGACAATCAGGACTTTACCAGGTGGAGTGCCACAACATAGTCTCCGATCATCAACATGATCTACATCAAGTCCAATAAACCATGATCCCAAGGAAACATCCTCATTAGCATATTTATGTAGAACATGCCTGTGAGAATAAACAACCAAATTACCATCTAAGCTCAAGAAGGCAATATCAGAGGCAGATTAGCCCTAAACATAAGCTTCCATCTTTTATTTCTAAAAATGATAAGACGAGACTCACTGGTTTATAGATATGTATGTAGCCAAATCTTTTGAAATGGCATAAATCTGTCCAGTTGCATGACGAAAATACCTGTTTCCAGCTTCACCAAATTTCCAATACTCAGGTTCATGGTATCTCACTCCCCTATTCACCACAATGAACATTAAAAAAATTAGAAACTCTTACTTTCTTGACATTCTTGAAGAACCAAATTTACTAAAATATCACTTACTTATGATTAAGGACAGGACCAGATTTCATGCAGCCAATGTATACACGTGGGTTTGATCGATGTCTAACAAGAGTTTCTCCGAGTGTTCCTGCAGTAAAATATGAAAGGGTGGGACTTAACATAACATAGAGTTTCAAATTGTTGAACATAATTTCTTTTGCCTGCTAATATGCATATCCTTATTATCACAAAATTATTTAGGTTATTAATTCATCAATTTTGGATTTCCAAGCATATTTCTAATGCGTTGGCTGATTGGCTTACATTGGTTTTCAACAGTGTGCTATTAATTTACAACTCTACCACCTGGAAACCAAACCCTGCCCTGTTCAATAATGAAAGAGGAGTGCCAAATCAAATGTATTTTGATTACCACATACTCAGAAGGGTATCATACAAACCAGAAGATTAACTTACCTATATTTACATGGACATCATCATCAACTTTGACATAGAAATCTGCATCCCACAAAGAAACAGCAGTGGCGAAATATATCTTTGTCTTAGCAGATAATTCCAGGTACCCTTCAACATGATCCTGATCAGATGATCGGCAGTGACACGTCAACTCATATTCTTATTTTTATCTTTATTTGAAAATGTATGGAACTTTATTCGTACTGAGAAAAAGTGCTGCAAAATTGGGTAAGCAGTAACAGAGACACATGATATAAAGGCATTACCAGTCTCAAGAGATCACCATGCTTTCTGTCCTCTGCTTCAACAGCTCTGTCCAGAATACCCCCAGATGTTGCACTACATAAAAGAAATAATTACTTTGTAACTTAATCTGCGCCCAACAAATACTAATTACTACTGGTTTCAGACAATAATCTACAAATGTCAGTGGAGTGCTGGGAAGAAATTACTATGGACTCGAGCAGATTGAGTCATGACACTGCTTCTGAGAAGAAAAGATTCTACTCTTTATCAAATATATATATATATATATATATATATCTTACTGAGACTGCCTAATTCCTCCATGAGCAGATTCATTAGCTAATTGTATCAAATAACTTATGCATTCATAGACGTTCAGAATTTGTCATGTTTTGTGTATTGCAGTGACTTGCAGCACTAGAAAACTTCAAGCAAGGTAAGGATCTTAAAAAGCCAAAAATTAATTTCCTTTATCATACAAAGGCCACAAATTCACCTTAACTTCAAGAGCAGAGGCTCAACTTGTCAAATTTCCACAGAGGCATTCAAACACAAACTACATGTCTACACCGTACAATATAATCATAATAAAAGGATTACCAACCTATGCCCAATAACAAATCGAACGATAATACCCTTCTCCTCCTCCAATTTCTTCCTTTTGTCACCTATTTATTCATCCAGACGAATGAAAAACCAGAAAACAAATAAATTTAGCAATCAGATAAAATAAGAATACTAAAAATGACAACAATTAAAGAAACAAGAAATCAATCCAAGAACCTTGTGGCATCCATGTAGCACGAACTGAATCTCTTCGTTTACGGCTGCTAAAGGCAGTATTAATACCAATAACCATTAAATACCTTCTTTTCCCAGAAGCTTCAGCCTCCTTTAAGTTCTCTGATAAAGGAGAGCCGATGCGTATAGACTCTTGTGCTGCCCTTGCGGCAGCTAATTCCATCTCCAAATTTGAAATAGTCTTATCCAGCGTCCTACATTGAACATACTATATAATAAGTTTCATATACAGGATGCTTTAAGATATATCAACAATGAAGCCTTACTGTATGGCATGATGAGTCTTAAAAACCTCCCCTATAATGTCCTTAGATTCACGCCTTACTACTTTCTGTTGCAACTAAAGGGATCCAATCAGATTGGCTGAATTATAATGACAAAGTGATATTAACTTTGAACATTTTGAGTATATCCACGATAGAGGAATGAAGGATGGAGATACTCACAACTTTTGTATTACAACCCTCTGAAACTAGCTTTAGTTTTTCAGCTTCCATAGCAGTTGTCCGTGTGAAGCCTTTAGATTCAGGAACTGCCCACATTCTGTTACCAATGTTTTGCCATTAATAAACTGATTTACCATAATCCCAAAAACTAAGTACAGAAACATTAACTTAGCAATTTTTAATCAGAATAAAGTTCAACTGAAAACCATTTCAACAAAGCATATATGTTATTTCTTAAAACAGCCTACTGGAGTTAATATAAGTTGGTTTAAAAACAGCAAAACGTGCCTAAGAGAACTGAATAAAAATGATGTCAATAATTAACTATGCAAATGATTCAATTTCTTTTCTTTTCTTGGATGATTCCTACTAGAAAATGACATCAATAAAAGCACGGCGACTAATAAATCCTACCGGACTAAAAATTCCAAAAAAAAATTCTCATATGGAAAGGAACAAAAGTAAACGACCGTATGGAAAGTTATGGCCTATCGGCAGCTTTAAGGTGCAATACAAGGAAATTTATCAAACAGTTAAGGCCGTCCAACAGATACCAGAGAAATTGTCATCAAAGCCAAAATTTATGTAATTTTACGAAGAAACACAACAGAGGAACCAAACCAATGTGGTTTGTATACTAAATGAAAATCCAATTCAGATCTATCCCACGTCCAAAGTCAATGAGCAAAGAATTTACACAACTGGCAAAACAAAAACGGTATCAAAACAATAAATTTTAGAAAATTCACGGTTGCCCATCAAAGAAAGACATTTATACACCCCCAAAACCAGCTGATATATATTTATTATCATTGAAACGAATTATAATTAGCTAAAATATAGATCTTCGAATTGCAACTGTAAAATCATTTGTTCTTTAAAAGATTAAAAAATTGGTAGAAAGGTAATGACTTGAAGCCACTGCACCAAAACCATAAGTAAATCAATTGATCAAATCCCACAAGCAATAAGCTGGCATAATATTTATCAAAAATACATAGGCACACCTATTGGTGAAGAACATGCCAGCACAGAAGCATCCTAAACAGAGCAAAAAAGCCGATTTTTGTGAAATAACACTTCTTGAGGTCAGCTCCCCTCTGCTTTTCAAAGACATTATTTTTCGTCTTCACCAAAGTTCTCTCCTATTTCCAACCAACAGCTACCACAAACCCATGTAGTACAACAAACATCAAGAAAGAAGGAGCCAATTCAGAAAAACCCAGAACAGGACAAACCCCAAGTGGTCACAAAACTTAACAGAAGAATCAGAATCTGGGAATGAAGTGGAGTCTTGTACAATATACAAAATTTAAGGCTAAAAAAGGTAGACAAAGAAAGCACGAGCATCAGAAACGGAGCTCCACTTTTGCTTTGTTCCTTCTCTCCAATCCCTAGAGATAGAGAACCTGAACAGAATTGTGTGTCCAAAAAGGTTTCTACTACTTTGCAGGCAAGGGACGCTTGAACTGAAACAGAGGTGAGAAGACTCAAGCCCTCCTAACTGCCCTGTTTTCTTATTACCGAATCACCAAACCGTCGGCCTCAGTAACATCACTCTCACGCAGTGACATTAATACCCTTGTCCATAATTTAATACCCACCATGTTCATACCAACCATCAGGTACTGGTTTTTTTTCATTATCAACAAACATCGTGGCATTCTAACCTCTAAATCTTGAGTTGGACTTACAATAAGATTGCAGTCAATGATTGGCGTTGTATTTAAAAATAAAATGAGTTTGTGATTATTTTACATAATCTAATAGACTGGATGAATACAAAATTAATTTAATATTAAATTTTATATTCCATCAACCCACCAAAATAACTTTACTTGTTACCAAAAAAGGTAACATACCCTTGTTGCCCTTAAATTAAGGGACATACCTTACCTTCTAAAATTTAAACAATTATTTATTTATATTAATTAGATTCTAATTTTACATTTAGATCAGTGAAAAATGATCCTTTTGGAGTATGAAACAACACGTCTTAGCAAATGGGATTTGATCAATGTATGATTTAATTTGTATTAATTAATTTAAGTATAAGATTTTTTCTTAATACCATGTTGTACAGGATTCAAATGTCAAAGCATGTCAATAATTAAAAAGTCGAGTATAATAATATTAAAATAATTTTTTTTATTTAATATTTTATTTTTTAAAATTAAATAAAAATAAATTGTTATTTATCGTTAAATGATTATAATTTTAAATTAAAATATAAAAAATTATATATTTTTAATAATTTTTATATTTTATATGAATAAGTAAACAACTTGATTGATGATTAATAAATAAGAATATAATAACCAAATATTTTTACAATTTGTACATGATTATGATTGACAAATAATTAAAGAATAAGAATATAATTATTAAATATCTTTATAATCAATAAACGAAAATATAATAAAGAAGTACATTTGCGATAAATAATATAAAAAATAAAAAAATGCTTGTAATTGATAATTAATAAATAAATAATTAAATATTATCGATCGAGAATATATATAGTTTATATAAAATGTGGTAAACGTGCAAATCTTTGGAAAATCTAGAAGACAATCGTAGAAGATGGTTGAATACTACGTCAGTACAAAATTAATTGGTTAGCCCTGTTGGTGAGGGCATTTGTTGGTGGGCCTAGTGAAAACATATATTAACTTAAATACTTGCACGTTACAGGTTTGACAAATTGCCGCAGTATTCATGAGTGTGCCGTGGTGATACAAATGGAACTCGGATTGGACAGACGCGGAATGAGATTTTCTTGCCATTCCGAGGCTGTAGTTGGGATCAAATACTGCCCCATGCAGTGAGGGAAGGCAAGAAACAGAAGGAATTGGCAGAAAATGAAGGGTTTGTATCATTGTGCATTTTAGGTTAGGTCACAGATGCCTTGCTAGGATTAGGTCGCTTTACACCGCATCTTGTTATTATCTTCTCAAGCAACCCAAAGCTGCCATTTCACGAGACCTTCTGTTGGTTGGTGCTGGTATTCTGTCATGCATATGAATTAAAAGCTATTCACTCACTTGGGTTCTTTATTTATTATCCATTTGCCAAAATTTAGTCAACTTCTTCCCTTATTTACACATGGGGATTTTTTATAATTATCATTTTTAAGCAAAAGAGTAATTTTGTCTTAATAATGTAAAGCTATGTCTACAACATTTTCAAGAATCTACCACTTGTAATGCCATAATAATGGTTCTTTTTGCAGAGTTGTTGGTCTCTTTGCTAATATGGGTTCATATGATAAGAGAATGATTACCGTTCGCTTTAATTAAACAGCTGCACTTTCTTTCATGATCCATACAAATAAAGTTAAGATTGTGCTTATCACCCAAAAGAAAAAGGGACGACAAGAGAAAGTTTCTTCTTTGGAGTAGGCTAACCTACGCAAGCATATGAATATGTTTATAAGAGGAATAATAAACAGTCTCTTTGACCCACCAAATTTAGAAAGCAGTCCTCCTTTTCAATGTCTGGTTTGTGTAAAGGTTTCTTTGGACATGAAAAAAAAATCTTAAATTGCTCTGTTATAACAGAGTAACAGATCTGCCAAATAATGGAGGAGGAGACAAATGAATGAGTTTAGTTGTTTAAATTTTCATGTAAAGGTCAGATTTAGTAGTTTAATGGCATGAAGGAATATCCAGCATAATACAATGTGGTTACAATTTTCTCATAGCCTCTGCACAGTTTAATTTTAAAGATGAAGCAATTCATGTCCATTGACATGGACCTTGGACCGCCACGTTTCTAGGCATGGCTTCACATGCTCAACAGTCAACTGCTTCTTGCTTAAGCATTGCTCAACCATGCATAAAATCTACGAAAACATTAACGCATCGTAAAGTTGGGAAAACAATCAATCTCTTTATTTCTTTTTGCTTGTCTGAGAACCCATGAACGAAAACTCAAAAAAATTTGTTTACATTCATTGATCTGGTAGGCCTAGAAATACCATTATGTTCCATGCAGTGCCGCTTAATTACTGGGCCTACTCCATCATTTATAACATTGATGCCCATCTGAATCAGTCAGCTTCCCCCACATTTTGCCTAGGAACCCATGTACCATGTGTTGTCTGCCCATTTGAAAACCAAGGCAGCAGGCAGCTCTGCGCAGCACCGCAGATTATGCACTCATTGGAACAGCACATATAGAGTAAATAAAGCATTGATTTGAGTAGGGGTATGATCAACACAATTGACTCTTCAGCAATTGGATTCAGTTTCAAGCATTCTTCATTCTTTCTTTTTGTATGTTCAGGTTCTAAATCAAATGTTTGATATGTGAAAACAGATGATCATGATTGGCAAACCAGATGTAACACATAACCTTGCCAGCAAACATTGCAACGACAAGTTATCAAACTGTACAGTAAGTTTTTCTTTTACGTAGGAAATACATTAGGCTTACAATTAAAATACCATCTGATTGGTCTGTTTCCAAATCCAGTTTCAACTTAGACTCTCATTGTACCCTTTGTATGCCAACTCGGCATTTACTTCAGCTCTGAAATCAACTTCAGAGGGTGGCAGTGGCACAAACAACACATTCTTAAAATTACTCAGTATTCCTTCATCATATGGATTGTGAGAATCTGCATAACCCGTCTGCGTTATACCAGGAGAATAAATGAAAACCATCAAACGCAACTCTTTTATGCACATCCAAGCCGTTTATCAAAAGAAGGTTGAATGGATAGAACTAACCTGATTTATTGCAGTCAGATAGACATGAAAGATAGCCAGACCAACTAGGAAACAAATGGCAGCCAAACTAGAAGACACAAATACCAGTGTTTAGGGGCGGTTCTTCAGCATTTCAATCAATCCATTTTCACCATTCTCCGAACGGGGAAGGCAAATATGCAGGCCAAAAAAACCAAAGCCGAGATCACAAATGTCAACTAAAATTGATAGTTCCTCTGCCCATACAAAAATACAAATTTGCAGTAGGAGATAAATTGTCTGCTATGTCTGTGTGACAGGGAGCAATCCATTGATCAATCCATGGGGCAGTGGTGATCGACTTTCTCGACACAACCATCACAGACAGCGCAATAACAACTCCTGGGTGGCCTAAAAATCTTACAAATTCGGTAATATTTTAGATGCAACAACAAAGCCATTAAACTTCACACTAGGTTTTAAAATTCTTTGGGCACCGTTCAAATCTGCCTGAATTTCACCCAAAAAGTTAGAGCGGCCAAAAATATTAACCTATTTGAAGAGTTTGTATCTCTTTGGCATTAAATGTAATTACTCAGTCTCATTGTTTGGGCAACAGGGCTTTCAAAGCACCACATTATCACTCGTAAAACTATTTTCATACTAAAATTGATAAGAGTTAGGAACAACAGATATATTAAAGAGAGTAAGTCTTGAATGCGCAACTCCAGAACAACCAATTAATAACTATACTGCAATTCACAACACAGTCAATGATAAAAGTATGGATGATTTATACATCTCTGAACTTCAGTCCATCCATAGAAATTATCGAACTGCCTAATTTAACAGAAACGTGGCTAACGAGCAATATGCCAAAAAGTTATAGCACTTCGCTCTAATTCGTTGATTAACTGTAAAACTTCAATATAATTTGAAGATAAAATCATAAAAACAAATGGGCAAATACAAGATCTGAACGGAAAATTTGTTGATTTTATGATTCATCCGAGCCCTAATATATTTTAACAACAGAGGTAAAATTCACAGATTGTTTGAACTATCAACGAGCAACAACCATGTTACTATCAAAAACATCAATAACCAGATCGGGAAGATCTGACAAGGCACCCGACTGGCTCGAGCTCAGAAACAGCACAGCTTTGCCTGCCACGAGCTTCTTCCTTTGAGGACAACGCGGACCGTACATCCTGTCCGAAAAGCACGGAAATCCTTCGGTCATGTTGACCTGTGGCAGACCGTCGCTCGACGGTGGAGATGACGGAGGCGATAAGCGGTGGGGAGAGATCTGACTGATTGAGCAAACCCTTTGCGATCTGGCGCTAATTCTGGAGTCTCGCATCCGGGCAAGGGCACCGGGCTTTAGGTACTTGAGAAATGGTTCAGATCGAACCAATGGTTGTCTGCGTAGAGCCCGGAGTGTTCGGTCCATTTTTAAGTGAGAGAGAGAGAGAGACGCAAAGAAACTGAATTAGGGTGTGAGGAAGAGGGGGAGGAGGGGCGGCCCTTTAAGGAAAGAGAAGGAGAAGCGGGAAATGAGAGGAGCGTTTTGAAAGCGGGACACCGGCGCGGGATTTGTAGCTATTCGGCATATTTTAATTATATATATATTTTTGTATTTTCCAGTTGACTGACTGGACTGCTTTTCACGTGCAGGTACACGTGGCTGTTGGTCCCCTCCCTTGTTGTATTTGCTTGCATGTATTTTGTACGCAGTAGATCTCGTATTCGGTATTATAATATTATAATTATCGTGGGCTCGCTTGTGTTGGGGATCAGTCCAACACTGAGCCCATAGATTTGCGAGTTCTCTAATCATTACCAAGAACTGTACGCCGAGTTTTAGGGTTCAAAGTCATTTTTTAAATATTGCAATTAAAGTAATATTAAAACAATTTATACAATATATTGCAATTACATAAGACATTCAGAACCATGCTCCTTATTCACACGTGCGCAGTTGGTGCATCGATCTCAAAACAGAGCTCAAATTGACACCGTCTGATGTATATTAAAAGTCGGTGAAGGGGAGATTACTTACGCAGCCATTGCACCAAAGAAGCGCTGCCGTTTTGCCCAGTTTTAAGTCGGTTAGGGGAAGGCCATTTCTGTCATTATATATTTAACACGCACCCCGCGCTTTTCCTCCTCCTCAAGGGTTAAAAATTCGGAAACGGCTAATTTCTTTAACTTCGTGCGCGGCAAGAAAATTGAGGATCTAGAGTGCAGACGGTCGCGAAAATTATATCGGAGGAAATTGGATTTCTTAACAGTCATATTGTCGAGTTCTTTTTGATTCGTTTGCGGGATACGAGGTATGAATTTTTGTCCTGTTCTTGAACATGGACAAACTTGCTTGTCAATCGTCATTTTAAGACATTCTGGTGTCACAGAAGATGAAGTCTTAAAGATAACAATGAAATCTGGTCTTACAAATGGAGCTTCGTCTGTTCTAATATTTTGACGCAGGAGAATGTTTATTCATTTTATCCGAGATTGTTGAGTGGCTTGTAGCGAACTAAATGGAGGAAATTCTAGGCTTTCTTCAGTTCTTCACAGCTCTTGAAAGTTGAAATCATGCCGACATTCGTTTTGTTTGGTGCAAATGCTAATTAGGGGACAGAAACCCTAACTCAAGAATTGAAGAAATTCTAGGCTTTCTTCAGTTCTTCACAGCTCTTGAAAGTTGAACTCATGCCGACATTCGTTTTGTTTGGTGCAAATGCTAGTTAGGGGACAGAAACCCTTATTCAAGAATTGAAGAAATTATAGGTTTTCTTGAGTTCTTCATAGTCCTTGAAAGTTGAAATCACACCGACATTCGTTTTGTTTGGTGCAAATGCTAGTTAGGGAACAGAAACCCTAATTCAAGAATTGAGGAAATTATAGGTTTTCTTGAGTTCTTCATAGTCCTTGAAAGTCGAAATCACACCGACATTCTTTTTGTTTGGGGCAAATGCTAGTCAGGGAACAGAAACCTTAATTCAAGAATTATGGAGAAGATTTTGATTACCTATATCATTGTATTTAATCTACCATATTTTTATTTGGCAATGGAGGCGTGCTATGGATTTTGTCTATTTCCTACACAAACAACCATTCTTTCCTGTTATTTGTGAAAATTATACTTATGACCCGAACATGATTGTGATTCTATTTTATCGCTGAATGCTTACTTTCTTTTGACTATACTTTTGCTACCATTTTATTGCAATTTTGCTTCTTATGTTATATTACTAAAATTGACAGCTTATGAAAATGTTGTTGCCTCACATAGAGGTTCATGTTTTTCGTGGAATTCCTTGATGGCAACAGCCACTATCCTGGTTTCAATTGTGACTGCAAATCTTGAGTAACCGTGGCAAATTGTTGAGGTCTGTGTTTGTTTAACTCTCATGCAGCTGAATTGATTTAATTTTCATGTCGCTGTGCTTCTGACTGAGTTAGATATGACGTTATCATGTTTTATATTTGTTCACAAGTGATGGTATGATCCAATTATCATTACCTGAAAGGGCCATTGTTGCTAACATGTGTCCTATGTACTGTACACGCACAGCACTATGGATCATCTCGGTATACGGTATCCCAAACTGGCTTGAAATAGTTATGAACAATGAGTCAGATTATCACGTACAATTGCTTCTATTGAAAATCTTAAGGAACTGAACAACTTCTTCATACTTATTTAGTTGGCAATAATAGAAGCTTATCTCTGAGTAAATAAATTATGTCCTGCACCAGGCTTGGGTGGTACTACACAGTATTTACTCCTCAGGTACTTTCTGCATTTTTAAAAAAGGAAAAAAAAAGCCTGTGTTAAATAGCTTTTGCATATAAAGAGAGAAAATGTCAATTGATTTTTGTTATATTGTGCAGCGAAAAGCAAAAATGCAATGATGTGAATTGAAATTCAAGCCGAGCAGATGAATCAGTTGTATTTGCTACTTTAGGCCAAGGTAGAATTTTCTGGTTGCAATTTTTTTCTAAGTAATACATATAACATAGACTTTAGCATATTCACCTATCTGGTGGGTTATCATTTCTTCATTGTTAAGGTTTCTCACTCACCTAAATTATCTCCAATCTTTTGTTCAGTTTTTTAGCAATAGCTGTGCCTGTGCAATCTGGTATCAAGTGAGGGTTGAGTTCATCCTATAACAACAGATGTTTAGCTCTTACTTTGGTTTAGCTCCTTTAGTGGCAGGCATGGTGGGCTAAGCACTTAAAAACTGACATGGTAAATGATGATAATCAACATTGGTGCCAAATCTTGTTTTAATATTTGCAAAAACTATACACTAACTGTCATATTGCAGAAAATTGATGAGAATGCAAAGATTTCAAATGTTGTGGGAGTGGATCTAGCTATGTATCATGCGAGTCACTTAATTTTTCACCAACAAGGTACTCTACATAGTTATATATGTGATTGGGTATATTACATATACCCCTCAATTTGTATTTTGGTTGGCTGAATTTGCTAGATAACATAATTTTATTTCTAAAACCAATGCATTTTGAAAATTTATATAGCTAATGGTGGTGAATAGTTTTTTCCTGTGAGTTCCTTAGCCTGTCCGATGGTCTAAACTTATGAGGAATGTGACATGGGAATTTAGCTGTAAAGGCTGGAGTTTTGTTTAACAGTTAAAATATTATTGTGCAAGTCATCGCATATATCTATTTGAGACACTTTTCTTTAATTTATGATGGAATAATGGGAAAAGTTGTTGGCATTGATTTTCACAACGGCCAATTCGAAAGGGAGAAGATGTAAGGTGTCTACTTCTCGGATATATAGCCATCTACAAAAGAAATTGTAGAGGCAGGATATCTCGGATATGATGTTGTGCCAAACTTCTGTGACTCATTGTTTAACATCAATGTGAAATAGATGGGACAATGTGCATTTTTGGTTCAATCCAGTGGGTTACCCAGTATATTTGAAAGTACTCAAAAGGCTGTCTCAAGGGTTGTGTATGCGATCGAGTATATTACACAAAGCCCTTGTTTGTGTTGGCTGAATTAGCTAGATAATGAAATTTTATTTCTAAAACTGATAGATTCTCAAAATTTCATATCAGCTAATGGTGATGAATCCTTTTTCCTGCAAGTTCTTTATCTTGCGGAATGATCTAAACTTATGAGGAACATCACGCGGGAATTTAGTTGCGAGGGCTGGAGTTTTGTTTAACAGTTACAATATTATTGTGTGTGTAATCACATCTATTTATTTGAGACACTTCTATTTTATTTATGCTGGGATAACAGTAAATGTTGTCAGCATTGATTTTCAGTACCCAATTTAGAAGGGAAAGGATGAAATGTGTCTATGTATCAGATATGTGACCATCTAGGAAAGAAATTGCAAAGGTAGGATATATATGATGTCGTGACAAAGTTCTGTGATTTATTGTTCAACATCAATATGAAATTGTTGGATATAATACTATTTTGGTTCAATCCAGTGTGTTGCCCAGTATGTTTACGAGGCATTCTCAAGGGATTACCTGATGTTGGAATCAGACACGAGTGCCAGTTAATTCCGGGACTGCTAGCTTAAAAATGCGATCCTGTGTTACATTTTCCCAGTGTAAGAGGATAACAAGGTTTGCTGAATGATCACAAAATGCTCTCTAAGAGTAGGAATCATAATTTTTACCGAGCTTTTATTGTTGACGATACTAGGTGTATGATCAATAGGCTATTTTAGAGGTGCAAGCATGCAGGAATTGGCACTGTTATTTTGGCTGGAGCCGATTGTGGTTTTTGAAGTACCCAGGATTGGCTTCTAAGGATACAAATGGCATTGGCTAGTCCTTTGATTTAGCCATTTGAGTAAGTCCTCGGTTTTCCTACTTGTGATTGGCAAAATTTTGCGCTCAGTTGGCGGTTAAAGGGAGTTAAAAAGCTGTTGATTGCCAAAAGTTTTGAGATAATCCAAGGCAATAATCTTATGAGAATGAGCTTCATAATATAGGCCCTCCAAGGAAGATTAAAGATATGTGACTTGACCCAGGTACACGTCCTTTCTTCTAACATATTTCTCTGAGTTTACACTGTAGTATTATCTCTGTTTAGTTAGGAAGAGAAGAATTATCCGTATACTTGGGACCGTTTACAAATATTACCTTTTTAAGTATAAAGAAAGCATCATATATTGTCAGATTAAACAATAAAAATGTTAACAATAAACAAAGACTTGATAACCTATTCCATTTGATCAATACAAATCTCACACGGATGTGAATGCAAATTTTGAAATAGAAAATTAATAGATTCTTGAAGAATGGTACTCTACCTTTAATGGACAGTAAGAATACTATTCTACCTTTATGGGCGGTATTCTCATACCATTATAAGAAACAAAAAGCAGGTGTTGAGACTTAGATCTAGCGCCAGGGATCATGAATGTGGTTTCAGGGTATAAATAAATCCATCAAATGAAATACATCTTTTGATAGTTACACTGCAAAAATACGAACATTTGTGTAGACAGTGTTAGCTTCTTAAAAATAAAAGTGGTCTTAGTGGGGCCCATTCAAAATTTGACATGTATTTGGTCGTACTAAATAAAAGCCTAGAAATGAAAAGGAAGCGTATGTCAAGCCTCCGTGCATCCTCGGAAACTTCTGCAACAAAAGTTCGTATTGAATTTTCTACTTGTTGGGAGGAAAATATTCAATTGTCTTCCTCCTATCATACTATTCAAACTCAACGATGGCACACTTTTGTGGAGTCCATAACTAATATAATAAACGAAGGAGAAGCAACTAAAAGCTAGGAATCGTCAATCCAGCTGGTACTCCTCTTTATTGGCGAATTGCAAATTTGACTATTATCTCTGACGTCAAAGTGGTGCCTCTTATTTCCTACCACAAGTTCCCCATTCTCTTCTTAAATCAAAACTTTTACCTCAAAGTACAAATGTCTGATTGGGGGGACCAATGTGAAAGCTCTGACTCTGATTATTTTTCGAAATGGGCGAGTTGCATTGTAGACCGTGGATCCTCCCAAGTGCGTTCTCATCCACTATTATGGAACGCAATTTTGGGGTATATTAGGACGCTGCTTGCGCGACTTCCATGTATACTTCTCTTGCATCGAGGAGTTTTTCCAGTGAGGTGCTTCCTCATCCCGTAGATCACACTATCGGGATATTCAGACCGTCTGATCACTTGCCCATTCCTGGATGTAATCATCTGAAGTTTGATTATTTTAACGTGCTGCAACTAAACTCAGAGAAACGGAATACTGAATTTATACCTCACCATAGACAAACACACCCCGGCCATTTCAAATAGCCCCAGCTCTGAACAAGTACTCCACTAGAAACGGAACGCAGCCCTAGGCTTATTTTGAGCATCATAGGCCTCTCCTCTTGCTTTCATTAACGTAACAGAAGAGAACAGAATAGAAGACGCTATGAACTGAAGGAATTATAGCTATCTCCAATTCCTGACCTCAGTACGAATCCTTGTCTTTCCATTGTATGTGAATGCGTGATCGTTATATACACAATCGTCGTCATGTATGTAACGGCCTCTACCTCAGCTTCCTCACTTCTCAGAGCTTCTAGGTCAAGATTCATCTCTTCTCTTTCGTCATTTAAATCCTTGTCTACTCTTCCCAAGCCTTCTCCTTCTCCTTCTTTCTCCATATCTCAGCGATCTCACAGTTTCTCCTTCGCGGCTCGGTCTTTCCGTTGCTCTGTTCCTCGATGGAGTCACCGCGTTGATTGGCGCTCTCCTCTTAGTCTTCGCTCTCAGATCAGAACTGTTGCTCCCGTCATCGAACGGCTTGAACGCACCTTTGCTACTATGGGTACTGTGCTTCCGACATTTCTGGAGTTGTTTGTTTACTTTATCAGCTTAGTGAAAATGAAGTATATCGCTTACTGCTTACATTGACGAAACTTAGATTTAAAACCAAATCTTTTGTTTTAGTTGTATTTGTGTCAGTCAACTCTTTAGTTCTTCGGGTCCCCACAAACTGGAAACTTGAGATTTATATTTTACTTTATTTGACTATCAATTAATGTATCACGGTTTGCAATTTATTGTTGTTATTATTGTGATTGCAGTTATTCATTCATGTTTTTTTGTTTTGTGTTACTGGATCTAGCTGGGTTTTATTGAGGAAGAAATTGCTTTGGTATGCTAGTTTAATTCATATACGATGATTCGACAACAATACTGCCTTATTTGTTTGAAATGTTGATGCATCTGAATTGGAAAAGTGCTTGAAGATTCAGAGTAAACAATCATAGTTGTGTATATTACATTTGATTAGGATGTTCTTTGATCTCAAAAAACAGCATTATTTATTTAAGATGAACATTGGAATCTAGATAGATAAGCACTTCTAACTATTTGAAAGTGCCAAAGCCACTCTTAACCCAGTATTAATCATCTCTTAGAGTCACTGCACATGGAAATTATTGTGTGGAGGTTAAATACAAAATTAACATTTTTTTTTTTTTTTAACAAAAATAAAATTTTTTTTTTTTTTTACTATAACAATTTTGATTTTTTTTTTTTATTTTTTTGGTTTTTTTTTTTGTGGTTTATGAAATTTTTTTGTTTTTTTTGGTTAAATTTTTTTTTTTTTTTTAAAAATTTTTTTTTTTTTAATAAAAAAATTTTTTTTTTTAAAAATAAAAAAAAAACTTTTTTTTTTTTTTCATTTTTTTTTTTTTTTTTGTTTGGTTTTTAAAATTTTTTACTAATTTTTTTTTTTAATTTTTAACCAAGGTTCTTGTATTTGTGTTGCTTTCTGTGCTAAATCAG